>JZKD02S2359883.1:259101-298020 GCA_000966675.3 Picea glauca
TCATATATTGTTCATGGTGTATTGTGGTGTATTGGTGTAACTCTTATACTATTGTTCATTTCTCATTGGATATAATTGAATGGTTTAAGTATAAGTTGAAAAAGGTTTTAAATTGAACTTGATATTTATTCACACCCCTCTCGGTATCAACAATTAGTATCAGAGCAGGTTACATTCAGTACAGTTTAACCACTGGAAGGAAGCTCCTATGCAAAAATGGAAGACAACATTCCAAATTGGATTCCACCATTTTATGGAAGCAATTTTGAATACTGGAGTAATAGAATGGAAACTTACTTGAAATCTCTTGGGGCAAAGGTTTGTTTCTTAGTTGCTTCAGGATACAATGCTTTGAAGAAACCAAAGACTGCAGCTCAAAAAAAAGCAAAAAGGAACAACAAATTGGCAATAGATACCATCCTGGATGGATTGACAAATTCAGTAAAATCCAAGGTGGGATCATGTGCATCAGCAAAACAGATTTGGGGAAAGATACAAGACCTTTATGCAAGGGAAGAAGCATAAGAAGAAGAAGAAATTGAAGCAAATTACAACATCTCAGATTTCAAAGAAGAAAATAGAGGTCAGTTCTTTTTCTTTAATTGTGAAGGGGTAGGACATGTTGAATTTGAATTTGCTCATCCAAGGATTGAAAGAGATGACACTAAAGAAGAATATTCCATTGAATAATAAGAAATGATTCAACAAGAAGATGAGAATCTTAAAAAATTGAAGCATGTTGAGATTGAAAATAGCAAGCTCAAAGACATGCGTAGAAAACTAAGAAGTGAATTGGGTAGTTATGAAAAGATAGTTGTAAGCTTGAGGAAACAATTAGAAGACTTTGAGAAACTAAGAGAAGAAACCATTTCCTTGAAAACCCTACTCGAAGAAGAAAGAAGAATAGGAGAAGTAAAGAAGGTCCAACTGATGAAGAAAGAAGAATATTGTGAGAAACTTGAACAAGAAGTTGTCTCATTGAAGAAGAGATTAAGAAACTCTCAAGTTCCAAAAGACTTAACACATCTTGGATGGATGGGTGAAACTTCATACAAAGAATCTGCAAATACCAACAATAAGGTTGAAGAAAGAGCTACACAGACAGTTGATGAGAAGTGGACCAGGATACTAGAAAGAAGGAATGATTACAAAAGAGATGAATATCCAAGAACACCTCCTACCTTTAGGAATCAAAGAAGCTTCAATTAGTATGAAGGAAACCACAGAAAAGTAGATCATGAACCCAGATGGACTACATCACAAAGAAGGCCACTTAATCCAAGGTATCAAAATTTCTTTCTTGGTCATTGTTATAATTGCAAAAATTTTGGACATAAGGCAATTAATTGCAAAATCAATGAAAGGAACAAATACGCAAGAAACATGAATGGTGTAAATAGAAGATATGGAAATAATCATGGATTTGTCAACAAAATTTATAATTCATTTTCCCCATTGATGGACAAAAATATTTAATGCTACAAATGTAATTATCTTGGACAAAAAGAATGAGATTGCAGATATATGAATGAAGATGTCTCTATGCCAACCACAGTATGGATAAGGAAAGAGATTTCAAACAATCAAGATTGTCGAATAGCATTAACCGCTGAAGAATGCAAATAATAATATGAATGGTATATAGATAGTGGATGTTCTTCACACATGAATGGGGATCAAGAAAAAATCATCATCTTGAAGAGAAAGGGTGGCAATGTTGCATTTGGATATGAATCATCTACCAAAATACTTGGAGAAGGCGTAGTAGAACTTGGAAGAAAAAATGTAAAATAAAATAATGTCCTATTGGTTGAAGAATTGAAGCATAATCTACTCAATGTTAGTAAAATGTGTGATCAAGGATACACTCTTACGTTTGACTCCTAAAAATGTAAAATCGGAGAAAATAACTCAGGAAAATTGGTTGAAACTGCAGCAAGAAGACCGAACAACATATACATCCTAGACATGAAGAAGAGAGAGAAGACATAAGCCACACAAAATGATTCCAAGGAAGAAAAAGTCTCAAAGACCAAAAATATGGATGAAGTATTATTGAGTGCCACATGTTCAGGGCGAGCAACCTTAAAGAAGAAGGTTACCTTTTTTCATTAAACTCAGGGGGAGAAGACCTACCCTTTTCCATTGATGTCAAAGGGGGAGAGAAATTGGGATCATGATGATAGGGGTATCATGAGTGTTTCCATCAATGAAAAAGGGGGAGATTGTTGGAAGATTGGTTGTTGCCATTGATGTCAACCCTAGTCATGGGTTTTGGACCGCAAGATTGATGAAGGTATTTGGACATGAAGGAAAATGCACATGTAGATACAAGACCCATGGATGGATAGTATACATCATGTTGTTTCCATTGGTATGTGGAACTTCACATGGATCCTCATGGTTGAGGAGAAATGACTTTTTGAAGATGACAAACTGAATTGAAGAAGGAAGTACTTGTAGGCCTATAAGATAATTAAAGAAATGAATTGCAAAATAAGAAATTGTCAAGTTGGCCCTAATGTTAAAAGGAAGTGACATAAATGGTATAAATAAATATCATTATACATTCATTTGATATACAAGTCGAATTTCATAGGAAATCAGAAGTAAGGAAGGTTGGATTTCAAGGGAGGATGAAGTCTTTTGGTGATGTGTTCTAAGGTATGTTACTTTCAGGTCATCGTACCATTTTTTCTATAAATTTATTTCTAGAACGATTCAGATGTTGAAATTTCTATGGTATTTAGAAAACATATCAAGGTACCTGTGGTAAAATTTTCAGCTCTTTATTCTCTATAATTATGGAAATACACTTTGTGGAAGATAGGGTTTTTGACCAGTCTTGAAGCTAGTCAATAAACAGGTGTTCCGGGTAAAAAATTCATAACTTCTTCATATAGAATCTAAATTAAGTGGGACAAATTGAATTGGAAATATTACGGACTATAGTTTATTTTGTGATAGTTTCAGAATCTGATGTTAAATATTGAGCGCGGGGAATTCTGTACAAGTTCGGTCTCCTGAATAAACCATAATTGAACAACGTCTACCATTCTCTCTATAACTTGTTTTCGGGGAGGATTCAAGGAGTGAAACTTGGAGAAGCTTAAAAGAATAAATTGAGAAATATTATCTAAAGGATCAGAGTATTCCAAGAATTGAATAATTGCAAAAATTGAAGAATTCTCAAGAAGCATTATCGGGTTCTATGTGATGGTTAGTTGATGGTGATGATTTAATGTGAAGTTTTATTATCTCTCATATATTCTTGGGTGGAAGGAAGGGGAAGGGATGGAGAGTTCAACTCTCTCTTGATATTGGAGGATTGTATCTTCCTCTTAGATTTTTATCCCTCCCTTTACATTTGGAATTTGTAGCTACCTTTGGAAGTCATTACTTCCCTTGAACAATAACTATTGATTATTTCTCATATATTGTGCATGGTGTATTGAGTTGTATTGGTGCAATTCTTATAATATTGTTCATTGCTCATTGGATATAATTGAATGGTTTAAGTATAAGTTGAAAAAGGTTTTAAATTGTACTTGATATTAATTCACCCCCCTCTCAGTATCAACATATTGAGTGTCCCAAATGGAAATCGTATGCAAAATTTGTGCCCCGGGAAGTTGACATATCAACTAACCACATTGGGGCCCATAAAAATTTTGGATCTTCATATTCTTTGGTTAGGATTTTTGGATGTTTAGGGTTTTCTCATTGATGCTTTATGTTAAAATTCCTTTTTTTCCTCTTTTTAATTATCTTCTTCTCAATGAGATTAGCCAACACATCTCTCTCTTCATAGATAAGCTACCACCATTCTAGTTAGCTTGTGTGCTTTGCATTTTACATCCTTTTGTATTACAGAGAGTCATTAATAGAATCTAAGTTTATTGTATTGATGTGTTCCTTACAATATCTCTGTGTATTTCCTTGTTATATATCATCCTTCATGTCATTCTCAATATAATCCAAATCAATGGTATCAGAGAAATATGCTCTTTGTTGTTTCTATGAGCATGTCCCTATTTGCACAAAATAGAGACCAAAGTTCTCAAAAGTTACCAACAAAAAGTACCAATGTATTGTAGTAATGATGGGATATTCAACCTTCCATGAAAGAAGGAGGTATCACCCAAAGTGTAGTTGAGACTTGTGTGATGAGGGGAGTTATAGATAACACAATATTGGAACTAGTTCTACACTAATCAAATCCATATATTAATCATTGAATTTAAGTTGCGACAGTAATCAAACACTAACTAGATAACAAGAAGCAATTATGCACCAGGAAAACACAAATCCATTGATAAAAGTGACAAATAACCATAAAATACATTTTTAGGGCCCAAAATCACACCATTCTATTAGCTGCATTGATGCCAAAACCTTCATACAACATAGATATGATAGATCATCCTTCAAACTACATAGATCTTCAATACATCCCCTCGTGCAGTGAGATCTATCCCTTATAACCCATTACAAATTCAATACCTACTGCAAATATAACTATAATACCATACAAGACTATTACAATATGCATTCATGACTATACTAACCAGATCCCAACCTAGGAAAATAACAATGGATGATTGCAAAGTAACAATGTTGATAACAACAACATCAACCCTTTCATTAACCCTTTTCCCATTACCTTTCCCTTTTATTTATACTTTTTTGTATTTGATAAAGTCACTTGACTAAATCAAATCCTCTCTTCTTTGCTTCCTGAATTCCTTTCTTTTCCACCCGCGATATTGTGTTTTTCACCATTTTCTATACTTCCAGTTGGCGCACAATGCATTTAACTATTTTCGTTGCTTCTATAATTCTATTTAGCGCACTATGCTTTATAAAAAAACAAGTCTTTTTCAAAAAAAAGACCCCAATAGGCCATAACCTCAACTGTTGACTCACCCTGAGTCAACCTTCTGCTTCTTTACCAGGGCCTTCCTCAAAAAAAGAGACCAACTCTGGTACAATATTAAGGGCTTGTTGGTGGAAGCGGTCATAATTCTCCAAGTGGTCATGCCACTTCCATACCAAAACAAAAGTTCCCACAACAAACACTTGAGTTGAAATAATGTCCGGTTCCACAGTATTAGTGTCGAGAAGAGTCTGCCACTCTCTATCCACATCATAATCCAATTGATTCATCTATACATACGCAACTTGAACTAAAAATTTGAATTCTTGTATTTCTTTCTTGGCGATTTCAGTGGTTTCAAACATGTGGTCAATTCTATTGTTGCCCTCCTAGATTTCAACAAACTTGGAGAACTTGGCTTCTATGTTCATCTTCTGAATATGGACTCTCAATTCTTTAGTCGTCTTATTCCTTCATTCCAGCATATATACCCAATTATTGACCCTGCTAAAAATCTTGATGCATTCACCATTCCAATAATGAAGGGATGAACAAATGATATCCCCTAACGCAACTACTTGTGTGATATTTTCAAGCATAGCCTTGGGTTTATCTTTCTCCTTTAACCAAATTTCTTCCATTTTCTATTGGAGACTGTCTATTTTCTCTTCCAAGTAGGACCATGCATCTACAATAAATTCAACACACTACATCAAGGTAACCAGAGTAATATCTTCTGGCAACTGAGTGGCATCCTATTGGAACTTAGGAAAAACTTCAACCAACTTCTCATAAACAAAATTCAATGTTGATTAATCATGTGCTCTAAAGGTGTATTCTTAGTCTCTATCCTCTGATAGTGTCTCTAACTCACTCCTCAAGTGTTGTATCTGTTTAATTAAATCTTCATTAGATTTCTCTACATAAATGATGTGCTCCTAGATATAGGCAACAAAACCTCTTATAACATTCAATAGCTGCAGTTTTGGCCAAATCTCAAAATATTCACTGTTGATGGTTTGAATCATAGGAATCCTCGAGGAAAGTGGTTGGCCACTTACAATTGACCTCTCAGATAAGTTGGGGGTTCCAACGCCATCAAGACTGGGAGAGGTAGCTTAGAAGCTATGATCAAGTCTCTCTTGAATAATATGAGGAAGTAAGGGTACAAACTCTATGCACTCTAAACAAATTTGTAGGATTGTGAAACATTTTTAAGGATCTTTAAGGAAAGGCTCAACCTTTTACTAACCTGCTCAACCTCCTAAAATGGTTTGCAAGTTACTAACCTAGAAAAACATTGAAATTCCTAGTATTTTTTAATAATTTAAGAAAAATGTAGCTGACTTTTGTTGACTTGGATGATGACATGGAATCTCGATATGGAAATTTGGAGTGGTTACCCATCATATTATGGTCATGGAATGGCCTTTCCCTATCGACCCTTCCCTCCTTCTTTCCTTCATTTCCTGGCATGCTTACCTTACCTTTCGGTCCCTATCATCTAATTTCCATGTGGTAGTATTTTATTTGGATCACAGGGATGTACAAGCCCCATACTACACCTCTTTACCATAGTACATGAATTTTCATGTGGAATATATCCAATGACTAAGGTGCAATGGGTGTCAACGTCGATCAACGACCCATTTTGCATTGTGTCCTCCCAAGCCTGCTGACCCTTAACACAATGGGGAGGGTCCACAAAACCTAACCAAGGTTTTATTTGGGGGTGATGTGTTTCACACCCATTCCATTTCATCACCCCACCTTGGGTTAGTCTAAACCCACTCCCTCGCCCGCAATTTAGTTATGGGGGTTTGGTTCTAGGTTATGCTAGGTAGGAGGGTGCCCACCACCATGGCACTAGGCCACCTGCCACCTATGCCACCATGTGATTATGTACCTACCACCATGGTATTAAAAATCACCTACATGCCATGTCATTTGACACATGTCCCCCACGTCATGTTGACGCCAACGGTACAGAAAAATTCCCAAATTTTCCTAATTTTACCAAATTCAAAAATTTCACAAATTGCCCAAAAATGCCCAAATTCATAATTTATTTTTGGGCCGCCATTAAACATTGTGATTAAGCTTCATATGTCCAATTTTGGGCCTTTAAATAATCCATATGATCCTTACACTTGTAATTTGACCCTAAACGTTGAATTCCTCATGACATTAACTATGAAATTTGGGGCTTTTCCCCAATTTCACCCCAAGTTCACCATGGGTACTTGGCAATCCTGAAATTTGTCCAATTTCACTCCAATAAACTCCAATTCAACCTATGGAGAAACCAATTACTCTCATTCACCACTGGTTGATATTCCTAGAACAAATTCCATTCAATTCATCCACTGTTGTAATTTCAACAAACGAATCATAGTCATCCTCTGCAACTAAATTTATTCAACTTTCATCTATGTTCTCTTTTAATCGGCCCATCCAGGATTAGTGTTTGTAAGCTCACTCTAATACCAATCTATAACAAACCCAGCCACCCACTGGCTAGTCATGTTGCTTCAAATTAAACACTTCAAACTGATTTCGAAATATGATGGCATTTAACAAATAAATAAGCATGAAAGACTCACATGCAATCATCAATATCCATTCTACAACATAATATAAATGAATATAATTCCATGCAAAACAATAACCAACAAACATGCATAATATAAAATATGAATCTCAAAGATAATAATTAATATATAGAAAAAATAAATACACAAGTAAAGAAACACATATCAAGATCACTTATATTTATTAAAACCAATCACCAAATCATTGCAAACCAAGAATGTTGCACCCAACCATAGAGACTATTGTTCCAATTTTCAACAACAGTGTCACCCCTGAGATAGATCTATGAATACAAAAGGATGGTTCCAGGATGTCACTCAACTTCACAAACCAATTAGCACTCAATCTCTCATAGGTTTCTCGACACACAACAATCGAAAGTACACCATCTCTCTTCTCTCCAACCTACACAACCTAAGAGAATGGACCCCCTTCTCTGCCACGTAGTCCCTCAGGTTGTCCACCTCCTTCTAGGGCTCCAATGCATCTGGTTAAGAATCTCCATGTTGGGAATCTTAGGACTTGTAGTTGTGAATAAAATCTAGTACATGCCAATGCATCTCAAGCATGCAAGCACAAATTCATGGTTGGAATACACCAACAATTACTACATCCAACAAACAATGGATTCCTCCTCAAGAATTCTCCCTTCCATGTGCCAATCCAAGAAAAACAATGAATGAGGAATGATAATTGAGCAACAATGAATGAAAGAGTGAAAGTGTGAATGGAGAAGAACCCCAAAACAACCCACAAGATGGGCTTATATATTTACTTGGAAATTAAGAACCACATGGCCTTCCCCAAGAAGCTCATTTAACCACTTCTCTCAATTAAAGGAATTATGTGTAAATAAAATATAATAAAAGACTTAGCCCCTTAAGCCCCCTCTCTTCTGGAATCATAGCCCACTATAACTCTTTTCTTTGTCCTTCTAGCAACCAACGATGTATTTTATTATTAACAATGATTAAAACATTACATTTCCTAGGAATTATGGCCTTTTTTAATTCTTTGGGCAGTCCGACCTTTTTTGCATAAAAAAATAAATTATTTAATATGGGGAATCAAAACTTGGGTATTACAGATGATATGGTTGATGGAAAAAAATAACAACAAGGGTAGTGTACAGTGGAATGGTTTCTTCATCAATAACAGTGGGATGAATTTCAGAAATAGTGATTATGGGCTCATAAATGATAGTAATAACGGGAAGTTTCAGTGGAACAAAGCTAAAACCTCATGTATATGGAAGAAGTGATGCAATTAGGAAAACATCAACGATGATAAGGGGTTTAGTGGACAGGGATGGGGAATTGGTGTGAGGTTTCTTAGTGCGAAGTGCAAAATCTACTTCAAAGTTTTCTTTGAAATGATTTCCCATGAATATAGCACTGTGAGGAATGTATGACAGTGGTGGCGGCTGTGGAATGGACCTTGGCATGGCTTCTTCCTCCTCTTCTGACTCTGAACCTGAAGGCATGTGTTGTATCTTCACTGCACTTCTAGAAATTTGAACATCTACTATAGCTGGGCCTCTCACTACGAACTCATAGACAAATGATAAGACAACCCCAAGGGCTTATGGACTTTATTCACACCCAACCATGAACAAACCTACTTTTCCAACACTTCAACATACAGGTAATATGGAAGTGAGGGAGTGTGAAACTTCTCAAGATCTGCATCTGCTAGCCTCACAAATGTGTTATCTCAGTTCATTCCAAACAAGATTTTGTTGGTATGCTTGTTGATTAATTCCTATAGAATACTCATTCATTGGGTAGAATTGATTAAGTCATTATACCATTGTAGAAAAGAAGTTTTGTTAAATGATACATTAATGGTATATGTTCTTGCTTTCCATGGCTCAAATATCATATTTATTCAATTGTTTGGAGTCATTGCGAGCTCATGCCATTCTAGTGTCCCTCCATTTCCACATAGTCAATGCTCCTAAGAAATAGCTATAGATGAAGTATCTTCCCCTCTCATGCATATCAGAAAAATCTTGTAGCATCTCAATCATCAAATACTTGCACTAGTTCATTTGTGGTCCTTGTGCACATAAATTGACAATGGACAAAGCATCGAGTGTGCACTCTCCCTTGGAATAGTTTTTAATTACATTTCTTGAAATCAAGTAGCATGTGCAACAAAATCGTTCATCAGTGATTGGATCAATAAGAGCTCCATGACCTCCACGTCTGGTGCCAAATTTATCATAGAGGTTGATTTCACCCTTCTTGATGTCCTGCCTCCATGAACCTTGTAAACCTTTGTTAATATCTTCATCATCCAAGGATAATCCTGTCAAATAGTGAATATTAGTGACATGGATAGGATACTCTTTGTCAAGCCACAGAGAGCCATTGTGAACTCAACTAATTAAAAATTTGGTGCAACACACAACTTCACCAATGGTACCAAAGATAGGTCAATATTGTAAGTTCATTATGGTTGATTCCCTCACTGGCACATAGGGAGTCTTCCATTGCACATCCACCTCTATAGAAGGCAGGGGGAAATAATCCATGTATGCATCAATATTCATTTTGGGAAACAAGTCCCCATTTGAAAAATCAATGCTAGCAACAAAGCTTGCTCAACTTTACCTAGTAGATCACCCAAAATGTCAACTCATGGATCATGAATATCCATTGGAACAACAATATTTGGAAGTTAACCTTGTTGAGTAGTGGTGAAAACCATGACTGAAGACCTACGTTGATACACATAAATAAACAAAGGACAAGAACACGAGTGTGTACTCACATAATTATCACTGGGCTCCAAAGCTAAGAATTCGGATGAACAAATATAACATAGTGATTTGGACAAGAAGTGACCATTGGGTTATAGACAACCGTGAAGAGGTGACGTGAGACAAGCATTAAATTGTCATTAAGGGTGAGTAGATAACTTAGAATTAATAGCATATATGAATAAAAAATGCGGAAAATATAATAAATGATTCAGGGAATAAAGGGAACAAGTACCAACACAGATTTCACATGGAATAATACACGAGGAAATAACTAACAAGCCAACAACTAAATGGAAAAGTACTAGAAAACTTTCAAATATAAATGAATTTTACTGACAGGGACAGGATGGTGACAAAAGGTACTAATGACATTTAACGAGCAATGTGATAGGGACATGACAATGACTACAGACATCAAAATTTACTAAATGCATAAAATATTGGACATAGACTCCTTGACCACAATGATGTGAACCAGACTAGACAGTCAGACAATGACAACTAGACTCTAGGGGTGAGTTATAGTTGGGCATGTCACTACTTTATTGACAAAAAGGGAAAAAAACAAAAAAAAAATGGAAACCTACCTAATTTATTCACTCCCTATGATAGGAGTGTGGAAATAATTTATTCAATGAGCAGAGATATAGGGCTTCAAGCATGAACAATTCACACATCTCGGATGAAGAACACCATAAATAATAAGGAAATATTAGAGAGATAATAAGGGACAACTTCAACCTTAAATAAGTTTGTATCTGGGAGCTAGTCATCTATAGCTCCATCAGTTTCTCCTAAATCTAACCGAGATAAGTGGTCAGGGCCAACGTTCATCTTTCTAGGCTTGACAACAAACTCAAAGGAGAATTCTTGGAACAATAAGAGCCACCAAAAAATCCTTCCTTCTAACATGGGCTTATTAACCAAATATTTTAGAGCTGAATGATCAGTGAAAAACTTGAAAGGACCTCCCAATAGATAGTATCTAAAATTTTGCAAAGTATAGACCATTGTTGACCCTTCCCTTTTAGTGGTGGTGTAGTTGTGCTTGACCTATGACAATTTCCTACTAGAAAAATAATAGGATGATCTAGATTTCCTTCACGAGGTTGTGCAAGAACATCACCTAAAGTTGTACTAGAAGCATCAATGTGCACATGGAATTCAACATGTCAGTTAGGATATGTCAAAATAGGGGAAATACTTACCTTTTCTTTCAAAATTTTAAAATCTTTGTCACATTCAGGTGTCTAGTGAAAAAATTCAAATTTCTTTAGCAACTTCTCCAGTGGGGCAGTTATACTTGCATAACTCTTGAATAACCTACAATAGTATCCAGTATGACTCAGAGTGGATAAAAACTTCTTGGAAGTTGTAGGGGGAAGCATATTGATAAAAACAACAACTTTCACAAGATCCACTAGAACGCCTTCCCGACACACAATATGTCCCAACAAGTTTCAAAAAAGGTACAAAAAAGATGCATTTCTTTAGATTTAATGAAATTTTTAACTGTCTACACTGTGTTAACGCCCTGTAAATTTCCTAGAGGTTGTCAGGAAAGAAGAAATCTACGAGAGGTAACTTTATCCAACTGCTTCGAAGCTGGGATCTATCCCTACCAACTTCAGAGAGGGATCTCTCTATATGATTTAGATATGTTTCGAATTTAAAATATTAGGATAGGTAAACAAATAAGTTGGTTTCGTTGTTGTAGTGTTTGTCGGGTTGGTTGAGATAGTTTACACATCCGTTGGGCTATGGGATCCATATCGTAAGAATGAAATCCAAACCAGAAAACAAAGAAACCTTTCACAGGGTGAGATAATATAATCATTGGGTTCTTTTAGTGGCATAAATGAGGAAAAGCAGAAAAAGGTGAGAAGGTCTGTTACAATAAAGAAGCATTTAAGAATTTCTTTATCATAAAATCAGAAGATAAAACATAAAAATCTTTCAAAGTGTGAAACAGGGTATATGAAGATAAATCCTGCAACATTCATTACTTTCAAATATTAGATTTAGCAAACAATGTGATAACTAAGCAAGGATAACATTAAACTTAGAAAGAAAAACATCACTAGTGAATACACGCAAGAATCCTGTAAAAATGCCTCTTTGTATTAATGGAAGATCTCCTGAAAAGTATTATAGTCTGATAGCTCACGGGGCGTAAAGATCAACCCTCAATACTTCAAAAAGTGAAGTATTTATAACCAAAAATTACAAATGATCCTGTCATTAAAGATCGGGATGTGGTAAATCTATTTTTAGCCTAACTAACTTAACAATATACATAAATCTAGGAATTGTTTGGTGATGTGTCACAACTGCATGTTGTTTTCTGGGTGAGTCGTTGGGGAGGCTTCTGCATGACCTCATCTGACTAGATAACTGACTGGGCTAGGACAACTCATCTACTACTTGATCAGGTCACAAATCTCTTTCCATCGAAGATGACTGGGAACACTGACTTTGAGTAGCCTTCTGTAGACTTCATCCATTTATGTGTATTTAGCGAAGGTAGGCTTGGTGATGAAGATATACCGTATTTCATGCTGAATGTTGTTGTCCAACTGAAGTGCATATAGGAATTCCTTTCCAATGATGATGCCTTGAATTCTTGAAAACTTTGAACCATCCTTAGCCACATCGTCCAGTCTCTTTTTGTAGTCTGGGAGTGTCATCAGTTTGTCGTTTATCACCTTCAGAACAGGAAGACCTTTCTTCTGTAGAGCCTCAATCCTCCTGAAAAACTTTTATACCCTTTGGTCCATGGCCTGAACCTTTTATTCCAGTTGTAGCATCAATCCTCTCTTGGTCAAGAGTCTCTTAACCTCAAGGATGGTATTTTTTCTATCTTCAATTCTCATCTCTTCCAATTCCTCTCTGGTTTTAGAATTTAGGAACTTGATGATTTCATTAGCCTGTGCGGGCATCTCTCCTAATTATGATTTGATATTCTCGATGGCCTGTTTTCTTCTCTGCACCAATTCATTTTGCTCAAACATAATCTGTATCATCAGCCATATCTCATTCATAGACTTGGTGATGTCTGTCCAGACACTTTCTTTAACTTCGGTCAGCGTTTTACCTGCCACTGTTTGCTTCCGGAGCTACTGTAACTCTTGTTTGAGATGATCTGACACTTGTTTTTCCTTGGAAAAGCTGGTTTGATAATAATTTTTGAGTTCTTGAAGATTCTCAATCTCCTTTTTGAGCCTGCTAATCTCTGTCTCCTGCAGGTTCATCTTTTCCATAGATTTGGCCAATTCGACCGTCTTTTCCTGAGACGTCAGTGGATTCGCCGATGGGACTTCTACTAGTGATGTTTTGCTTACTCCTGAGAGTGGAACTGCACTCAATGGAATGACTTTCATGGGATTCAACTGTTCTTTCTCTTTCATTATCTTTTCTATCTCAGCTTCCATTTCTTTCAGTTGTGCATTTTGCTCCATGATTAATTTAAGCATCTCATCTTTTTCTCCTTTTGTTTCTGCTATTTCCTTCGCCTGCGAGTATACTGTTGGGGGCAACTTCAATTGCTTCCTCAAATATGCTATGTTTTCATTTTTCTTCTTGATCATCTCCTCAGCTACTTTCACATTAGAGGGATTGTACCCGATCTTGAGGACCAACTTCTCCAATGTGTTGATCTTGTTGTCTTTGGCAAAGGATGATATCTTCTCCAACTTCAACTATGTCTGGATGTTGTTTAGAGACACTTGTAATCTGGAGGCAGTAGTGGAAGCATCTGCCAGCGTGGAGAAAACCATTTCTCCCTTCTTCCTGTGTAGATCCATTTGATCGGCAGGGTGCACGTCTTTATTCTGGAATTCAAAAGTAGCCCTTTTGTAATCAGTGATTACCTTTGGGTTTGGTACTTGTTCTTGGAGGAATGCCATGTGCATTTTTCCCTTATCTATGTCAAATGTCGATAGAAACCTGTGCTGTGCATACGACGTCTTCTTCCAAAATTGGGCATATGTGTTGTTGGTCAGAGTCTGATTCTTTTTCTTGATCAGATCATATTTCTCAAAGATACTAAGCTTCGGACCTATCTTTCCTGGCTGATTGATCGGTGGAGTATTCGTAGGCTTCTTTGGTAACACTGTGGTTATAATCTTCTTGCCCCTTGTATTGAGAAGAAATCGATCAACCTCTATCATTGTAGTAGAGGGAACTTCCTTCTCTCCAGTTGGGTCAGGAGCTGTGGTTTTGGGCCTTTTGGTATGCAGTCAAAATTCGTCTAATGACACTTTAGTGACAAGAGGTGACAAGTCCTGCCTAGACCTTTTCTCCTTCGGATCCTGTGGTGTGGTTGTCTGCGATATAGTGACAGAGGTGTCATGTTGTTCTGTATCGACCAAAGTATTTGGTTCCCATCCTATCTGATTTGCAAACTTTTTAATCCCAGGCCTAGATTCATGGACATACGGGATGTTCTTGTTTTTCACCCTCATTTCAGAAACAATCCCGCACGGATCATAGTGCCATGTGAAACTCATAAAGAATTTCATTTCCTTCAGCAGCTTGTCTGCTTCTTCCCTTGCACTTCGATTGTTGCAGATGAAAGACCTCATTTTCCCTTTGATTCTGAGTTATTGCTTTTTCTTTAAAGACACAAAGTGAATATCGTCAGATTTTATCATCTGTCTTATGTATTCTAGAGAAAAAATTCTGATAGGTAAGTATTTGGGAAGTTTATACGGGGCCAACTCACACCCATAGATTCTGATCTCATTGTGATATTGGTACAAATACCAGTCGCCAGTCTTTGTATGATCCGAGAGATGTAGGATCCTCTAAACTTCATCATTAATCTTGGGTTTTGGTCTACTGCTAAGCATACTCACCACTGGGTGGTAGAACTGATCAATGAACTACTTGAAACTGAAGTCTGTGGAGTTATGTCTGAGCAGGGATGTCCATGCAGTCACTACCTGGGGTCTTCCATCTTCTTCCATCTTCTGCATGGAAAAAGTAAATTTGTCCACTTGGAAGAAAACAAACAGGTATGCAAGTATTGAAGAATACCGAAACATGCCTTCTGTGGAGAAATTGACAAATTGCTCTTGAATATTATTCACCAGGAACATGCTGAAATTGAACTGTGTAGTGGGCTTCTCATTGGTGGAGAAAATAGACAAAAACCCCAAAATGGGTTCATCTATCCACTGATCTGAATAATAACCTAGCAAGGTGCATAGGAATGTGATAACCTGGTTTCCTTTGGTTGAGAAGATGGAGGAAGGATAAGGGGGACTTGTAGCGGGGAGTTGAGCAGATTGTGGAAGAAAAAGCTCAAATATTTGAGCTCTTTAAGGAAAAGTCATCTTCTGGTATAATTCTGTAAGGATTTCAAGGTTTAAAGGTGATGTGGAATCAGCTTGAGATATTTGCATCATTTGGTTGATGGCTTCTCGCGTGATGAGGAAAAGAACTTCCTCGGAGGAGGATATGATGGCTCTTTGCTCGGGGATATAGTGGGCTTGGCACTTGAGGGAAAACTCTGGGAAATGGTGAATCTGTGGGAAGATATACAGGGGTAGGTTGGACTCCCAGAGTCCAATTTCGTCGCTCTGGTCCAGGAAAACTTCCTTAAGCCATGACTGAAGGTCTGTGAAGTCAAAATCGCACTCAGTATCTGTAATTAAGTAATCTTTGTCGGCCAGTGGAATCCTGTCGAGGTCGACGGGAGGTGGGAGAAATAGATTCTCCTCTCCTTCTGCTCGTTTTGACTTTGGCGCCATTACTGTAACAATACCTACAAATAAAACAACATTAGCGGGGATGACTGTAGATAGGGGCGACTGGATGTAACGAAGAATAAAACGTGGTAAATTCTCTGGTGAGATGAGTGGGTAAATGGTAAGGAATGAAGAGTGAGGGTAATTTTGAGTAAATGGGTATTTGTTGGGCACGGGGGACAAGTCAGTTGGTTAATGGATAGGTTATCCAGTAATAAATGGCCAATGGGTCACTTAGAGTGCGAGATGGCAGGTGACAGTGACTGAGGGATACGAACGGGTGACGTGGCGGTTATCGATTGGGGGGAAACATCATGGTGAGGGGCTTGCCATGAGTGAATGAGGGGGAAGGACTGACGGAGTTTATGAGATGTGAATCTTTTGGAAAGGTGGACGATGACGTCAGGAGGTGATGTGATCTGTCAAGCAATGAGAGGTAGTGGGATTCAGGACCAGCAGATTCATGCCATGTATAGATAGGGGACCTACTAGAGTGAGATTCCATTCCGGACCCCCCCTAACAGTTAAAGATAGATCAGTCGAGGGGGTTTGAAAAACACCTTGAGCCATTAATTTGTGCACCTCCCTTCTGACCGTAGATCTGGGCACGCTCTTTAACACACATTCCAGACCCCCCCCCTTCCATGAAAGGTAGAACAGACGGGGGGGTTCAGAATCCAATGAATACCATAGATCTGAGCGCCGAAACCAGGGTCGTCCAGATGCACGCATGCATTATTAGTGATTCAGGACCTCCCCCCCCCCCCTTCCATTAAAGGCAGAACGGTCCGGGGGGTCCAGAAATATTTGTCTACCGTAGATCTGAGCGCAATCATTTGGACCATTGATACTTGAGTGGTGCATAAATGTGGGCATGGAAAGTGTGTGCGCCCAAAGAACTTAGGATAAGTGCATTTCATGGATTTTTCTCAAGCTTTTACATTTTACATCACCAAGGGGTTAGGCAAACAATTTTTTGAGCATCCAAAACATGGTGAAACATTGATCATCAAGCTGGTTTTATTGAAGTAAAGCAAACTAGCCTATGTTCTAACTTAACTTCCTATGACAATTAACCTAGATTAAACTATTGGGCTAAGAACTTATTCTACCCTGGGGCTATCTAACCAAGATTAGACAGTCTGGCCAGATTTATTCACTAACTAACCTAGATCTTTTGGCTAATATTAAATAGTTTAGCCAAGCTAATTCACTATTCCTATCAACATCAATTTAAAATAACTTGGCCATGCTTGAAAGGTATGGACCAAGTCACTGTTATTGCATGGGGCTCTCATTGAGATTCTTTTATGCCCTCTTTTCTTTTTTCTTTTATTTTTCTTTTCTTTTTATTTGCAAAATGAAAAATCATTTGACAAACAAAAACACTAGAGAGATAACATTCCAGTCACCATTTGATCCTATAAATTATAGGGTGATAACACACTGGTCAAACATAAACCAAAGTAGTCCTATGTGTTCCTTAATCAAGTTGTACACAATCCAATCATCCATGTAAAATTCAAGAAAATTATGGATAAAGTCACAAAAAGTAGTGACAATAATCCTTGAAAACATAGTAGGAACATTTTGAATCCCAAAGGGAATAAAAAAATAAGCAAACGAACCCCAATCATTAGTAGATATAGTCTTCCTTTTATCTTCTTCCACAATCTTGTGTTATATAAAGATTTTTCTCACCCCATGCAACTTTCTCAAAAGGCCTTTTCCATTTCCATATGCAGACTAGAAATCCCCTTTTTTCAATTCCCAGAGCTAAAAAACATATTTTTCCACATATACATTCCCTAACAGTTATACATCATGCATATATCCAGGTTGCACCATTACAACCTGTGTACATAGGGTTTTGTGCCCAAAATTAAAAATGGTGTCGGGTTTCCATGTCACGTCATGAGATCCATGATCCTTGAACTTACATATACTAGAAACATTCTGACTTAGACCTTTAGTTCCATTTAAAGGATATAAATGGGCCATATCCAAGTTGTAGAAAAAAGGAGAAGAATTCAACTTTGAGAGAAAAGTTACTCTAGAGAAATTATTCACTTCATATTGAGTTTGCATCCCTTTGTCCTTTTAAGTCTGAACACATTGTTCAACCACCAAGCTCTTTCCTATTTGATGGAGAACCTCATTGTCTCTCTTATATGAGCTTGCCTTTGGTGGAGGATTGAAGTGGTGGAGGCCCAACTGGAAGAGACTTAGTTTCTCGGTTCTGAACATGCTGACACATAAGTTTGTCATTCATACACTTTTGTTGATTACATTTTAATAGAAATACTCTTTTCTCATCCGATTAATGTCTCACAAATATTTGAATTGTTATTCCATGGGCATATTTGTTATGAATATTGATGGATTATGATATTATATGTGCTAACTTTGTATATTATCACCATATGCTTGCATATCTTGGTTGTTGAGGACAAGTTGCAGGTATATAGCTTTGAGTCAAGTGCTCAACAATGGACTTAATCAAATGTTCGTATGAGGTAGGCTCTTTATCTTGTCTTGTTAGCATGTTTGTTTATATAGCATACTTGATATTAGAGTTGATTTCTGTAGTCATTTACATCTCTTTTGGTTTACCCCATTCCATACAATGACTTTCCTCATAACATCCTGACTTTATGATATCCTAAAAATCCATTAGTGAAGGAATGTGCTTCATTTATGGCCACCTGATCAAGTACTTCATTGTTAAATGGAGTAGGGAAAGGATCATGCACACAGGCTGAGTTCAAACTTTTGTATTCCACACAAACTCTTGTGTCACCAGTTCCTTCATTACTCTGTATAAAAATAGGACTGATCCACTCGGCTCCATCTATAGGAAAAATTAATCCATTTGCAAGAATTCTATCAATCTCCTTAAACTTTTATTTGAATCTAAGGTTCAGGCGATATGGTATGTATTTGACTGGATTAGCATCATGATTTAAATGTATCTTCATCTCTCCCAAGTCTCCTTTAATTCCTTTCAGTTCTAAAAATATCTTAGGGAACAAATCCTCATATTCTCGCAACAAGGCCTGGAACTCTATCATAGTCTATTCATCCCAATAATCCCCTATAGAATATAGCTTAGGATGCTCCTCTTTCCCAATATTCATCTTTGGCAACTTCAAAGGGTATGTATATGAACTACTATCATTATCTGACAGAGTGTCTTGAAATTGTCTTGTTCCTACAAATTCATTAAAGGTCAAATGTCTAAGCTCCTCTAAGTCTTAAGGACATTCATGATCCTTTTCAACCTTGCTGCAAGCCATAATATTCTTGTAGGAGATGGATAAAAACTATATTGAAGTAGAGAATCATTATTGAGACATACTATAGGTGAATACTTGGTTCTAAATTGATTAGTAAACATAATTTTCTTGATTTGTTGTAGTACAGTTGTGATTTCTGAAGACTTACCAGAAAAGGAGAAATCATGACAAAACTGACCTTGTAGTACCTTCCAACATGTAGTTTGTCTTCTAGTCTCCTCCTGCACATACCAGGATTTTGGAACTATTCCTAGAGAATGGAATAATTGGTGTACCCAAATATGAGATGGAAGTTGGGCAGCTTCCCATGCCCTGAGACAATACTCAATATGTTCGACTAGATTGGATAAACCATCGTATGTCTTCAAGGTTAGCATCTGGCTCTTCATATTCCCATATTTTCTTGAATGTATGACTTGCGATGAAGGAAGGAAGTGGTATTGTATGGTAATATTGACCTCATCCCAAGAAGAAAGAGTTATTTTATGTGTATCCCACCATGTAGCTGGGGAACATCTCAAAGCTATGTCAATTGTTGAAATTCTTCGTTCTACCACAACATTATCCTTCATACCAATGAGAAAGATGTGCATATATGAGGTGCCATAATATTTTTGGAAATCACCTATCTCACCCCCAATCCACCTTACTGATCTGATATTTTTGCAACATCTTGAAAAATTCTCATATTGGCCTTGTTACCAATTATTGAATGTTTCTTCATAATCCTCACCCACAGACTGAACACTCCTCCAACTAAGTAATCCATCTACAGTGGAGTTAATATAATCAACTCATTTTCCTACAATCATATTATACAACTAATAAAGGAAATATAATTCCATATTATCATCTGCTGGTTTAGTATATTGTGGGCCTTGGTATGGTTCTAAAGGATGAGTGACCTTCATACCATTAGAATCAAAAGTCATACTTTCATTTTTAATATCAATGACCGCATAGTTTTCATAAGTCCAATCAATGCTTAATAGAGATGGATATGGATCCTTCTCCCCCCTTATTTCAACAAACTCAAAAATATCTAATTTTTTGATGCCAGCCAAGTCTACTTCAACATTATGTATCCTTCCTAATGGAAAAATGTAGTACTAATTTTCCATCTGCAACTGAATAGGATAATAGAATAACTTGGGTTTTACCATTTCCTTCCAAGTCTTATTTAGTAATATTTTGACATTAGACCCCAATTCCACCATAACATCCCTAATCTCATATTCATCTATATGAGCATTCAATCTAAATTATATTCCAATCCTCCTCTTTTTTCTTTGTACCCCACTTGCCTTCCTTTTTGGAAGGTTAACATAAATAAAATCCTTTGGATTTCCTTTAGCTCCCAATTCCACTTTAATTGTACTCCTCAATGTCTTAGTAAGTTTCTCATCATCTAATATATTATAAAATAACTTAAACCAAAGGTCAACAACTTTTTGTGACTTACCTGATGAGTCCATTTGAGAATATGACTCTCTGGTGATCCTTGGCTAATGAGGATTTAACTTGAAACTTGTTTTCACAACATTAGGTGTTAATGAAATAGACATCTGTTTGAGCATCTATACTACATTCTTGAAGAAATCCTTCTGTCGTGCAAGATAATATTTGGTATTTTTGGAAAAACCTTCTAAATCATGATTTGATGAGGACTCTCTGCATTAGCCCTAGTATTTTCTCTTCCCCTAGTGATAATATTAATATTAGACCCATTTCCTTCAGCTACAACTCTGGGTTTAGAATTTATCAAATTGGATCATCTTTGTCTGGCACAATATTCCCATTTAAAAATCATATTAGGATAGTCTTCAGTAGCGTGAGTGTTATCTCTACAATTGAACACTAATGTCTTCTTAGAAGTGGACAATCCCTAGAAATATGCCCTTGCTCATTGCAACTGTAGTAGCAAATTGGTCCTCTTCCACTAGTTTGTCCACCTACTCCTCTACGATTCCCTCCAAATCCTTATGGTCCTGCATTGACTTTGAATGCAAATTGGTCCAATCTATCTACAAGTACATCCAAAAAATGATTATTGGGGGCCAATTTTGACCCTTTTTACCCAACCCTTTCATCTCTATTTTCTTCTAAAACCCCTACTTTTGTCTACTTTCACCTTAATAATGGCACAATCAACATAAATAAGTTAATAAGTTTTTATTTTTATGAAACTCTTAGTTTTGGCTTGTAAATAGTATTAGAAGTCATTTATTCATCAAAAATACTTGAATTTCAGTTGTTACAAGAATTAACCTAGATGTCTCAGCTATTACAAGAATCATAGGTTGACATGGTTATGATTCATCAAATTTAGATTTTCCACTTGGATGTTTTTCCTTGGTGTCAAGAGATGATAAAATACCTATATGATCATCCTTAAGATGTTTTCTACCTCATGGTCAATGATCGTAGTCAAACCCATGCCAAGTTAAGAGAGACGATATTGGGTTCATTTGCAAGCATATGATGCCAAATATCGAAAATCTATAACATGGGTTTGGTCCATAACGCGCTCATTTAGGTGCCTCATGAGAATAATTCCTAGAAAATGCACGCTGAGAGAGATACAGGCATATTTCTAATATGGTTTCTTCTAGATTTGTTATAGCGAATGATTATCAAACCATATTCCAAGTGGTGCACCTAGCCAGCAAGGAGAACAAATCAAGTTAATTCTATATAGGAAAGTGATATGTAATTGGATCATGAGTTATCTCCTTAACTCAAATATACTAAAATTGAAATCATTGTTATCTTGTATGACTATTCATAGATGATAGTTCTGAAATTGGGGAAATTAATTTAATTCTCCCCATCACTCTTCTTGATATAAAAAATAAAGACATAGGAGGAGAGGACGATGGATTTGATTACTTAATATCTAATGTGGCTGTTGATTTACAATCATTGTTGCATACAATGGAGTTATGAGTTAATTTGATGTGTCAAGTTTCTTTAACATTATGATTTTGTTTAACAACATATGCTAGGAGCCCCCCCCCGATATGTTTTGTATATTTCCTTTAGTATTTTTCTTTAGGATTTCTCTTTCCTATAGATGCATATTTTAATTTCCTATAGATTCATATTGTTGTCACAACTTCCTGTAGATTAAGAATTTTCCTTTAAAACAATTTACAAGAAACAATTACCCTAAGTATGGTGAATAGTAATTGTTCTAGATACAGATGTTAAATATACTCAACATATTTGAACAATATTTCATCTACTATGCCATATAAACATTTACCACAAAATGTACTCAGGGTTGAATCAAGTCTGTAATCTTTTCTATTTTGCGCATTTCTTTACTGCTTAGTTATTTTCAGTCAATCCTTTTGATTCACAACTAGAAAACAATATTTTGTGTTCTCGGAATATTGGTTGACTAAACATAGTGCGTTTGCAAGTAGGAACACTTTGAAAGTGAATGATTTACTTATAATCTAATTCCCTACCATTTGAAAGTTATGTCTGAGCTATGTGACTGAGAAAAATAACTTATGTTTGTGAGTCTAGCAATTTAATTGTTTGGTTTTCAGTAGAAGTCTTTAGGTGATTTCACAACCACTTCTGCACATATTGTGCTTGTATCTCATAAGTTTACCTACCCAGATTGATAATAAATGTTGAGGAATCTAGACCACTATATCAGTGAAACATTTTGGCATCATTGTCGAGGAGGCACTAAAGGAATTGGTTTTGGAAGTCACAAGTTTTATGTTGTTTTTAGTTGTAAGTTTCTTGATTTTTCTTCTTGCGAGTCTTTATTAGGTCCTTAGAATTTATTTTACATTTTGTTTGTTGTGAAAACATTTATGACTTGGGGGAGTGAATCATGTAAGACAAAAGGTTAAAAGTCGTGCACTCACTTTGGTAAGAATTCACAAATTCTTGTCATGTTGGAAATGTAAGCGTGTTTTCTTTTGTGAGAGTTTTTTATGCATGCTAACGCATGTGAACATACAACCTGGTAACAAAATAGTATTAGTAGTGTGAGGGAATTCAAGTACATGATCATTATTTTTCTTTGAGTTCATGTGATGTGGTTTGTTTGTTGTTGATTTTGTTTATTTATTTCAGATAGAGAAGTCTTTGATTTTGTAAAAACCCCCCATACACTAATCCATTCGTGAGAATAACCTCTTGAACAACCAAAAGAACTGAAGAATTATCGGGAGTTTTTTAAACAAGGGAGGATGTGTTTCTACAAATATTTTCTCAAATCCTTTCCCAAAGTCCATAGTTATCACTAGGGGAGATTATGCTTTTTATGAAGAAGTTGAAGAACAAATGATCCATGAATAGACCCCAAAATAGGAGGACTTAGAAGTTTCTTCTAATCCTTATCAACAACAAGATGAGATCAACGAGTCATGGATAATATATAATGAGGAGAAGATACTAGAGCCAAAAATTTAAGAGTTTCGTGGATGCTTGTCACCAGATCCCTTGTGTACTCGGGAATATGATGATCACTTTTCTAAAGAAATTCATGACATGACAACTACAAGAAATAAAGGAAACAAAGTTTATATTCAAGTTTGGTTTCAATCGGTCATTAGTTTGCAGCATCACTCCATATATCAACAATTCTTGGCACCATCACTACAAAAACAACTAGCCCCTCATATCCCGGTATTCATTAAGGTACACTTTCAAGGCTCGAGTGTGATTTAAAAAAATATATTTTTGTGTGAATGAATGCATTGGAAGTATTCCAACACTTGAAAGAGGTTTTTATTTTTCAATTAGAGTAGGATAGTGTAGAAAAATGAATAAATAAAAATTAAAGATAAAAATAAAGCTTCGTTGTGAAAGCCAAGTTATTGGCGCAACTAAGCATGAACTCTACTTGAAAACCAGGTTACTAGTGAGTATAATTCATCAATAGGTCGGTAAGTCCAAACTCTAATAATGTCATATTCTGTGCATATTTCATGTAATCTCTTCCATGTTTTCTAGGTGTATTTTTATAAGCATGTTATAGGAATCAGATTTAGAGCTCAGCTTCATCCAAAATATTTTTGTCCCTGAGTAATTCAAGATTCATAAAATCAGCTTATTCTTTGAATACTAGAAGTTTTCTCTCTGCTCTAGTCAAAAAAGTCATTCCTAAAAACTTAGAGGCTCCAGATTTGGCATAATTTATAAATCCAATCAATTACAGGAATTCTTGTAACAATTTGTTATTTTCGTATTTCCTGTAGGAGACTGTTTTCAGGGACAAACTTTTCACATCATTTGTAAAACAATGGAATTGAATTATAATATTTTGAAACACGGGTTTTGTTTACAATACAACAATTTGAGTAAATCGTGGGCATGATTTTTAGAAAAAGAACAATAAAGAATGTATGGGTATGTTTTCAAAGTAGATTTTATGATAATTTTTACCATTCTTTCTTATAATCTGTCAATTACATGAATTTACAAGAAAATACAGGAAATTCCAGTTTATCATTAGCCATTTCCAACTTTCATCAATAGTCTATGGAAACTAAAAAATGTGTTCTCCAAGTACAAAATTTCCGATCTATGAAAAAAAGACAGTAGTTTCAAGAAAGGCAAAGAAACAATGATTTCTTGTAACCCTTGAGCATTACATGAATCTCATGAGTAATTACATGAATTTTCATGATCTTCGTGAGTTAAGATTTCATCCTTTCCATAATTTTTTTCAAATTAAAATGTAGATTTCATCTTTAACATCATTTTATACAACATCAGGGAGAAAAAATGTGCATATTACATACATACTGTATCCTGTAAACATGTAGGTCACTGCAAGTTTCAACTACTGATGGTCTGGTGGGTGTAAAAGAAATAGTTACATCAATTTTATTTTTTTTGTTATTTTATCTGAGTCTGCTTGAGATTTCTCCAAGATAGCATGTTCCAGAATTCAAGAATTGTAGCATCTTCAGTCCACATCATCCTTGATCCTTCTTAGGATTTTAGTGTTATTTTGGTTCCACGGTACATATCATTTTCAGATTACATTTTCTCTATGGTTCCTACCTCAATTTACATCTCCATCAGTACCAATCTGAGTTGTTACAAAGATCCTATTTTATCTCTTCTATGGTCTCAAGAACTTATTCCAAACAAAAAATCTTCAAAGGCCATCTTCCAAGTTCAACAATTCATCACAATATTAAAGATTTTGTATGCAAGGTAAATGGGTTTTTAGTATTTTTATTTGTCAAAATTTTGAATAAATCTTTAAAAAAAACTTATATATGTTATCCTAATGCCAATTTCTTAATTATTTTGATTTTCCCTATGATAATGATCCCTAAAATCTATCATCCACTATACATGACTATCATGCAAACCCTTTATTTATGATGATTATGTTTTGGTCTCAAAATCATGATCCATGTGTTTATTGTTGATTTCCCTCATGATTGCCTATTATTTTTTCCTAAAACCACGTGATTAACCATAATTCATCATAATATTCACCTATATTCATATGTCGTCACCATTTAACCACCCATACACAAACTAGAATCACTTATTTGCATAATCATGGTTACAACAAAATTGATTAAGCTTGTCATGATGTTACCAGTTGAAACTATCGAAATTTGAATTATTGTGGCTTAAACGATAACCATAACTTGTTTGTGTTGCATTCCTCTTCTCATTTCATTCGCTTTATATTTTTTCTTGTCTCTCATTCCTGCTTATCCTTCATTTCTTCTCACCCTAAGGGTTTGAAACGAACACCCAAAATTTCTCTTAAATAGAGTAGGAAAATGGCAGCAATAGTGTTGAATTCCCGAAGAAGAAATTCAAGTTATCACTGCAGACATAACTATTTATTCTTTATGTTCCAAGTAGAAAAAGGATAAAAATAAGATAAGTAAGTTAAAGAAAACAATATAGGGCCATAAGGACTGAAAATAAAAAATGTTAAGGAGAAAAGTGCTCAAATCTAGGAGCAATATGAGAGACTCAAAAATAATTATAAATCCCTGAAGCAATATGCAAGAAAGTGGTATGATGAGAATCTGAAGACAATGCAATTGAACAAGAGACTTTTGTATAGGATCAATAAGCACACATAAAAAAGAAATGATCCTTTTACATCTATTGTTCTAGCACCATAGGACATTTGAGAAGAAGCAAATATAGTTTTGAGTAATTTTGATCAGCAGTTGCCAAAGGATAAGAGTGCACGAGGACATGAAAAATCCTATGTCTGGGGGAAATGTTGGGTGTCAGTTTTGACCCTTTTTGCCCAACTCATTCATCTCTATTTTTTTTTATTATCTAAAACCCCTCCTTTTTTCTACTTTCAGCTGAATAATGGCACGATCATCATAAATAAGGTAATAAGTTGTTCTTGTTACGAAACTCTTAGTTTTATCTTGTAAATAGTATTATAAGTCATTTATTCACCAATACTACTTGAATTTCAGTTATTACATGAATTAGCTCAGATGTCTCAACAATTACATGAATCAGAGGTTGACATGGTTATGATCCATCAAATTCCAATTTTCCACTTGGAGGTTCTTCCTTGATATCAGGAGATGGTACACTACCCATATGATCATCCTCAAGATGTCTACTACCTCATGGTAAATGATCCTAGACAAACTCATGTCAAATTAATAGAGGTGATTTTGCAGGGTCATTTGTGAGCATATATTGGCAAATATCGAAAATCTAGAACATGGGTTTTATCTAGAACGTACCCATTTAGGTGACATGCAAGTAGATTTGCCAGAAAAGGATGTTGAGATATATACGGACATATTTATAATACATTTTCTTACATAATTCTTGTAGCAATCGATTATCAAACCATATGCCAAGTGGTGTGCCCAACCAGCAAGGAGAACAAATCAAGCTAATTTTGGATACAAAAATGATATTTAATTGGATCATGAGTTATCTCCTTAACTCATATCTGCTAAAATTGAAATCATTGTTATCTTGTATGACTATTCATAGATAACAATTTTGAAATTGGGGAAATTAATTTAATTTTCCCCATCACGCTTGGTTGTATAAAAACTTAAGACAAAGGAGGAGGGGAGGATGGATTCAATTACTGAATATCTAATGTGACTATTGATTTATATTAATTGTTGAACACAATGGAGTTCTGAGTTAATTTGACATGTTAAGTATCTTTAGTGTTCTAAGTTTGTTTAACAACATATGTGAGGAGGGCCCCCTGGTATGTGTTGTATATTTCCTTTAGTATTTTGAATTAGGATTGCTCTTTCCTATAGATTCATCTTGCTATAACAATTTCCTATAGGTTAAGAATTACTCTAAGTATGTTGAATAGTAATTGTTCTAGATATAGATGTTAAAGATACTCAACATAATTGAACAATATTTCATCTATTGTGCCATACAAATAGTTACCACAAAATGAACTTGGGGTTGGATCAAGTTTGCAATATTTTTTGTTTTGCACATTTCTTTATTGCTTACTTATTTTCATTCAATCTTTTTAACTCGCAACTAGAAAACAATCCTTTATGATCTTAGAAGCTTGGTTGACTAAATAGAGTGTGTTTGCAAGTAGGAACACCTTAACAGTAAATGATTTACTCATAGTATGATTCCCTACCATTTGACAATTACGTCTAAGCTATTTGACTAAGAGAATTAATTTTTGTTTGTGAGTCTATAAATTTAATTATTTGTTTTTCAATAGAAGTCTTTAGGTGATTTCAAAACCATTTTTTCACATATTGTGTCTATGTCTCATTGTTTTACCTACCCGGATCGATAATAAATGATGATGAATCTATACCACTAGATCAACCCAACATTTTGGTGTCATTTTCAGGGAGGCACTAAACGAATTGGTTTTGGAAGTCATAAGTTTTTTTTATAAGATTCTTTATTTTTCGTTTTGCAAATCCCATATTTTTCTTCTTGCAACTTTTTCTTAGGTCCTTGGATTTTTTCTTGCATTTTATTTGTTTCCCCAAAATTTTGACTTGGGGGAGTGAAGCCTATAAGACAAAAGGTTAAAACCCGCACACTCAATTTGGTGAGCATTCGCAAGTTCTCTTCATGTTGGCACTATAAGTGTGTTTCCTTTTATGCAAGTTTTTTATTCATGATAACTCATGTCAACATACAACCTTGTGACAACATGGTCTTAGTAGCATGAGGGAATTCAAGTACATGATCATATTTTTCTTTAATTGTTTGTGGTGTTGTGTGTTTTTTGTTGACTTTATTTATTTCTTTCAAATAGAGAAGTCTTTTTTTTGTAAAAATGCCCCATACACTAATCCATTCATGAGAAGAACCTATTGAACAACCAAAAGAACTTAAAAATTCTCAAGAATTTTTTGAGCAAGGGAGGATGTGTTGCTACAAGGATATTTTCAAGTCCCTACCCAAAGTTCAAATTTATCACTAGGAGATATTTTACATCTCATGAAGCAGTGGAAGAAAAAATGATCCATAAACAAACCCCACATGATGAGGACTTAGAAGTTTCTTCTAATCATTATCAACAAGAAGACAAGATCAATGAGTCATGGATAATCTCTAATGAGGAGAAGGTACTAGATCCATAAATTTAAGAGTTTCTTGGATTCTTTCCACAGGATCCCTTTTGTACTCAGGAATATGATCAAATTTCTAAAGAATTTCATGACATGACAACTAAAAGAAATCAAGGAAACAAGGATTATATTGAATTTTGTTTTCAATCATTCATTAGTTTGCAACATCACTCCATATTTCAACAATTCTTGGCACCATCACTACAAAAACAGTTGGCCTCTCATATCTCAGTTTTCATTAAGGTACACTTGTAAGGCTTGGATGTGAGTTTAACAGAGATATTGTTGTCTGAATGGATGCATTGGAAGTATTCCTACACTTGAAAGAGGTTTTTCTTTTTCAAGTGGAGTAGGATAGTGTAGAAAAATAAATAAATAAAAAGTAAAGAGAAAAATAAAGCTTAGTTGTGAAGACCAAGTTACTCGCGCAACTAAACAAGAACTCTACTTGAAAACTAGGTTATCAATGGGTATAATTCATCAATAACTCAATAAGTCAAAATTCTAGGAATGTCAAAGTTTGTGTAGATTTCCTTTAATCTCTTCCATATTTTCAAGGTGTATTTTATAATCATGTTGCAGGAATCATATTTAAAGCTCAATTTCTTTCAAAATATTTTTATCTGTGCATAATTCAATATTTAGAAAATCAAGTTATTCTTTGAAGCCTCAAATTTTCCTCTCTGCCCCAGTCAAAGAAGTCATTCCTAAAAACTCACAGGCTCCAAGTTTCACATAATTTAGAAATCCAATCAATTACAGGAATTCCTATAGAAAGTTGTTATTTTCATATTTCATGTAGGAGATTGTTTTCAGGGACAAACTTTGCACATCATTTGCAAACCAATGGGACCAAATTAGGAAATTAGGAAACATGGGTTTTGTGTAGAATGCAACAATTTGAGCAATATGTGGGCACAATTTTGAGAAAAAGAACAATAAACGATGTATGGGCATGTTTTCAAATCATATTTTATGATAATTTCCATAATTGTTTCTTATAATCTGTTATTTACATGAATTTATAGGAAATTATAGGATATTTCAGTTTAGCATCAACCATGTCGAACTTTCTTCAACTGTCTGTGGAAACTAATTTTTTTTATCCAAGTATAGAATTTCCATTGTTTGCAAAAAAAAACAATAGTTTGAAGCAAGGAAGAGCAACAACAATTTCTTGTAATCCTTCATCATTACAAGAATCTCAGGAGTAATTATAGGAATTTTCGTGAGCTTCATGAGATGAGTTTTCAGTATTTCCATAATTTATTTCAAACAAAAATGAAGAGGTTGTTTTCAACATCATTTACACAATGTCGGGGAGAAATAATGTACATATTACATGCATATTGGATCTTGCAAATATGTAGTTCACTCCAAGTTTCAACTATTGATGGTCTGGTGGGTGTAAAAGAAATAGATACATCAAATTTTGTTGTTGTTATTTTATTTGAGTCTGGTTGAGATTTCTGCAAGCTAGCATGTTCCGTAATTCAAGAATTGTAACATCTTTATTCCATATCATCCTTGATCATTCTCAGGATTTCAGTGTTCTTTTGGTTCCACTGTACATATAATTTTTAGACTACTTTCTCTCTATGGTTCCTACTTCAACCTACATTTCCATCAGTACCAATCTAAGATGTTACAAATGTCAATGTTTCATGGAAACCTGCATAGGATACCTAGCTAAAGAAAATACAAACAACTCTTATCAAGAAAACGACGAGAGATTCAATATGGAAAAAGGAGAAAATATATTCACACTAATCCAATGTGATGATCAATGTGTGATACAATGAATGAGTGATATACACTAATATAGGACATAACATTCCATAATTAAGAAAAGTGAACTAACAGTGATCTTTTCCTTAGGAATGCATGCATACATAATAGTAATGGTATAAAAATAGAAAGTCTAAAATATAACTACTCCAGTAAACTACCACTGACCTAGTGAGTCGAAAATAGAAACATTTCCAACACCCTCCCTGAACATCACTATGGAGTAATAAAAAATGAGTTTCAAAAACTATGCCATATTAGGTACTCATGTATAATGAAACTAATGAAAAATAAATAAAAAATGATGAAAGAGGGAAAACCACATAGGAGCAAAACCCCCCCTCAAAGGACAATGAATCAAAAGAATAGAAGGAAGTTGCTAGGCAACTGTGTTATTCACTCCAAGACGATCCCACAAAGTCTGGAATTTTTGCTCACTAAAAGTCTTCGTGAAGATGTAGAAATATTTATGGATCTAATGAATTCCTTTGGAAACTTGTCTTTCCTTGTACCTCTTGATCCTGTGGACCAATCTGCACTTGAAAATCTTCCTTTATGGTGGAAGTGGAACTAGATCCCAAGTCTAATTCTATAGGAGTGAGTCATACTCCTCCTGGATGGTTGCTTTCCATAATGGATTTCTCACAGCCTCACTATAGGTATGTGGATCGTAAGATTGGACCATATAGAAATGCATGGTCATCGTTGGTTTATAAGTTGAAAGTACATGACAAGGATCATGATGCTAATATCGAGTCCTCCTCGAATCCAATGGATCCCCTACAAGGATACTTATTTCCTGAAGCAGGGATTGTTCCCTCTTGGGAATTTACTGAAGCTTTGACATTGGCTCCTTATCTAGTTGTATTACATACTCATTTCTATGTATAGAATCTGAGTGTATGGAATCATCTCTAATGTCTGGAATTGATGGAAGAAAAATATTTTATGCATGTTGCACTAGTGGTACATGCAAAGTACTCTCCTCATGTGTAAGTAGTAAAGAGGATTCATAGTCAATAAAATTAGTGAATTTGTACAACCTTGATTTGTGATCTACCTTACCAATTGAAATAATGGAGTTGTCATCCATGTCAAGTACAAAAAATGAATATTGTGTAAATTAAACCTTTTTAACTATCTGAGTGATCTAATAAACTGAGAGAATATTTATAGAAATATTTGGAACATTTAAAACATTCTCAAAACTTCCATTAGGAAGTTCGACTCTTCCCTCTCCTGCTGTTGTTGTTGGAGTATCATCCCCCATGAAAATAGGGGATCATGAGCATGAAATCAATAAATTAAATACTTCCTCTTTATCTTCCATATGATGTGATGCACTAGAATCTATAATCCATGAATCATATGTGGAATTAATTGCAACCAGAGCATGATTATTACCTTTCTTAGGAGTAGAATATTCTTCCTTCTTCTTCTTGGATCCTTTAGGAAATAATTTTCCAAAGTTGTTCTGTTGAAGTACTTGTTCCATAATATTGATTTTCTTCTTCATGCATGTGGATTCTTCATGATTTGATTTATTTTAATAAGTGAACTTTTTTCCCTTCCTCTTCTTCTTCTTGGAATCTGAAGAATCTCTGGAACCTGAAGAATCATTGAAGGGTTTGGAATATCCCTCCTTATTTGAATGTGATTTCCTCTTTCCTTTATGTTTGGATGATCCTTTTCCATGATCCATGGTGAGTGCATATGTTGTTGGAAAACTGAGATGGGGAGGTGAATCAGTTGTTACTGTGCTTAAACAATTATGCTCATTTTAAACTCTTTACAGAACACTCAATGACGATCACAATAATGAAGGGATGTAAGAAATAGAGTATTCAACATCAATCAAACACATCACTACACTGTTCTATGGATTACCAGTCTCATCACTATTCTACTACACTGCTCTCCTCTGCCTGCATCAATGTCTTCCTGCTTGCATATTCTTGATCTTTCTAATATTTTGCTCTGTCTCTATATGCACACCTCAACTTTCTCTTTCTCTCTCAGATGTGCATTTTTGTTACATGCTTCTTCTACACTTTATTATCCGTGTCTTATTTCCATTCTATGCGCTATGCCTCTTTTGTGTGTTTCACCTCCTGTACACAGCATGCTTCTATCTGCATGAATCACTCTCAACATCAACAACCATATCTTCTCTGTTTTGCAAATATTTATCATGCCAAGTATTCTGCTAGATCATCCATGTGACTCATCATCTTCTTTGGCCATTATACTAAGTCTGTTCATCATCAGTGGCTTATCTTAAGATTATGTGCTTTCTATGGTAGTGCGACACTTCATCTTCTTTGTCACAGTTGAGATTATCCTCTCTGTTGCAGTTACAGACTTTGACACTTTTCCATCTGTCAATTGTATCTATGATCAGTCTTCATTCCACTGGAAATTACCTCGAGACTCTTTAGCTCCTCTGGCGATCACCCTGCATCTCATCGAGTTCTCTGGTTGATATAATCACTCTGTTTTGGTAGTTATAGCCAGTCAATTATGGATTATTTGGCTTCTAAGCCCCTTCCTTCACGTGACCACCAACAGTGACCAAACGCCTATTCAAAAAGGTGCTTCCCAAACTCGATCTTGTGAGCACTAACTCTATTTCTTGATATGACCTTGGGCGATGGTTTCTTGTTACCAAATGATTGCAGGCGTGAGCTCTCTTCACATTATCCCCCTATCGCATGTGACATCAGGCTACGTCCTTGCGTAGGTGAATGATTGCAGGCACATCCAAGAGTCATTTGGGACCAACTGCTTTTGTCCCCACAATCCACCTCCAGCTGCCACGTACCCTTTATAAAAAACCATGGTTTCAATTGCAACCCGCTCATTAAACATTAAGACCTGAGCATGTTTTGTCCCCAAAATGTGACAAGATTTTCGATCTCACGATCTTGACGATGCTCCTTTGATCAACGGCTCTGATTTATCTTCCTTTCCTGCCTTCTTTCCTCTATCCATGCATGATCCTTAGTCTCAATGATCAGGTGACATGTCGCCCTCCAAACCAACAAACGAGATCGATTTCACCTTTCTAGCTTCGGGAGTTTCGATTCTCAAACTCTGCTTTTTTCCGGAGCATTTCACCTGGAGTCCACGATCCAATGACGCATGTCCCTTTTGGATCGATGGTCATAATCCCTTCGGGTATTCAGGGTTTGGCAATCTCAACTCTCAAATTTCTTTCATCCTTCCTTTTCTTTTCCCTGGAGCTAACAATCCATTGATGTGTGTCCTCCTTAATCCAATGACTATCCTATGCTCTGGGACTTCATCCTTCGACAATATCAAACCTTTATTCTTTGCATTTTCCTGGAGTATTTTCGCCCGGAATTCATGATCAGTTGACACGTACTCTCCTACACGATCAACGATCATAAGTGACTTAGACACTTTATAACTTTAAGCTAATTGTTGCTTCATTATCCTCTAGAGTGGTCACCTGTTGAATAAGTCATAGGCGGTGGAAACTGCTTGCTGTCGGTTAACACTTACACTTACACTATCCTTCCACTGTACAAGATCAATGATTGAGAATGCATTTGAAGTGATCTTTAGATCGGATGACTCGTATCCAGTTTGGGACTTTGACATTTGGGACTTCGGGACTTAGGGCATCTGCTGGTCGTAAAACTCTCGGAGTAAATCTCCCAGAGTGACATCACTTACTTACGTCACTTGATGATGTGTCATGAGCCTAGTAGTTGCCACGCGTCACTCGGATTTGTGATTTGCACGTACCTGAAGTGCCAAATCAACTTGACACTTGTTATTGTTTGACTGTGCCATGTGTCCTTGTTGATGTAGTCTTGCTGACGTGGATCCTCATTCACTTTGGGACTTCGGGTATTTTGACTTTTCAAGTCACCAATTCCTCTAAAGTGAGAGTCCCTGAACAATAACCTCCTCACAACTTTTAGACCCGAACTAAATTTTGTTCATTGATCATGTTCTCAAATCGAAGGATCGATCTTTCTATGATGTTTATTTTATAGATTATCATGTCCTTCCACTTCAAATTTATCTGACAATTGTCATTTACTCCAGCTCTCCAGCTCTCTGGACTTCAGGTTTTTCAAGTCTCAAACTGAAAAATCCTTGAAGTGATTTTCTCCGGATTTGAGGATCATGTGCCACCTGTCAGTCTTGATGATGGACAGTCCCTTCTTACTTCAGGACTTTGGGACTTTGACAAGTCCTCTCTCCTACGCTCATCCAAAGGCTTAACCTTCATGCATTTATTTCTGGATCCAACGATTGTTGATCCTCGGTGCTCATATCCAACGGATCAAATATATAATTCTCCTATGCGCTTCCTCTGGTCATTGGGCATTGATTCATCGGGTATTTGGGATTGGTGATCCAATGACCACTTTCGTTATTCCTCCTGACCTTTTTGATCTCTCTAACTTAGAAATTTTTCTAAGTGTTCAAAGGTCTCGACCTTTTCTCCTTTGCATATTGTTCACTCCTCCTCCTTAGTTTACGGTTCCTTCTTCTCTAACTTATGTTCTTTCCATCAATGACAAGCACAATCTTCTTGTAAACATGCCAACAACCTTCCCCTTTGGCATTGATGGGAACCTTGACAGGTTGCGCTATTGTTCTTGGACCTCCAACTATTTCATCCAGACCACTCCTTTTCTTCCCCTTTGACATCAATGTCAAAGAAAACATTCTCCCCTTGAGCTATAGAAGTACTTTTTGAAGGTATCAAATATTCAACCAACACATACTCCCCCTGACAGGATGGACTCTCTTAGATTTATAATGGGGTTTAGTAAATAGATCTGCAATTTGTTCTATGGTTGGAATGTAATGAACATGAACATGAACAATCTTATTGGTGACCGTCTCTCTCAAAAAATGGCATTTTATGGGGATGTGCTTGGTCTTGGAATGAAATACTGGATTCTAGGACCTGTTCATATTTAGCTTCAGCTGTGTCCTCTGTAGTATACTCAATATTTATCATCTCTCTTACTGGGACTCCTTCATCAACCTTTTCTTGTCATAAATAAATGACTCCCCCTATCACTCTTCTCTCTCTACTTCTAGATACTCTCCCCCTTTGTTAAAATATTATCTCTTTATGACAAGGTATTTCCTTTTTTTTATCTCTACAGGATGTCATGTATATCATTTTTGTACATCAGAATGTTGTTGTTGTGGATGCCACTGTCCTACTGGAACACTGTGCAATTGTAGCTCATATTTTTCAAACAACCCTTGGATCTACCCATTGATCTTCATTGATCTCTAAACAGATGTATCCATATTTATACAAGATGCTTATTTACTATACATTCCTCTAAATTCATCCGAGAAAGTTTATACTATGATTTTCACATGACTGCAATTCTATTTGAAACAATTAACTTCACTCATGTTCACTTGTTCAGTCTTTGTTATCCATGTCTGTGAGTGTCATGGTTTCTTAAACTTTGTTTTCTGATCTTCTATTACAACAACTTCATTTTTCTTCAATGATTCCTACAATCTAAGGATTTTATTACCATATTCATCACAAGGAAAAATAATAACTGTTACAAACACTCTCATACCTCCTTTGATTCACCCATGAAGGTGTCTCTCTTCTAAACTTATTTTGAGGTGTATGACTAGCTTCTGGGTGTCTTTCTTGATCTGATCTTATAAATATTGTAGTATTTCTTTCATTCTTTGAACATGAAGAACCTGAGTCATACCTACTTTCCATTTTTACAAATGAAGGACATGTGTCGGAATTGTCTTCACCCTTTACAAATGAAGGTTGCATTAGGTTTCTTAGGAGGACTGATTTCTTCCTTGTTGTATCCAAGACCGGATTTGTCATTTTGTGATCTTTGACTATGCAATATCTCATCCAGGATCATGGAACTGTTCAATAATTTGATTTGGTTGTTTGACTTCTAAACCTTCTTTGTAACATTCACAACTTCTGCTTCTAGATTATGAAATGATTCTTCTTCTACTTCTTCCATGGGATAAATGCTAATAGAGCATTCTTTTATTGTATCTGAGTCTTCTTATTTTCTTGCAAGGGAGGATTCAATATCAACATTATTATCTATCCTTATGATTTTACTTATACATAGATACTTTTCCTTGTCTCTAGTCATGTGCTTGGAACATCCACTATCTAAATACCAGGGGTCTTTGTTTTTAAGCCGAAAGTACTAGACCACATTTTTCACTATCTTTCTTTTTCCATGTGCTAGAATTTCTACCTAAGGGTTTTATCCTTGGATCTGCTTTGTAATTCTTTAGATGGAAATGTGCAACCTTGTGACTGAAGTTATGACAGTTATATCATTCGAGCTCGTTTTTCAATAGGTCAAAGTGATAGGTGTAACATTGTATACTCATTGGATGTTCATTATTTCTTGACCTCCTCAGTTGCGTGTCTCTAAACTTAATTTGACAATTTTCAATCTGTGGTTGTTTGTTACCTGGTTGTCTCATTCTTTGTTGTGGCAGATATTTATTCCTTGGGTGTCTTGATTTCTCAAGTCTAAATCTTAAGGAACAATTTACAACTTTGTGGCCAAACTTAGAACAGTAGAAACAATATCTATAGAAAAAATATTTGTACTTGGAAAATGGTTGTCTTCTTTGAGCGGGTCAATTTATTCCATGTTGATGATTTCCTTGAGCAAAGGGTGTATTATTTATGTGTTCTACATATTCAATTCTGGTACCTTTTTCCTTACTCCTCCTTGGCAGCTGATAACCTTCCTTTGTTTATGTAGGTTTGATGTTGTCATTGGTTGTAGACTTGACAAACTTGATGGATTCTTTGTTTCTTAGCTGACCACTACTTTATCCCTCTTCATAACCCAAACCAGTTTTCAACTTTGGATTCCTTTCCTGATTCAGAATGGTGGTTAATCCTTCTGAGGCTTTGATACTTGACAGATTTTGGTGAAACAAGGCTTGAAACTTCTCCAACTCTTTTCTAGTTTTCACTACTTCTTCTTCTAGAGCTTCACATCTTGCCTTCTTCTCTGATAACTGTTGTTTCAGAATGTCCTATATTTTATTTTCCTCTTCTAATTCCACTTTTAGTAGGGCAATGTCTTCTTCAGGTTTTTTACTGCCTTTCTCGAACTGTATCAACAATTGTTTTTTCTTTCTCTTCTTAAATCTGAGTTTGTCAATCTCTTCCAAAGCATAGATCATCTCTCCTTCCAAGTCAACCACAACTTCTTCATCATTAGCATCACTTCATGTGATTTTTTTATCATAAAACTCTTTAGCCATAAGAATGAATTCATTTACCTTATATTCACGGGAAGAGTCACTATCTGTGTGTTCTGAAGAGTCATCATTGTTTACACATAAAATTTTATTTTTATCAAATATTTTGGATTTGTGCTTCTCTTCACCTTCATAGTTATAGTCCTTATTCTTTTGTGGACACTTAGATGCAAAGTGACCTATCTTTCCAAAGTTAAAACATTTGAAGGGAAACTTGCCTTGGTACTTGCCTGATCCTTTCTTTAGTCTTCTCAGAAATGTTTCTTCAATTTCATCAGGTTCAGAATACTCATTCTTATCTTCTTTAAATGATTCTTCTCTACTGGTAGATTTATCTTTACTAATCCTCATTTCATAAGCAGTTAGATTTCCTAGGAGTTGATCAATAGAAAGAGTCTTAAGATTATTCAGTTCTTCTATTGCATAAACTTTTGGATTGAATCTATCAACCAGAGATCTTAATATCTTTTGAGCTAATAATACATCTTCAATCTTCTCACCAAGGCCTTTCATGAATTCACAAGCTTCTCAACTCTTAAGAAAAATTTATTAATTGTCTCATCCTCATTCATCTTTAGTTTTTCAAACTGTAATCTGTAGGTTTGAAGCTTGGCATCCTTTACCTTCTCATTACCTTCATAACTGATAATGTGTTTGTACCACATTTCTTTGGCAGATTCTAAGTGCATAACTTTTACAAATTATGCTTCTGCAACCCCACTCAGAATAACATTCATAGCCTTAGTGTTCAATCTGAATTCTATCTTGTCATCCTTATTAGCTAGTACAATTGGCTTTACATAACCAGTCTCTACCACATCCCAGACAACTGCACCTAAAGCCATTATGTAGGTTCTCATCCTAACCTTCCAGAAGCCAAAGTTTGTTCCATTGAATAGGGGGGCCTTATTGGTTGAATTTCCTTCATGACTTTTCATGTTTAAGCTTATTGATCTACCTTTAAATAAAAGGAACCCTCTCTGATACCAAT
>JZKD02S2359883.1:308709-338621 GCA_000966675.3 Picea glauca
GTTGGCCAGACCATTCTCAATCCCAAGAAGCAGTTATTGAAGCGGTTGGTGGTGGTTAGACATCGTCTCCGTCATAATGGGGACGTCCTGCAGTAAATTAAAGGCACGTCGATTCGCTGTTGTAACTGTCGAAGAGTCAGGTTGCATCTGACATAAGTTGCACAATCTTCCAGAGGTTGACTGTCAGAAAGCCATGTAGACGCAAGGCCTTCAATGCAGTGTCTTGATTTTGCTGTTGTTGTTGTTTTGAGTATATGTAGGCATTTTTTTCCATTTTTGTATCTATCGATGGTTGAGCTAAGCTCCCGACTGTAAAGTTTCAGCAAACATTCTGGTTTCCTGGTTATGCCTCTGTGTTTGAGACTTCTTGGTTTATAACAAACAGTTCTCCTTTTTCCATCCTTGTTTCGTCTTATGTTGGAGAGTTCACAGTTGAATGATTCATGTGGATTGTTGCAGTTATGTTATGATAAAGGATTTTTCGTGGCATTTTTGTATTCTCTGGTGTCCTATGTTTGAATATAAAGGGACTTTGTGTTCGAATGCTTTCTCCTCCAGTCTGTTACACACCTGATGTCTATGATAGACCCTTGCACTTTCCTCTTGCAAGTCTTCTGCCTACTCACCCCTTTTTTTTTACTACAACCCACTGTTTGAAGTTTATCAAGACCTCACTTGTCATGCATGCCCGGCCTAGTTTCTGAGTTGAGATGATATTGTTCTGAGTTTCCTTCCATCTGATCACCCCTTTTTAACAAATCGTGACATTAAACTGATGGGCGTCGGGCTCTGCTCCTGCAAGCAATACAGGAGTGACTTCCGCTGCCAAAACCTACTTACATCACTTGATGGCGTTTCATGAGCCTATTAGCTTCCTTGTGTCACTCGTATTTGTGATTTGCATGTACCTGAAGTGTCGAATCAACTTGACACTTGTCATTGTCTAATTGTGCCACGTGTCCTTGCTGACCTAGTCTTGTTGATGTGGATCCTCATTCACTTTGGGACTTTGGGTATTTTGAATTTTCAATTCGTCAATTCTTCCAAAGTGAGAGTCCCTGAACAATAACCTCCTCGCAACTTTTGGACCCGAACTAAATGTTGTTCGTTGATCATGCTCTCAGATAAACGGCTCGATATTTTGCAATGTTTCTTTTCTAGCTTATCATTGCCTTCCACTTCAAACTTGTCTGATAGTTTTCATTTACTCTGGCTCTTCAACTCTCTGAACTTCAGGTTTTTCAAGTCTCAAACTGAAAAATGATCGAAGTGATTTGCTTCGGAGTTGAGAATCATGTGCCACCTGCCAATCCTAACGATGGATGGTCCTTATTTACTTTGGGACTTTGACATGTTCGCTCTCCTATGCTCATCCAAAGGCTTAACCTTCATTCATTTATTTATATATCCAACAACTGTTGATCCTCGGTGCTCAGATCCAATGGATTAGATCTGTACTTCTCCTATGCGCTTCCTCTGGTAACTGGGCATTGATTCATTGGGTATTTAGGATTGGTGATCCAATGACCGCTGTCGTTCTTCCTCTCGAGCTTTATGATCTCTCTGAATTAGAAGGTTTTATAAGTTTTGAAATTCCTTGACCTTTTCTCCTCCTGTGAGTCCTTCTCTTGGACCTCAGCTACACTTTTGGAAAGCGCAAAGCGCTATCTCTTTTGAGCTTTGATCTGTGTATACTTTTCACTCCTCCTCCCTAGCTTACGCTTCCTTTTGCTCCACCTTTTGTCCTTTCCATCAATGAAAAGCACACTCTTCCTGTAACCATGCCAACATATGCTTTATGATTCTTAATTAGGCCCATATGAATGAGTTTTTCCTACTCATGTGTGAGAGAATCAACAAACTACTCCATGGTAGGCATCTTCCACTTTGATCCTAAGAGATATATGTCAGAGTGGAAAGTGGATACATAGAAAACATATTATGGTCCCAACTTAGCCAAAATTGTTAGAATAACTTGGTCCTCTTGTTTATACTTATCAATACCACAAGGTTCCAAGATCAATATCAAAGATCTAAACTTGGTAAAGAAATCCTGTATATTATCAAAAAAAATAGTATCAAAGGTATTCAACTCTACCTCAAGCATATGACATCCCATCTAATCCTAATTTCCAAAGAGACATTCCAAGGAGGTCCAGATCATGTTTGGAGTATTGCATGTGGAAACATGAAACCATAAATTAGTTGAAATTAATTCAATAAGAAGTCACGTGTCCTCATCATGTTGCCATCGCCAAATTGTACAATCCTTTTATTTTGAGTTGGAATTCGTCCTTCATCTTCCATTCAAAATAATTGTATGGTGTGAGTATTATCACCAAATTTGATTTCATAATTGGTTTCATACCCATCCCTCTTACTGGTCTTGAAAACCCTAAAACTTAACCCTCAATTTGTAAGTGAAAATCCTAAGAAATCACTATAAAAAATCAACTTTTGAATAGTGTTGCACCCTGTTTGTAGGCCATAGTGAGACACTATCGCACCCTATCTAAAGGAAATAGTTAGACACTGTTTCACCCTGTGTGAGGTCCATAGTGAGACATTTTCAGACCCTGTGTGAAGTTAAAGTGTGACACTTCCAGAAATTGTCCAGAAACTTCCAATGTTATAAGGGTGTTTATGACTGTCACACCTTTCAATAGGGAGAGGTTGTGATACTATCACCTACATGGATTATGCTCAGCAAAAAAATTTATTTTTCTCTTCTCTAGATTGTCTGGCTTGCTCCAAGTAGCTTGGCTCTAATATCATGTCAATGTTTCATGTAAACCTACACATGAGACCTAGCTAAAGCAAACACAAAAAAATATTATCAAGAAACGAACGAGAGATTCAATATGGAAGAATGAGAAAATATATTCACACTACTCCAGTTAGATGATCAATGTGTGATACAATGAATGAGTGATATACACTCATATAGGACATAACATTCGATAATTAAGAAAAGTGAACTAACAATGAGATTTTCCTTAGGAATACATGCATGCATAATAGTGATGGTCTAAAAATTGAAAGTCTAAAATATAACCACTCCAGTAAACTACCACTTAACTAGTGAGTCAAAAATAGAAATATTTCCAACAACAAATATCCTATGTTATCTCTTCTATGGTCTCAAGCAGTTATTCCACAGAAAAAATCATCAAGGGCTATACTCCAAGTTTAGTAGTTCATCACAATAGTAAAGGTTTGGTATGCAAGGTAAATGTTCTTTTAGTATTTTTAATTGTCAAAACTTGGATTAAATCTTCAAAAACAAATTATATATGTTATCTGACATTTATTTCATAGTTATCCTAACAACAATTTTCTAATTATTTTTAATTTCCATATGATCATGATCCCTAGAATCTATCATCCACTATACATGACTATGATGTAGACTTTTCATTTATGATGATTATGTCTTGGTCTCATAGTCATGAGTCATGTGTCTATCATCTATTTCCCTCATGTTTTCCTAAAACCACGTGATTAACCATCATTCACCATAATATTCACCTATATGCATATGCCATCACCATTTAACCACCCGCATACGAATTATAATCACTTCTTTGCATAATGATGGTTACAACAAAATTGATTAAACTTGTCATGATGTTACAAGACAAAAATATCAAAATTTGAATTATTATGGATTAAACGGTAACCATAAATTGTTTTTTGTACATTCTTGTTCTCATTTCATTTGTTTTGTATTTCTTCTCATCTCTCATTCCTTCTTATCCTTCATTTCTTCTCGCCTCAAGGGCTTGAATCGAACACTAGACACTTCGCTTGAACGGAGTAGGAAAATGGAAACAACAATGTTGAATTCCTGAAGAAGAAATTCAAGTTATCACTGCAGATATTACTATTGATTCTTTACCTTCTAAGTTGAAAAAGGAGAAAAAGAATATAAGTAATTTAAAGAAAACAATGCAGGGCCATAAGGACTGAAAATGAAAAAGGTTAAGGAGAAAAGTGATCAAATCTCGGAGCAATATGAGAGACTCAAAAACAAATATAAGTCCCTGAAGCAAGATGCAAGCAAGTGGTATGTTGAGAATCTAAAGACAATGCAATATAACAAGAGACAGTCGAACATGATCAAGAAGCATAAATGCAAATGAAAATCTCCTTCTACGTCTATTGTTCCAACACTAGAGGACATTTGAGAAGCAACAAATATAGTTTTGAGAAATTTTGATTAGCATTTGCCAAAGGATATGAATGCATGACGACATGCAAAATCATTTGTTTGGGGGATATGGTGGGTGCCCATTTTGACCCTTTTTACCCAACCAATTCATCTCTATTTTTTTTTTATCTAAAACCCCTCCCTTTGTATACTTTCACTTGAATAATGACACAATTAACATAAATAAGGTAATAAGTTGTCATTTTTATGAAACTCTTATTTTTGGCTTGTAAATAGTATTATAAGTCACTTATTCACCAAAACTACTAGAATTTTAGTTGTTACAAGAATTAACCTAGATGTCTCAGCTATTACAAGAATCATTGGTTTACATGATCATGATCGATCAAATTAAATTTTTCCACTTGGAGGTTTTTCCTGGATGTCACAAGATGGTACAATACCTATCTGATCATCCTCAAGAGGTATTCTACCTCATGGTCAATGGTCCTACTAAAAACCATGCCAAATTAACATAGGTGATTTTGCAAGGTCATTTGCAAGGATATAATGGTGAATCTCGAAAATCCCTAACATGGGTTTTGTACAGAATGTGCCCATTTAGGTGATATCAGAGTAGATTTCCCAGAAAACGCATGTTGAGAGAGATATGAGAATATTTCTAATACAGTTTCTTCCATATTTCTAGTAGCGGTCAATAATCAAACCATATGCCAAGTGGTGCGCCCAACCAAAAAGGAGAACAAATCAGGCTAATTCTAGATAGGAAAATGATATGTAATTGGATCATGAGCTATTTCCCTAACTAAGATCAGATAAAATTGAAATCATTGTTATCTTGTATGACTATTCATAGCTGACAGTTCTAAAATTAGGGAAATTAATTTAATTTTCCCCATCACTCTTATTGATATAAAAACTAAAGACAGAGGAGGAGGGGAGAATGGATTCAATTACTAAATATTTAATGTAACTGTTGATTTACATTGACTTTTGAATACAACAAAGTTCTGAGTTAATTTGATGTGTCAAGTTTCTTTAGCATTATAAATTTATTTAACAACAATTTCTAGGAGGACCCCTTGGTATGTGTTGTATATTTCCTTTAGTATTTTTCTTTAGGATTTTTTTTTTTTGTATATGCACATTTTAATTTCCTATAGATTTATATTGATTTCATAATTTCTTGTAGGTTAATAATTTTTGTTTAAAGCAATTTATAAGCAACAATTACTCTGAGTATGGTGAATAGTAATTGTTCCAGATATAGATGTTAAAGATACTCAACATAATTGAACAATATTTAATCTATTGTTACATACAAACAGTTACCACAAAATGTACTCAGGTTTGGATCAAGTCTTTAATATTTTATGTTTTGCACATTTCTTTACTACTTAGTTATTTTCAGTCAAACTTTTTAACTCACAACTACAAAAAAATCCTTTTCTGGTCTCAAAAGAGTGTGTTGACTAAAAAGAGTGTGTTTGATAATGAATGATGTACTTGTAATATGATTCCCTACCATTTGACATTTATTTTTGAGCTATCTGACTAAGGGAATTAGCTTTTGTTTGTGATTCTAGCAAATTTTTTTTTTTTCAGTGGAAGTCTTTAGGGGATTTCAAAACCATTTCTACACATATTGTGTCTTTGACTCATAAGTTTAACTACCCAAATTGATAATAAATGTTGAGGAATATAGACCACTAGATCAACCCAACAATGACATCGATTGGTAATATGAGCAGGAGAATCACTGAGCTCACAATATATTGTATTCAAGACAGTTGTATATTTTATGTAGAATGGGGCAATGACAAGGAGAATGCAGACTTATCTTACAAAAATCATTAGTCTATACTCCTTGATTATTTGGAAATCCATGGTATTGAATAAGCCCGTGAAATGGTATTTTAGAAACACCTTTCACAACTCCTCTCAATAGCCCCACTAGCGTAGCTTCCATTGGATTACTAGAGGGACCTGCACCTCCCATGCTTCGACATCCAGTCATCATATGAACTTTTGTATAACATCATGTACACCAAAATTATCATCGACCTACATTAGGAAGGGTCAAATATTGGATTTTATCAATTAATAGAGATATCTACTCTACAATTGTGTAATATTGGAATCTTTAGGGGGTCTCATAACTCATAAGCTCCCCGGATAGCCTGCCATAGCTTCAATCTTCATGGATTTCTTCAATCCTTCTCTTAAAGAGGTTATTATTTATTTTTTCAAAGGAATGGGGATCAAAGGTATCAACCCCTGAATAAACCACTCCCTTTGATGATCTTCATGAATAGGGTTCGACGACTTCCTTATTTCATCTTTAAATATCTAATTGTATTCCCACGCATATTTTTGATCTCTTTTCTTTATTTCCCACAACTCAGAAAGTGCAGGTTGTTTTGACTACAGTAACCAAAATTATCCGATAAATCTCTAACTTACTTAAACTAAAGTGAAGGCTTGGACCTAAATCCCTGACTCATTATTCTTCATGTACCATTTGAGAGCTCAAACTCTCAAAGTGGTCTAAAACTCAACCAATTTGTTCTCATCTAGAGACCCTCGAGACCTTCAGATGGATTCACATAGAAACTAGTGTTGCTAAACATCCTCTTCTCCCTTTCCCCTAAACTCAGGGAGTCAGGTAAGGGATTCTGTAGTTTGTGTTCCCATAGATTAACTTATAGATCCTACTAAAATAAACCCACTTGATCCTAGTTGCAATATAACGGTAGAACTTGCCACACTTCCACTACTACTACTACCCAATAAACTTGTAGAACTCAAAGAACTAGGAACAACAAGAATTGTATAAGGATTTGTTGTAGAAATTACCATATTTGTTTATGGCACTGGGGAAATAGGTTATTCAGGGCTGGTTCCTTTACCTCTAGAATGTAGTTCTTTGATATGGGGGTTCTTATTCTCTTGCAATATTGTATTTACCTCCTGATACAATCCAGAATCTTCTGGCGTTACAAGGTCTAATTCTCCCACAACTCCCTTTTAGGTCTGGGATAAACATTCCTCATCAATGGTGGCATCTACCCTTAATATTTCATCCATCTATTCTTAATATCCTTCCTTTTTTCTGCTTCCTCCAAAATATTCACCTCTTACACCAACTCTTTCTTTCAACCACTGACTCGCTAGTCTTGTTCATCTCTACAACTTCCACAACTCTTCTAGTTGTTATTTATCACCACCATCTATTCCAATATTATTCCACAACTAATCATTCTACTTCGTTGTCATATTCATCTGGTTCCACCACCATTTTTTCACAATAACATCCCTCCTCAGATATTTTTCATCTCTTTCACTTTTCTCTTGACATACCCCCATGATTCAAAGAATGTATCCTTATGTTAACTCATGAACCTTCCCAGAAATCACCTTCCCCCAATCGTAGGGGTTTATGTTTCCATATCAACTAAAGGAATAGGAAACATTCCTTCTTCCACTAATAAATCCTTGATTCATAAAGATATTTCTCCCAACATTATTCCTCTAACTCATTCTCTTAATACAACTTCTTCTTTTGAAAAGGCTGCATGATTGTTTGCAGTGAACTCGATAATGTAACCTTAAAAATTAGTCTGCACCCAGAATTCCACAGCTCATGAAATCTAATGATATAACTGATGAAGAGATGCTAGATTCTCAACAGTCCATTTATACATCCAACCACTGAAATAAATCTTCAAGGAATTTAACCTAGAATATCTCATACTAGTCACTAGTCAGGTCTAAATAGAAAATAGTATCCTTCACGACCCTAAATATCTTGTGTTGCAACTCAACCTCCTACCTTATGAATGCATCACACCTCCTTCCCCGTGATTTTTCAACTTCATACTTGTATAGATGATGAGGAATCCTCTAAAAATTCCTTTTAAAGCTTGGTCCTGACAATGAAACCATTTTTTGGCATAGAATGGAGACGAAGGTTCTCAATAGTTACCAACAAATAACACCATTGTAGTCTAGGAATGTTGGCATATTCAACAATTCTCAAGGGAAGGAGGTATCACCTGAAGTGTGGTCGAGACTTTTGTAATGAAGGGAGTTATAGAGAATGCAACATCATATATATTTCTACGCTACACAGACCCATATATTAATCATTGAATTTAAGTTGCAACAATAATCAAACACTAACTAGATAAGAAGAAGAAGAATTTTTGCAATGGAAAAACATAGATCCATTCATAATAGAGTCAAATAATTATAAGATAAGTTTTTAGGGCCCCAAATCACACCATTCTATTAGTTTTAGTAATTCCAAAACCTTCATACAACATGGATATGATAGATCATCCTTCAAACAACATATATATTCAATAAACGCTTTCATGCTATGCGATCTAATCCCTTATAACCCATTACATACTCAATACCTACTGTAGATGCAACATTCATACCAACATGTACCATTATAATATCCAATCATGACTATAGTAACCATATCCTAACCTAGGAGAACAACAACGGATGATCGCAATAGTGACAATGTCAATAACAACAACATCAAACCTCTCATTAGCCCCTTTCCTATTACATTTCCCTTTTATTTATACTTTCACATATTTGATAAAGTCACTTGACTAAATCAAATCCTCTCTTCTCCACTTCCTAGATTCCTTTATTTTCCGTTCATGGTATTTTGTCTTTTGTCATCTTCTAGACTTCCAGTTGGCACGCGATGCATTTGACTATTTCCATTGCTTCTAGAATTCTAGTTGACGTGTGATGCTTTATCAAAAATGATGCTTTTTTTAAAAAAAGGGTCAAAAAGTCCCTGATGAGGTCAGGACACTAAGATTTGGCTCTCAAACAAGTTGAGATTAGGGAAGAACGCTCCCACCATCCCCAAGAATCCTCCAATGGGATAAGAAAATAGAGATGATGGAGAAGGTACATGTCAAACTTCACACCATTCTATTAGTTGTAGTAATTCCAAAACCTTCATACATTATGGATATGATAGATCATCCTTCAAACAACATAGATATTCAATAAACCCTTTCATGCTATGTGATCTAATCCCTTATAACCCATTACATACTCAATACCTACTGTAGATGAAACATTTGTACCAATAGGGACCATTATAATATCCAATCATTACTATAGTAACCATATCCTAACCTAGGATAACAACAATGGATGATCGCAATAGTGACAATGTCAATAACAACAACATCGAACCTCTCATTAACCCCTTTCCTATTACATTTCCCTTTTATTTATACTTTCACATATTTGATAAAGTCACTTGACTAAATCAAATCCTCTCTTCTCCACTTCCTAGATTCCTTTATTTTCTGTTCATGGTATTTTGTCTTTTGTCGTCTTCTAGACTTCTAGTTGGCACGCAATGCATTTGACTATTTTCACTACTTCTAGAATTCTAGTTGACGCGTGATGCGTTTTTAAAAAAAAGGGCCGAAAAGTCCCTGATGAGGTTAGGACACTGAGAGTTGGCTCTCAAACAAGTTGAGATTGGGGAATAATTCTCCCACAATCTCAAGAATCCTCCCATGGCATAAGAAAATAGAGATGATGGAGAAGGTACATGTCAAACTTTTGCTCAGGGAATTCCTCACATGATAGAGGAATGAGATGATGGATAATATCACCTAGATCCTTTGACGAATGCCAACAACAACATAGGAAACTTCAACCAGCAGTCACTTTGTAGGTGCAATTCCCTTTAGGTAAAAGTGAACTTTTATATTCCTTTATTTGAGGGCTATATAGACTTTGATGCTTTGGAAAAATGGTTAAGTATGATAGAGGGTTATTTCTTCGTCCAAAAGTTTTCCAAAATTGAAAAAATCACCTCTGCACTCCTTAAGGCCCTTCCCCATGTCATATATTGGTGGGACACTGATTGTGAAAAACATATCGAAGAAGAGTCTACAATATTTTTGGCTTGGACACATTGGGAGGCTTTTGTTGATTCCCTCAAGGAGCAATACTACCCTTCTAGAAACTATCATGACCAATACATGATATGGACAAATCTACATTAGGAGAGAGACTAGATGGCGTTGGATTACACCAACATATTCCATTCCTTGCACACAAAGTTGGGTATTAAAGTCTCTGAGTGACACCTAGTTATGAATTACTACAGTGCACTACATAGGTACATCCAAATAAATATGGAGTTCCTAGAAATCTTCTCACTAGGAGCCGCTTACTGATATGCTATCAAGATCGAGCATAAGTTCAAGCAAATGAATAAGCATGATTTTGTCTCTACAAGCCCATTGTAGTAGAAGCTCGATAAAGGTGGCCCTAACTCCCAAGGAAAAGGATAGAGCAAGTATAGCCATCCCCGGGACAACCAGTCCAAGCCACCAACAAAGAAGGGTAATGGGAAGTCAAATAAGGACACTATAAAGTGGTGCAATTTCCACAAAATCACTTGGCACAGTACTGATGAATGTCACTCCAAATAGTCATTGTTGGCTGAGTGAAATCCTCAACGTTGGATGTTGACTCTAAATCTGATTCAGAACTAGAGAAGGGAAAATAGATCATTGACACAAAATCCAATGTCACCATCACTACCAAAAACGTCCAGCCAGAGGAACCAAATGAGCTTGAAGAATGGGAGCACCTCTTCCACTCATAGATGTGGGTGAAGGGGACCCCACTCCATTTCAATGTTGACAGTGATAGCCAGAAGAACATAATATTAGAAGAGGTCATCAAGGGGGTGGATCTAACAATGAAACTGCATCCTCATCCGTAAACCATTGGTTTTCTTAGCTAGGGATGAGACATATGCATCAGCCAACAATGTCACTTGCGCTATGACACTAAACCCTTCAAAGATGAGGTATTGTGTGATGTTTCCCCTATTGAAGCTTTTTATTTTGTTTAGGGAAATGATATATGTGGAATCATCATGTTGTTTATGAAGCTAGGCCTCGTAGTGTCATTATTACTTTGGGAGGTAAAAGATATAGGGTACCAGAGCCAGTCTCAATTTTTGCAGTCTAAATGATCTCTGCGAAGAAGTGCAGAAATGTGGTCTCTCATACCATTGAATTTTGTCCATTTTATGATCTGGTTGGAAGGTGAATGGAAGGTAACTACAAATACCAGAAACTCTACATGAGGTATCTCTACACAATAAAAACAGGTGGAAAATACAATAGAAGAGAACAAATACATCTTTGCCTCACCTATTGGGTTTCCTTTGCACTATTAGGTAAAGCACTTAATTGATTTGACACATGGTTCTCCTCTACCTAATGGCCATGTATACAGGATTTCTATTATGTAGAATGAAGAAATCAAATGCTAGATCCAAGAACTAATTCTAAAGGGCCACATCAGACCAATATCCTCACCTTGAAGGAGCCCAATTATTCTTGTACCGAAGAAGGATGGGACATGGCGACTTTGTATTGATTATATAACCTTGAAAAAGATCACAATCAAGAACTAGTACCCTATCCTCCAGATTGACAATCTTCTCGATCATCTCAAGGGAGCCAAATTTTTCAGTAAGATTGATCTGAAGTCATTCTACCAGGATGTGTTGATTGAAAAAATTGATGTATAGAAGACATCCTTCAAGCCTAAATAAGGTCTCTTTGAGTGGTCAGTCATGCCTTTTGACTTGAATAATTCCCCATCCACATTCATGTGGATGATGGATGATATATTTCAGCCATTTACAAACTCCTTTGTGGTCATATATCTGGATGACATCCTCATATTTAGCAAAACCAAATAAGAACATTTGGAGCAATTTTAGTAGGTCTTGGGCACCCTGCGACAACACAAGTTATATGTAAATTTGGAGAATTGTTCCTTTGACATGAAGAGAACCCAATATTTGGAATAACTCATGGATGAGTATGGTGTGCATGTGGATCCATCCAATATCCAATTCATCCATGATTGGCCAGCCCCAAAGACATTGACCGAGCTTCGCGGATTCTTGGGCCTTTCCAACTTCTACCGCATGTTTTTGTCAAGGTTCTCTCATATCACTTGGTACCTAAGCCATATGACCAAGAGTGGAGTGAATACCTAGTTTGTTTGGAATGCATCCCAATAGAAATAATTCGACGATTTTAAATCACACCTTTTCTCAACACCATTTCTTATTCTACCAGACCTAAAACAACCATTTGATATTGAGACAAATGATTAAGATTGTGCTATCAGTGAAATCCTCACTTAGCATGGGAATCCAATGGCCTATCACAATGAAACATTGTATGATTTTGTTAGATACCCCGCCTATGATAAATAAAAGTACTCCATTATTTAGACATGTTGATAGTGGAAGAATTGCATTTTTGTAAAGGAAATGATCATCCACATTGATCACGGGCTGCTGCAATTCATGGATACACAAGGAAAGTTACAAAATGACCACCATCAAAAGTGGTCCATGTACCTACAAAAATTACAATTGAACATCAAGTACAATAATGGAAGCACCAACCATTTTGCAGACTGCCTCAGTCGACCCCTAGTTATGGAACTAACCACAGTTCTTAGCTCTTGTGGGCATGAGACGTCTAGGTGGCCACAATTATAAAATAGTGACTCTTACATTTTTTTCACATATCAAACATACTTTAATATCCAAGATGGACTGTTATGACATCTAATCCATCTATATGCTCCTTCAAGAGAGATTACAAAGATGACTTGGAAATCTCATTACAGTTGGGTCGCAGGATACTTTGGTGTCAAAAAATCATTGGAAATGCTACAAAATAATTTTTATTGGTCGAAGCTTTGACACGATGTCTATAAGTACATCATATATTGCACTAATTTCACCATTTTCAAGTCCTCCATCAAGAAATAAGGGTTTTACACCCCTTTTCCTACTCTATATAGTCCTTGGGAATCCATCTCCATGGATTACATGTATGATATACCTTCAACCAAACATGGCAATGATTGTGTTTTCATGGTCATTGATAGATTCTCTAAGATGGAAGTTTTGGCACCTTGGAAGAAGAGAATCATATTTGAGGCCACCGCAAATATCTTATTTGAATGTGTTTGGGTTCATTTTGGACTCCCACAGACCATTATTTCAAATTGAGATAGTAGGTTCCTAAATACTTTTTGGTCTATCGTATGGTCGATGGTGGACACCAAGCTGACCAAATTGACTACCTTCCACCTAGATACTGATGGAAAATAAGAGGTAGTCAATAGGATGATTTTCCATATCTTAAGGATGTATAATTCCAAAAATCCACACACATGGGACAATATCCTTCCTTATGTTCAACATAGCTATAAAAAATCCATTCATAACTCTATTTGAAACATCCCTTTTCAAGTGTGCTTGGGATTCTATCCATTGGGCCCAATTGATGTATCTTTGCCCATTGCATCTACACAACAAGTGTCCCTCCATGCTTAGACTGAGGAGGATTTATTAGCCAAATTTGTTGAGTGAAATGAGTACATCCAACACCAAGTTCATGATATTTTGTAGAAAGACAATCCCAAGTACAAGCAAGGCCATGATCAACATTAGGTACCACACAAGTTTCAGGTGGGAGATAAGGCGTGATTTCATTTGCAGAAAGAGCATCTCATAGTACCCCATAAGAAGCTACACCCACTCTGATATAGACCTTACACCATCACCAAGGTTGTGGGTGAGAATGGATTTGAATTAAGTATTCCTCCTTTCCTTGGATTGCACCTGGTATTCAATGTGGAACTTCTTCGATCATATTTTCCACATCTCCTATAAACTTCAGATATGACCGAGCACTTGAAACCTATAGAAATAAATCTTCATTGCATTGAACAGGTGACATTTGATCATATCATGGACACCAATATGAAGGGCACTCGTTAGAAAAAAATCCTACTTTATCTGGTCATCAAGGAAGTTGTTTTCTTCACTAGGGAAAGTGGCTCACTAGGAGTTAGGTTCAGTAGAAGTTTCCTCATCTGATGGAGAAAATTTAGGAAATGGGAACCATTGCTTCCTAAGGGGGGAGGATTGATCCAAGTGGATATGAGTGGCCACCCAATTGTTCCACTAATTCGGAATGGTTCCACATATTGGCATTTTTTCCTATCCCAAACTTATAAGGTGATTTTGAGGCCCTAAACGATGTTTTTTTTGGCCCGACAATGCCTCACATGTAGTGAAATAAATATGATACGCTGAATGGAATTTGTACTCCTGGGATAGACCTTTCCATTAGTGTATCAAGAACCCCAAATGGACATCATATGCAAAAGTGGTTCCCCCAGGAAGTTGACGTATCAACTAACCACATCGGGGCCCACAAACCATTTGGTGCTTCATCTTTTGGGGTTATATTTTTGGATGTTTAGGTTTTTCTCATTGATACTTTATGTTAAAATTCCTTTTGTAGACTCTTTGTAATCAACTTCTTTCAAATGAGCGTAGTTGACACATCTCTCTCTTGAGAGATAAGCTATCACCATTCTGGCTAGCTTGTGTGCTTCACATTTTACAGTCTTTTGTATTCCAAAGAGTCATTAATAGAATCTATTTTTTATTGTATTACTGTGTTCCTTGCAATATCTTTGCATATTTCCTTGTTATATATCTTCCTTCATGTCATTCTCAAAATTATCTGGATCAGTTGCAGAGCTAAATTTGACTTGGAAGGTCGAATTTCATGCTTTAATGTTTGTTGTGAAAACTGGGAAAATTTGATGAATCGATGGTCTCAATGGCATTTAATTTCAATATCAACAACCCATATTCATCCGAGTTTCGGTCAAAATTTTTCTAAGTGTTGGATTTTTCCAAGAGAAATTGTCAATGACCAATGGTCGTGTTGACTAAATTGGTGAATTTTTTTAGTTGCTAATAGAAATCACCAACAAACGATGGTCGAGTGTCGGTCAATTCAATGAAGTGTTGATCATCAATGGTCTATGGTCAGGTATCGGGAAATTTGGTGAGGTGTTCGAGTCATCCAAGGGAAATTGTCGATGGTTGATGGAGAAAAGAGGATGATGTGTCATGTCGTGTCAACATCCACATGCCATGCCACATAAAATAGAGTGTCATGTTAGAGTATATGTGTCATGCCACATAAAATAGAGTGTCATGTTATATTCTATGTGTCATGCCATGTCAACATCCACATTTCATGCCACATCAATAGTTGCCATGTCATCCAAGAAATGGTCGATGGTCAGGTCAGCCAAATTGGAGAGTTTTTTTTCATATGCCAACATGTATGGTTGATGGCCGATGGTTGATGGTTGGCTCAGCTAAATCAATAAGTAGTTCCATCCACCAAAAATTATTTCCAATGCTCAGGTTAAATGGTTTAGCATTGTGTTGCAATCGATTGTCAAGGGAAAGGGCCAACGACCAATAATCGGGTTGGAGGTTTTGGAAAAGTGTTGTGTGTGTTCAAAGGAAATTGTCAATTGTTGATCATCAATACAGTTCAGATCAACGACTAAGATTTCACCTGATTTGAGATCGATGGTTCATATTTAAAGGGTTGTTATAATAGTAAAACAATCATTTTTCTATGAAATTTTGAGGGTTTTGAAAGACTTAAACTTGTGGGGTGATTTTAAGGCCCTAAATGACATTTTTAGGAAATCAAAACACACAAGGAAAAACGTACCAAGGCACACATTGTCTTTGCAACTTAAATAAAATAACTAGAAGAGATCTATCCAATGAGCTACTACGGGCACAAAGAAGAGCTCGTTTATGTTACAGATAAAATAGTTAAGGTAAAATTTCCACAACAATTTACTTATGGAGGGTGCAAATCCTTGGTAAAAAGTCAATTTGGGGCACAAGAGAAATCTATGGAAATCTTATGATCCATATAATTCATCCATGGAGACAGATTTGGGATATGGGTACTTGAAAATGTGTAGGAAGAGAAAGAAGACACTTATAACATACAAAGATAAATTGGGAAAATTAGTCTAAACTTCTCTGGACCATCTCTTTCAGCTTGTAGTTCATATTTGGTAAAATGAATAGTTTTTGGAAAACTCTTGAGGAGTAGAAGAAATCTACCCACCCAAAATTGTAAATTGGGCACTAAAATTTTCTTAGAAAGTAGTAAAGTAAATTTTTCATCAATAAATGAGTGGAAAATTCCAACCTGCAAATGTTGTAACCTGTCACTCAAAACTTAGATTGAGGCATGACTACAACCATTGGAGCATTGTTTTAGAGAGGAATGAATCTAAGGAATCATATTTTGACCTGGTGCATTTTGTTTCTCCATAAATTGATATGAACAATAAACATGTATCCTAATTGATGAAGTGTTTTATGTTATGCATTTGTTAACAATAATTATCGCATGCACATTTCTTGCAGAATTAGAGGTACAGGAAAAACAAATTGTTTATTATATGAATACTAGAGTTATGGAATATTCCCAAGGATATTACAACCATGAGGAAGAGATAAGAGGTATGCATGTCAGTATGGGAAATTCTAAGACAGAGTCTAATGGAAGGAGAGGCAGGAAAGAGCTTGTAACTATGAGAATCCTTCATAGGGAAGTGCAGAGTTATAGGGTAGATTATGAAAGGATTATGAAGGCTCGATAAGAGATAGTTCAAATCCTAAACATGTTGCATAAGCAAGTTAAAAAATACTTTGGCACTAAGAAATCATCTAGTACTCAATAAGTGACCACATTCTGATCCCATAGAAGAAAGGATGATCATAGATCCAATATAGATAGAAACTTTGGAAAATAAGAGGTGCTACTAAATACAAAACTTGAAAAAATAGACATGTATTATACAATATGGTACAATGCACCACACAACCTTACGACTCATGCATGGTAATAGTTCAGGTAGAACCCGCTACCAAGCTCTGACCAAGAGTCTCTTCGATAGTCAACCTGGAAAGTCTCCCAAAAGGGAAGAAAAAAAAACATGGTGTAAGTATTCCCATGTTATAGAAATTGTAGTCATGACTTCAAGGATAGCCTCATTTGAAGGAAATTCAATATCCAAGAAATTACATGAATGAGGAGGGTTGACAGTCCCAAAGGGAAAAGTAAACTAACCATATTATATATGGAGATGCATGTTCTGGCAAGGACTGGTATATTTTATTAGCGAAGAATCACAAGCATGAGGGCTTGAGGATATAAAAACAGTGAGATCAGACTAAAAAGGAAAATCAAGATCACTCAGACTAAGAGGGGGAAGCAAGGGCTCCCATGTGCTCATTAGATAAACCAATGGATCAATTGCTGAGACCAAATATCAATAAGGAAAACAAGAGTGAACAAGTTCCTTCTCAGGAGCAATTGAACACCGAGGATAAGATGCCACATAATTTACCTGTGGCGAGGTAGAGTCCACACAAATACTAGGAACATATAAAGGGGTATCCTGAACTAACGCCAAATTAGGATGGTGATTATCATATGCCAACTGGTTGATAGTGAAAATGCTTCCACTATGAGGGAAATGCATCACTCAAAAGAACATAGACACCAGAACATTCATAGCATATAAATAATCACACCCGAGAAGCAAATTAAAATATAACGAGCCTTGCACTACTATAACATTGAAAAGGACAGTCTTCCCACCTAACAAGATAGGAAACTGAGGAAGAATACCGAAATATTCACTAGAAAATCTATCAAAATCCAACAACTCATGTGAAGTAGACACAAGATTGGGAGATCCCAAGGCTTTCCAAGCTGAGGAGGATAAAATACTTGTGGAGGCTCCTTCATCTACAATACATCGGTAATTTTTTTTTAATTAACTTCAACCCTTATTTGAAAGGGTGCATAAGAAGGAATATGAGATTCAACAAGGTCATTCCAATCAAGGGAAACAATCCTAGGACTTGAAGGGGGTGTGTTCTAAGTGAGCAGAATGCCCCCTTGTTCTAAAAGTACTAAACTGGAAATGTTAAAAAAATAGTTGGTAGACACATCACCCCCTAGGGAAGAGTGGGATCAGCTAAAGATCGCATTGGCGTGACTAATTTGGTAGACTTGACACTCTATAAGAGAAGAGTGGGATAAACCGATGATTGCATCAGTGTGACCACTTTAGTAGAATTGAAAATCTCCAAGAGAAGAGTGGTATCAACTAAATATTTCATTGACACGACCACTTCCTCGACCACTGGCTGAATAGGCTGCGAGAAAACATGGTATAAAGGTGCATTGGCCCCCAAAATAGGATTGGTATCAGTCAAATATTTCATCGGCATGACTAATTTCTCAACCATTCACTGAATAGGTTTCGAGACAACATGGTTTAAAGGAACATCACCCCTCCAAAAGAGGAGTGGGATAACTCTCCAACATGAATATAAGAGGTTTTTGATATATCACTCATATGAATTGCATTGACGAGACTCGTTCCCCCAACATGACTTGCAGTGGTTGGTTGCACATATCGAACATGACTTGTAGAGGTTGGAGATTGGTGATAAAATGACTCTTGAAGGATACAAACCTATTTCCAGTAAGACTAGTAGTGTCTGGAAGTTTTTCCCCAGCATGACTTGTAGAGGCTAGGTGATAGTATTCAACATGACTTGCATAGGTTAAGGACCCATCTCCAACATGACTCACAAAATCAAGATATTTCTTCTTCCTATTCTTCATCTTTCTATTTTGTTTATACTTTCAGTTACTAGTAGTTATACTTTCACCATACAAGACAGAAGGAGGAGGAGAAGACTTTGTTGAAAAAGGAACATCAACATGATGCCCATGACATAAGGTGCTTAACTAAGAAGCATAAAGAGAATTCAGGACATTTGGAATGATACACAACTAAACCAGTAGTCCCACATTCAACCCAAGAATGTACAAAGTGGCCATCAAAGGGACACCAACATTTCCAAAGAAAGTGATGCAGGAGCATTGCAAGGGTGTGCAAGCATAGCCAGCAGGGAGACGACATAGAGATAAGAGACAGCTGGAAAAGCACCGAGCACATTTTTTGAAAATGTTTTGAAATATTAATGAATTCATTAAGTGGAGGCATGCTTGTATTATTGTAAAAGGACCTTGAGCGATCCGCTCTTGTCCATAGTAGATATGAGCCTTTATGTGTAATGAATGTAGGTAGATAGAATTTAATTCTAGATTAGACATTTTTAGAGGGCAAGAGGGAAACGGGATATAGACACCCTCATTGTATGTAACATGATTGTCAAGGTAGAGAAGAGAAGAGAAAAATCAGAGAGCTGTGTAGAAGAATTCCATGTACATAAGTTCTGGATTAATGTAAAAATCCTTGATTCAGACTCATGGTTCTCATATATTCTCTGTGTATGCATTGTTGAATTCTATGCTCATGGATGTTTACTTTCTGTCATGCATTTTTTTTTATGCCATGTGTGTATTATTTCTTGTTAAATGTTTGAAATCTGGGAGGAAGAGTAAGGAATGAGTTTCAATTGTTTCTCTACCTGAGTGAGTAAAATTCTTGTAAGGAGTGCAATGAAGTTTGTCCGCAAGGAGTGCGTTGACAGAAGTCAGAGTTCATCTGTGAAAGCTCATGAGGGATAACAATTGTTCTCATTCTCACAGAAGTGCAAGTTGAGCACATGAGTCATGCAAGGTGTGCACAGGCCGAGTAAAGTCTCAGAGTTTGTGAACCTGAGAAATTGTTGAAGGACTATTGCTGCAAAGAGTGCGCAGAGTCAAAGGAATTCAATTCTTTGAAGTAATTGAAGGATTCGCCGCAAGGAGTGCGTGAGGGAGTCTTCTTTAAAACTTGGAGTTGGGGAAAGCTCAAGAGGGATAGGGTCTTCGTAGTTGTCGAAGAAAAGCACAAAATGTTGGTGCCTTGAGGCGTTTAAAGGAGGCATAGCAAGTTTGCGTTGCAGGTGGGTAAGTTCCACGGAGAAATACTTGGTTAAATTCGCAGGAATTGTCCAGGAAGAAACAGACGGTTGGAATTCTTTGAGAAGAATTCATGAAGTCACAAGAGCTGTCAGATATTGCAGAGAAGTAGGAACATTACGATGAGCTTTCCTCAAGCGTAAGCTCAAAATAAATCAGGGCCGTAGGATCCAAGTCAGCCAAGGTCGTTGGATCACTCACAAAATCTCATTTTGGGGGTTTGTGAGTTAGAGAACCGAAAGCCTAGTAGCGAGATGCGCGAAGCCACGAGTAGAGAAGTGGTGGGTGGATCAGAGTCATCCATCTGGGGAGGACAAGTGGCAGAGATATAGATATCTCATGAACTTGGAGGTTCGTGAGGTGAGAGCCAAAGGTTGGGTACTCTAGGTTGTGAAAGGCGAAGTCTTGAAAGGGCAAGAAGTTTCATTGTGGGACCGCGTAGACAACGTGTCAAAATTTGGCAGTTCGACGCTTAGGTACATCGAGGAGTTTGGGATCTCGAGACTTCAGGTGTCATGATATAAAGGAGACAACACTTCGGGGAGCGAAGTGGTGAAGTGCGAAGTGGAGTGTAAGGGACACGTGGCAGAATCACAAGGTGGGCCCGTGGAATAGACAGGAAAACATGCGTTGTTCATTGAAGAAAGTCAACACCCCATTGAATTTTCATGTCTCGTGGGTTCGTAAGATAAGGGGACGGAAGCCCAACCTTTCAACTTGCGAAGTGGCGAAAGGCGAGAAGCGTTAGTGGGAAGCCTAGCTGGTGGTCATGCACAGAGGGCACTGACAAGGGAAGGAGTTATATCTATCTTGTGATCTAGGATATCGTGGGATTGGGCAGGAGGAGCCGAGAGCTTCAACTCAAGAACTCGTGAGAGGTGAGTTATGACAAGCACCTTTTAGTTTAGGCCTTGGTCATAGTTGGTGGTCACACGGAGAAGGGGGAGCTTTCACCTAGTGCCATTCGCGCTAGGGAAGCTTCTAAAAGGACCTGTGGATCAAAATAAAGAAGATTCAAATAGGGAATTGAAAGAGTAGATCTGTCTCAAAGTGAAATGAAGAATGATCTTGTAAGCAGATCGTCGACCTGAGGGCCGAGTGGGTCTACACCATCTGGTATCAGAGCCTGATTATTGTTTGTATGTTTTAGGCAGGAAAAGAGAGAAGGAATTTCGGCCATGCCGCCGAGGAGAAGAGACAGGAAAACACCCGATCCGCCAGAGGAAAGGGAAATGCCAGAAGGAAGGGGCAGGTAGGTGAAAAATCCAGAAGTGGAAATAGATCTACATGACATTTGTGCCAGACTCGTGGATGTGGAAATAAAACAAAGGCGCACAACTGATATTGGATATGTTAGTGAGTTTGAAAGTGAATATGACGCTGGACATGAAGAAGAAGAAATTGTAGCAGAAGATGCAGCAAATGAACGCTTGATTAGAGCTGTTGCAAGAATGAGTGAAAGAGCCAAAATGGACATTCCAATTTATGAGGGAAGCTTGGATGTTGAAGAGCTTCTAGACTGGATTAGAGCTCTGGACACATATTTTGACTATGAAGATGTCAAAGAAGACAAGAAGGTCAAACATGTTGTCACGAGACTTAAAGGACATGTAGCATTGTGGTGGGATGAACTACAAGCTGACACACGCTGCCAAGGTAAGCAGAAAATAAAGAGTTGGGATAGGATGATTGCAAATATGAAAGAAAAATTCATTCCCAGAGATTACCAAATTACTTTGTTTCAAAGGATGCCGAATTTGAGACAGAAGCTAATGACAATGAAGGAGTACATTGAAGAGTTCTACAAGCTGAACATCAGAGCAGGTCATCGTGAAAGTAATGATGAAAAGGTTGCCAGGTATATGAATGGCCTGAGATACAAAATTTAGGATGAGATGAGCATGATCACCATCTGAACGGTGGAAGATGCTTATCAAATGGCTCTAAAGGCATAAGAGAAGCTAAGTTGAAATCAAGGTCAAAGAGGCCGAGGCAGAAGTCAAGCCAGGGGAAAATCAGTCATCCAAGATAGAAATCAAAAGCCTAAGGAAGAATGGAAGAAACCTCAGACTGAGAGAGGTGGAAGCTCACAGAAAGGGAAATATGCTGGACATAGAAGGCAGTATGCTGATCAAAGAGGTGAGTATGCTGATAACAACATTTTTCCTTGTACTAGAGGTAGAGGAAGAGGAAGAGGTGGAGTGATAAAATGCTTCACATGCGGAAAGGTCGGACACAAGTCTTATGAATGTCCAAACAAGAAGAAAGAGGAAGGAGAGACTCACATTGCCAAAGAAAAAAGGAGAAATGTTGAGGCAAAAGATGCTAAAGTTCGAAGATCGTTGATGATGCGAAAACCTCTTTTGACACCAGAGAAAGAGGTGGAGATTTCAGTCCAAAGAAACAAACTTTTTCAGACTGCGTGCAAAGCCAAAGACCAGAAATGTAAAGTTATTGTAGATAGTGGTAGCACAGATAATCTCATTTCAACAGAGATGGTAGAAAAGATGGAGCTGGAGACGATTGATCATCCGAGCCCATATAGGGTTTCATGGCTACAAAAAGGACATCAGGTAAATGTCACTAGACAATGTTTAGTTGAGTTTAAAATAGGAGGGTATAAACATGAAATACTTTGTGATGTTATTCCTATGGATGTTTGTCATCTATTTTTGGGTAGACCGTGGAAATATAACATAAATGTGATTCATGATGGGAGGAAGAACACATACACCCTAGAGAAAAATGGGAGAACTCACATGTTGCTTCCAATCAAAGATAAGGAGGTGAAACCTGAAGTAAGCAACATTATACTTCTCAAGAGTGGGAAGGAACTTCTTACAGAGGTTAAGAAGAAGGAGGAACCAAAATTCATTTTGGTCAGGAATCCAAAGATTGTTTTAACCAACACAAGGGTAGATGATTTACCAAAAGAGGTTCAGGAACTGTTGTAAGAGTTCATTGACATAGTAGTGGATGAACTACCTCGCTCGTTGCCACCGATTAGAAGTATAAGTCATCAAATTGATCTCATACCTGGAGATAGTTTTCCAAACAAAGCAGTGTACAAATTAACGCCGCAGGAGAATGAAGAGGTCAAAAGACAAGTCCAGGATTTGTTGGAAAAAGGTTTGGTCAGAGAAAGCTTGAGTCCGTGTGCTATTCCGACAGTACTCAGTCCGAAGGAAGATGGAGGCTGGAGGATGTGTACTGACTTGAGGGAAATCAACAAAATAACCATCAGGTACATATTTCCATTGCCAAGGATGGATGATCTGATGGATTTATTGAGTGGGGCCAAATTTTTTTCAAAGATTGATTTGAAAAGTGGATATCACCAAATCCGCATGAGGGAAGGTGACGAATGGAAGACAACATTCAAAACCAATGAAGGGTCATACGAGTGGCTTGTCATGCCGTTTGGTTTAACAAATGGGCCGATTACTTTCATGAGATTGATGAATGAAGTCCTAAAGGATTTCATCGGAAAATTTGTCATTGTGTATCTGGATGACATATTGATTTTCAGTAAAACAAAGGCAAAGCATTTGAAACATTTGGCTACAGTGATGAAGAGGTTATAGCAAGAGAAGCTGCTGATAAACATGAAGAAATCCTCATTCATGAAGACAGAGCTCATTTATTTGGGGTTTTTTATTTCTGCAGATAAGTTGAGGATGGATCTAGATAAGGTGGAGGTGATTAAGAATTGGCCATCACCAAAGAGTATATTTGAGGTGAGAAGTTTTCATGGATTGGCTAGTTTCTATCGGAAGTTTATCAGGAATTTCAGTGGAATTAGTGCACCGATGATGGACACAGTGAAGAAGAGACACAAATATTTTCACTGGATGGAAGAGGCTAAGAAAATCTTCAATTTGTTGAAAAGGAAAGTCACAGAACAACCAATTCTGGTGTTGCCTGATTTCCAAAAGACATTTCAAGTAAAATGTGATGCAAGTGGATTTGCAATAGGGGTAGTATTGAGTCAAGAAAACATGCCGATAGCATATTTCAGCGAGAATCTGAATGAAACCAAGATAAAATACTCCACGTATGATAAGGAATTCTATGCTATTATTCAAGCATTGAAAAAATGGAGACATTACTTAGTTCTTGAGGAGTTTGTCTTGTATAGTGATAATCATGCATTGCAATTTGTGACTCAACAAGAGAAGTTGAATCAAAGACATGTTAAATGGGTTGAATGTATGAAAAAATTCACTTTTGTGATTAAACATATTTCTGGAACTACTAACAAAGTTGTTGATTCTTTGAGAAGGAAATGTTTGCTATTGCAGGAGTTCAGAGTCAAAACATTGGGTTTTGATGATATCAGGTACATGTACAGAGATGATCTAGATTTTAAAGAGGCATATGAAGCAGATGAGAATCCAATTCTCAGGGATAGAAGCCAATGGGAAGAATACATGATCCAGGAAGGATTATTGTTTAAAGGTAACTAACTTTGTATTCCAAAATGCTCCATGAGGGAGAATTTGTTGAAGGAGAAACATAGTGGAGGATTGGCCGGACATTTTGGTCATGAACAGACATTCGCAAAGTTGAATGAGTCATATTTTTGGACAGGAATGCGAGCACATGTAAAAATATTCATGGAAAGATGTAGAATTTGTCAACATTCAAAAGGAAAGAGGCAGAATGCAGGTTTTTATCAACCATTACCCATACCTGAGAGGCTGTGGGATGTAGTCAGCATGGAATTCATATTGGGGTTGCCAAGAACACAAAGAGGGTTTGACTCAATCTTTTTGGTAGTGGATATATTTTCCAAAATGGCACATTTCATTCCATGTCAGAAAACCAGTGATGCAACTCACATTGCGAACTTGTTTTTCAAAGAGGTCATTCGACTTCACGGCTTACCAAGGAGCATAGTTTCAGATCGAGACACTAAGTTCGTAGGACACTTCTGGAGAACCTTATGGAAGAAGCTGGGAATAAAATTTTCATTTAGTTCAGGTTATCATCCTCAGACAGATGGATAGACAGAAGTCATGAACAGAAGTATGGGAGACTTGCTAAGGAGCTTGGTGACAGAACACCATAGCCAGTGGGACAACATATTACCACAAGTGGAATTTTCTTATAATGACTCACTTAATAGGAGCACAGGACATAGTCCATTTCAAATTTTTTATGGCATGCAACCAAGAGGAATTTCTGAGTTGAGGGATTCAGAACAGATTGTGACTAGGAGTGCTAGTGCAAAAGATTTTGCAAAGGCGATGAAGGAACTTCATCACCAGGTGAAGGAATGATTGAAAAGTTTGAGCCAAGAATATAAGTGGAGAGAAGATCAACACATGTGACAACTTCAGTTTGAATTTGGTGATTTGATCCTTGCACATTTGAGAAACGAAAGGTTCCTGAGTGGAACATATAATAAACTGAAGATGAAGAAAATTGGATCATGTAAGGTCTTGAAGAAATTTGGGGCGAATGCATATGAGATTGAATTACCCGATGGGATCGAAATTTCTCTGATATTCAATGTCTCAGATTTGTACCCTTATAAAGATGAGGAAGCAAAAGTAGGTAGTGAACAGCCAGAGATTCAGTGGACAAAACAAATGCCAGTTGCAGAAAAGTCGCAGATGGAGTGCATACTGGACAGAAGAGTTGGTAAGAGGACTAGGTGAAAGAAATACTTTGAATACTTGGTCAAGTGGAAGGGCCATCCAGTTGAAGATGCCAGCTAGGAGAACAAAGAAGAAATATAGAAGCATGGACAGACCATGCATGAGCTCATGGATAGGATCCCATGGAAATTTTCAAGCGAGGGAGTATGATTCAGGAGCATTGCAAGGGCGTGCAAGCATAGCCAGCAGCAAGACAGCGCAGAGATAAGAGATAGTTGGAAAAACACTGAGCACATTTTTTGAAAATGTTTTGAAATATTAATGAAATCATTAAGTGGAGGCATGCTTGTATTATTGTAAAAGGACCTTGAGCGATCCACTCTCATCCATAGTAGATAGGAGCCTTTATGTGTAATGAATGTAGGTAGATAGAATTTAATTCTATATTAGACAGTTTTAGAGCGCAAGAGGGAAATGAGATATAGACACCCTCATTGTATAATTGTAACATGATTATCAAGATAGAGCAGAGAAGAGAACAAGCAGAGAGCTATGTAGAAGAATTCCATGTACAAAAGTTCTGGATTAATACAAAAAGCCTTGATTCAGACTCATGGTTCTCATATATTCTCTATGTATGCATTGTTGAATGCTATGCTCATGGGTGTTTCCTTTCTGTAATGCATTTCTTGTTTATGCCATGTGTGTATGATTTCTTGTTAAATGTTTGAAATCTGGGAGGAAGAGTAAGGAATGAGTTTCAATTATTTCTCTGCCTGAGTGAGTAAAATTCCTGCAAGGAGTGCAGTGAAGTTTGTCTAGAAGGAGTGCATTGACAGAAGTCAGAGTTCATCTCTGAAAGCTCAGGAGGGATAAAAATTGTTCTCATTCTCATAGAAGTGCAAGTTGAGAACATGAGTCGTGCAAGGTGTGCACAGGCTGAGTAAAGTCTCAGAGTTTGTGAACCTGAGAAATTGTTGAAGGACTACTGCTGCAGGGAGTGTGCAGAGTTGAAGGACTTCAATTCTTTGAAGTAATTGAAGGATTCACCGCAAGGAGTGTGTGTGGGAGTCTTATTTAAGACTCATAGTTGGATAAATTTCAGGAGGGATAGGGTCTTCATAGTTGTCGAAGAAAAACACAGAAGGTTAGTGCCGTTAGGCGTTGAAAGGAGGCATAACAAGTTTTCTTTGCAGGCGGGTAAGTTCCGCAGAGAAATGCTTGGTTAAATTCGCAGGAATTGTCTAGGAAGAAATGGACGGTCGAAATTCATTGAGAAGAATTCGTGAAGTCACAAGATCCGTCAGATCTTGCAGAGAAGTAGGAACATTACAGAGAGCTTTCCTCAATCATAAGCTTAGAAGAAATCATGCCCATAGGATCCAAGTCAGCTAGGGTCATTGGATCACTCATGAAATCTCATTTCAGGGGTTCATGAGTTAGAGAACTGAAAGCCTAGTAGCAAGATGCGTGAAGCCACAAGTAGCGAAGTGGTGAGTGGATCAGAGTCGTCCATCTGGGGAGGAAAGGTGGCAGAGATCTAGAGATCTCACAAACTCAGAGGTTCACGAGGTGAGATTCCAAAGGTTGGGTACTCTAGGTTGCGAAAGGCAAAGTCTCGAAAGGGCAAGAAGTTTCATTGTGGGACCGCGTAGACGACGTGTCAAAATTCGGTAGTTTGGCTCTTAGGTACATCGAGGAGTTTGGGATCTCGGCACTTCAGGTGTCGTGATATAAAGGAGACAACACTTCAGGGAGAGAATTGGTGAAGTGTGAAGTGGAACGTAAGGGACACGTGACATAATCGCAATGTGGGCCCATGGAATAGACAGGCAGACACGCGTTGTTCATTGAAGAGAGTCAACACCCTGTTGACTTTTCTTATCTCAGCAGTTCGTAATATAAGGGGATGGAAGCCCAACCTTTCAACTTGCGAAGTGGCAAAAGGAAAGAAGCGCTAGTGGGAAGCCTAGCTAGTGGTCACGCATGGAGGGCGCTGACAAGGGAAGGAGTTATATCCGTCTCATGATCTCGGATATCATGGGATTGGGTAGGAGGAGTCGAGAGATTCGACTCGCAAACTCGCGAAAGGCGAGTTGTGACAAGCGCCTTTCAGTTTAGGCCTTGGTCATAGCCAGTGGTCACTCGGAGAAGGGGGAGCTTGCACCTAGTGTCGTTCGTTCCAGGGAAGCTTCTGAAAGGACTTGTGGATCAAAATAAAGAAGATTCAAACAAGGAATTGAAAGAGATGATCCGGCTCAAAGGGAAATGAAGAACAATCCTGTAAGTGGATCCTCGACCTGAGGGTCGAGTGGGTCTACACCAAAAAGGAAAAGAATAAGAATCCCCTTATGAATGGGTTCCTTGGTTGGTATCGTCAGGAACATTTTCCATGAAGATATTATGCATAGGTTCTTCCCTTTTGGTATTTTTCAAGTTTGTAAAAGTATCACACACTGAAGCTAGCGAACCATTGTTATAAAACTTATGCCTATAAGGAGGTGGCTCCATGTTTCAAAGAGGAAGACCAAAAAGTCCTCATGACCAGCAGAGTGGGATATCTACAACCTTATTTCAGAGATCCAAAGCAATGATTTACTAACTCACTATGGAAAATTAGGGAGCATAGAGCACACCACTAAGAATAAAATCCTAAAAATATACAAACCAAACAAACTACCTTTATGAATGCTTCCGGTCCAGGGAGATGGAGTCCTGATCATCCAAAGCATTCACAAAGGTAAAAGACTGGCCTGGAGAATAATTTACCCAGAAATCTGACTGGCGATCCCTTTGGGTATCGCCTAGAGAGTACATATTGTGCCTCATGTACCGTGATACACCCCTCGTAGTCACATGTGTGTCAGCCTATATAATGAAAACTAGGACACCAACCTGTAATCAACAACTAGGGGGGTACATTCTAAAAGCCAAGCGGTTGTATGGGTAGGGTAGCTAAGCCCGAAGATCTTCCTGAGGCCTAAAACACAACAGGGCCAAAATCGCTCTTAGAGTACCTTGGACATATCCAAGTGTCTCAGAGTTTTGACATAAGTCGGGTCAATAATGATAGAGGATTCATCCCCAATACACACTCTCCCAAATGATTTTTCGGGATCAGGAGTGGATATCTCCATCATCATCCTCCATGTAGCCTCGTGTTTGACTCTTGTGTGAGAGGAGATTCTTGGATTGAGTAATTACAAAGTGTATTTTTTACATCCTAGCACAGACACCTAAGTTAAGTTTTGGTTGGCCTTGGAGAGTTTACCTCTCCACACCTAATCCAAGGTCCTAGATTAAGCTATTGGTGAACCATAAAAAAAGTGTTACTAATATATTTTAGATTAGCATGTTTATTGTATGGGATTTTGTTACTCAAGGAATGAAGGTGCAACTGATGTTATTTGAGATTCTTGTGAAAAAGAAACTAGTTAGAACATTGGAAAATAAGACTTTACACTAATTCTACAAATGAAAAAGAGTTTCAAGAAAAAAACATGAAAAACCCTTCAAACATAAAGATGCAATATTTTCTCCCTTCCATGAAAAATGCATAATGCAACTTTCGAGTGAAACAAAAGAGAAAATGAAAGGATTTTATTTCTTATTTTTTCTTTTGAAATGCTTTCAAGATGAGAAGAAAACACAACACTGTGCTAATTTCTTTTTTATTTTTTAAAATAACAATGCAAAGCAATGTAAAGAAAGAAAGAGACCTAAACAACTATTCTTTTTTTATCTTCTTCTTATCAATGTAGAGCTAACAAAAGATGCTAAAAGAAACTGCAGAACTAAAATACAACTCATTTTTCTTAAAAAATCAAGCTAAAAATAAGCCAAAAAAGCTAGGAAACATAGAGAGACAAGAGGATTATTTTTTTTTCATAAACAATCTTAGTCTGCAAACTGTCTCAACCCCCCAAAAAAGAGGATTTTGGAACTTAGGAAGACATGGGAACCACAAGTTTCCTCTAGGAAAGGAAAATATTTTGAAAAAATTATCCAAAACAACAGAGATGTGTGTTGTGCATGACCATCCTACATATGTAGGAGACCTATATACAATGAAGATGACGTATGTACGTGTGTTGTATAGTGAACAAGACACATACACCTCTGTAAATTTTCAAAAAAATAAAAATGTTGGATAGAAAAACTTGGGCAAGGGAAGTTGGTAGGCACCTGGAAGGTGACTAGAGACCCAACCTGACTCAGAACACTCAGAAATAAATT
>JZKD02S2359883.1:371146-415577 GCA_000966675.3 Picea glauca
AAGAAAATGCATCAAAAGAATAAAAGGAAACCGCTAGGCAACTATATTCTTCACTCCAAGATGATCCCGTAAAGTTTGAAACTTTCTCCCAGTGAAGGTCCTAGTGAAAATGCCAGTAGTATATTTAGAGGAAGTACAAAACTGCAGATAAATGATCCTGTCATGTACAATATCTCTAATGTAATGCATGTGGACGTCAATGTGATTGGTTCACTATCATTTTACTGGATCTCTACAAAAACACAGTGTACTCTGATTGTCACACCATATGACATTTGGACAATGAAACTAGATACCAATCTCGACAAGGAAGAGTTGAATCCAAAGTGTTAGAATGACATAGTTGAATACTCCCTTGTACTCGGCCTCTATGGAAGATAAAGTGTTATGATTCGATCCTAACCTCTCTCCATGGTTCATTAGTTAGTATGATATGTTTTCTATGTAATAAAGGCCCACATTAGTTAATAAGGCCTAATAAATAAAGGAGAATAAGTCAATGTAAGAAAACCTAATAGAAGCTTCCACTTCTAGAAAGATATTCCTCTAGAAGTTTCCATATAAGGTAGAATTAGTATAAATAAGAGTAGGATGAATTGGATAGTTTTGTCTTGGAGTTTATTGTAAAAGTGTTATTCTCTACTGGAGTTTTCCCCCTCGAAGAGGAAAGTTAACATTGCTATCTTTAATAAATGTGCTCTTTTTGGTGTTATTTTGGTAGTGTTCTAGCTATAATCTGGTTGTTCCATTATTTCTTGCTAAATATTTTTGTTCCACGTATTATTATTCATCTAGTATATTGAAAGTGGTATCAGATCTCTTTCCTAGGAATAACTGTGGGGTAATTTTTTTTTCAGGGTAGAGATATATTCCAAAATATTTAAGCTACAAAGATCTATCATTTTGTGTATAAACCCATGGTCAGGGACTCATACACGCAGGAAATACAAATGATACTTAAGTTCACATTGTTGGCCACCCTTGTAACCCATGTTGTTACCCCTTTGAGTGGTAGTGCATCAGACAACACATGTACACGAATCGACCTAGATATCTTGAAGCCCTCTGTAGATAAACCATTCGACCACCTGACTGTTATAGTGTCACTGAGAACAACACTTGGGAATATACTCTCTAGTACTTGGTTAGTCGAGTAGTATGGATAAGGGAAAAGTCTAGCTTCCTTAGTTGGTACCCTAATATATTCGATCAAGTAATATTGTTGGACCCCGCATGTATATCAGAGAGATACAACACAGGAAAAACCCTTGTCTGTAGAAACCTTGAATACCCTAACTCTTGGGTTGGAAACATAAATAGAACAAACAAGATATACTTTCGTGCAACTGTGTCTCCTACATTATGGTTCTGAAATTCCTACACATTTTTTCCTGTTAAACATTTGTTCATTTCCCCACTGCAGTATTATTCATCACAAAGTATAACTCTGTAGCAGTAAAAACAAAATGAGTCTGGGGCCTGTCAAAACCCTTATTTGTAACCTAGTCCATTTCATTCCTCTCTTCATTCTGATTGCAATGGTACCCTTCACTTTTAATCCTTTTGTTTTTTTCTCTGTGGTCCCACCCCTTTCCAAGACACCCTTTTTTGACACCTATCACATTAAACTCCTCTCTTTGTCCTGATCACCCTGGTACATCTCACTTTTTGTGGTCCTACTTGTCATACCTCAACTTCATCTACTACCTAAGATGCTACCATGCCAACCACCAAACCTCAGACCCAAGAATACTAGGATACTAGGCTTTCCATCTTAGAATTGTGAATGGACTCCATCCCCACTACTATACAAACAAAAATCCATGACTACCTCCCTTCAAAAATCTAGGTAGCCATCTTTGAAGCCTTGCAACCATTCACAAAATGGAAGAAGGTAAAAACCAATGTTGAGGATCCTCAACATTCCAATTATGAGCATACCCATTCCTCCCACTCCCCTTAGGGTTCTCCACACTCTTGGAATAGGGTGCCCAAAGTTTACATGCATAAATTTGATGGATCCAACCCAACAGGGTGGGTCTCTCAAGTGGAACAATACTTCTCCCTCCATAATATTTTGGATGATGAGACCAAACTCCATGTAGGGGTTTTGTATCTGGATCAAGAACACTGGAAGTGGTGGTAGTTTTATAAGAAATGTTATCTAGGAAATCCCACTTGGAACCTATTCACTAAAGCAGTTTGTGCTCGTTATGATAGGGAATCACATTTTTTGGTTAGACTCATCAAGATGGGCCAAACTGGCTCAGTCACAGATTTCATCACAACATTTGAAAAATTGGCTATTTAGACTTAGGGCTTATCTAATGCATTTCACATTGAATGTTTTATCAGTGGCTTAAAGGAATCCATTTGGGCTTATGTGAGCATGCATCATCCTACTACCTAGTTGAAAGCATGTCAATTATCAAAGGAAGCATAGACCATCCTTCAGGCCCCACCCATGAAGGCTCCAGTTCTCAATAGTCCTCACCCTAGGGCTCACCTAACTCTGACAAAAACATTGAAGGTCCAAAACGTATCTCTAGATGAAATGGAGGAACGTCACAAGAAAAGACTTTTCTACTATTATGATGAAAAGTATTCACCAGGGCATAAATGTAGAGAACATAAGTTCTTCCAGATTGATGCATTTGTTTCATGTCCTTCTAAAGACGTCCCATCCAATGACGCTCCTAAATTAGATGAGGCTCCACCAAATGATCATGTTGAAGCTCTAGTTGTTCCACATAAACCCATCATATCGCTTCATGCACTCTTAGGTATTTCAGCCCCTCAGACATTGAAGATCAAGGGCTACATCAAACACCATTCAATGGTGGTGTTGATAGATAGTGGTAGCACCCATATATTTACTCATCGGAGGCTTGGTGATGAGATCCATTATTTTTTATTCCCTATTTCTAATTTTCAAATCCTCATCGCTAATGGTGGTACTATGAAGTGTGGGGGCCGTTGTGAAAATGTCAAACTCCAAATGGTTGATTATACTCTGAAAACCTACATGTTCTCTATTTCCATGGGTGGTTGTGATATTTTATTAGGAGTGGAATGGATCAACACTCTGTGGCCAATCACAATGGATTATCAAGAATTATATATGAGATACACCCAAGATGCTCACTCCTATACCCTTCGAGGTCTCCAAGAGGGCTCTCCTGAAATTATCATCTCTCACATAATGGAAAAACTATTGAAGAAAGGCCACCATGGGGTGATTACTCAATTTAATTCCATCCAGGTCACCATTCCTCTCAGGTAGTTCCTGCCATCATGCAACTCATCTTGGAAAAGTACCCCTGTTACACATTATTTTAGTCACCCCAATGATCAACCAACAACATGTGCATAACTCACTTTCATGTTCCCTGAAAACATTAAAAGAGACTTTCTCCATGAGAAAAGTGGTTTTCTTTTCCTTCCTTAAAAACTATGAAAAGGGATATCATTGCACTCTGTTATATTCTTGGGGTGTGACAATGATTTATCGTCACATGATGCACCAAAGATAGACTGCGATGTCGTCGCGGGCTGCCTATACATAGGGTGTGACGATACTTAAAGAAGGGAAAAGTCAAAATTCACGAATGTTCTAGAAGGGAATATTCTAGAAGATGAGGTGGCCTCTGATTAGTTTGGATCTTACCCACTTCTCTACTTTAGTGGGATCATCCTAATATCTTCATCCATCCCTCTTTCACCCTATATAAAAAGGGATCTTTTATGGAAAAGGATAAGGTTTGCAAAGGCTTCCATATGCATGAAGAGTTCTACTATAGATTATACTTAAGATAGCTTTGCTTTATCTCTCTAAGTCAGATTGGGATCTTCTTCATCAAAGGCATTGGAGAAAAAGTGTGTGTATGTTGGAGAAAAGAGCCATTTAAAGGGACCTTGTAACATCAAGGCATGTATTGTATTCTCCACTTTCCATTTTAATATAATGCAACAATAAATTTCCTCCCTATAAAGGTGTCTTGAATTTTATTGTATAAATACTTGATCTTATACATAGAATTCATTGGAATATATATATATCTTTGTTCTCTCTCTTTGTTGATTTGTGCTTCTTAAATAGGTTCACCATCCCGCAAATCCAAAAATGGAGCGACAAGGACAACACTAGCGATGATCAAGCGTCATTTAAAAGATATGTTACTTGTCCCTATTTGAACTAGTTTATATGACAATGAATTCTAAGTTGAAGTTTGTATTATGTCTTGTTTTTTTTTAGCTTCATGTGGAAGTTAGGGAGATTAGTTTGTGTCCGCACTTACCGATTTTTCTGATAACAAAATTGGCGACCATACTGGGGAATTGACCTCTTTTGGTTTTTTTATTATTATTTTCTTTTATCTTTCGTTCTTTTGATCAATTTCATTTTTTGAGTTTGTGGGTGATCCATATTGACTCCCTGGTCCTAAAAGTTCATTGAAATGTTTTCTCATTCTTCCAAATTTTCTTTATATTCATAGATCATCGCATTGTGTTCTCTTTTCATCCTACGACAATTCTTTGTCCTCACACTCTACTTGTGTAGACTAGAGTGACGACATTGCACCATGCCTTGCTAACATCTTGCGATGATCCTACATCATTGCATTGTATCCTTCTGCATCCTCTGACGATTCCTGTAGGAATTGTTGAGTGATAGTCAATTTTATTTTCTTTTCCCATATTTGCGTTTATTTCTTGGGATGAAATTTTATCTTTGGTGAATGATTGGTTTACCTCTTTTAAGCCTGGATTTGATTTATTTTCAAGGATTGAGAGTCTTCTTTATAAGATTTGTAAATTTGATCTTTTACTTCTTATCGCAAGGGTATAATCTCAAGGCTTTGTTCCTAGGTGCTTGTTTGATAAGTAGTTCTTGATTTCTTTTGAGTTTTGATTGATTTTAAGTTTTGGATTGTTGTCAATTAAGAAATAAAAAAAAATTGCATTCAACAAAAGGTTTTCTTATCTTTTCATTTTTTTTTCTTTCATTGTGAGTTTGATTTGGGAAATAGTGTTGAGAGTGCATTAGTCTTCTTAGAGCATTCTTTATTTTTTGGATTATGTCTCTATTCTTATTTGAAAAGGAAAGGACTTAAGTTTATGCTTCTCTTTAGTAGTCTTTGTAAGAAAATTTTTGCATTCAAATATTTGTTGAAAAGATAAAATTGGAAGACTTAGTACACTTTGATTGTTTGGAATCCATATCATTGAAATATTGAGAAATTGTGCTTTCTAGCTTTTGTATTCTCAAAAGTGAAACCTTCTCCCTATTGTAAATATAGTTCATCGAATGAAACAATTGCATTTCATATATTCTTGCATCTTATTGGGTCAAGGTCAAATACATCATCAATTTCACTTTCATTTCCCTTTTGAGTAAACAACAACTTTTAAAATACAACGTAATTTAAAAATCTATTAGCAAGTTTTATTTTCTAGAACTTTTATATAGCAACATTAGCTAGGATATTGCTTTGGAATAGGTTGTAAGGAACACTCTCTAAAGAATCAAAAAACACAGTAGTATCTTGTGTTAGGGAGAGAACAAATCCACTTTCTACATTTTGTCTTGGGAAGCCCTTCTAACACAAGGGTCAATCACGAGGTCTCATTAGGGATGGAAGATTTACTCACCCTGTTTTGTTGGTCTTAGTGTAGAGATTGCGCATATTGTTGGGGATCACTTGAGAATAAAATCCGGTGGGAACCTTCTCGAGTTGACTTGGGGCTTAGATACCCTGCCCTTGCATGTGGATCTAACTATCAATTTCTTCCCCAATCATCATTGTCGTAATTGGTAATCATAGTCACCTATCTATTTAGAGTATTTACATGAGGTGATTGTGGAGGGGCAAGTCTTCATGGTACCTAGAATCAACGTTGGCCAAACTCACTCAGGCTCCTTGGATGGTATACCCATGATTATGTGTGGGATCTTTCACCTGGGTGTAATTCCTTTAAGCAGGTCATCAACATAACGTTTCCACCCGCTTTATCCCAACCCCTTCTTGTCCTGATTTCGTGACATTGGATTTCATCACCAACTAGTGACTTAGAAATAAGAAGGTTTGTTTGTGTGGTTGATGTCTAGATTTTATTAGTGAGTGTTGCTTGTTTCTAGTTGGCCATATCTTTATTTCATTCTTTATTTTGTATGGCGAACATAATCCCTCATCGTTCACATAGGATGCAAGGGTTACCTCCAGAAGATCCGGAAGAATACACTCCTTTTCTTCCTAGATTACCAGAGGGTTCTCCTAAAGGAGCAGTCAATATCGACATAGCCTCTGATATTGGAAGTTCTACTCCATTGGAGGAATCAATACTTCCTATAAATCTATTATTGAGTGTTGTACAAGATCCATTTTTTCTCCGGATAAACTCATCGAGAGACATTGTTGGTGAAGATTATACTAGAATACTGTTGGTAGCCAATTCGCATTTTTATACTGTCCTTATAAGCTACCTACACCAGTGTTTTGCGAACCTTGATTTTCATCACAATCTTCAGAATAAAATAACACTATTATTTTTGTGCTATTTGCACACCTACCTTTGTTCTTGTTTTCACGACTGCAAGCGTGAAAACATTGATTTCGAAGTCACATTAAAAGAGTCACTGGATTATTATCGTCACTCTTGTCTATGTGTTCATTGCGTTTCCAATTTAATTATAGTCGCACAGTTGGCAAGGATCCAAGATATTTACTCATTTGGCATTCTTTAATTGTTAATATGACTTCATTTTTTTTATAAGACTGTGATGATATTCTTATGATCGGGTTTTTTATGCATTGGTGGTTTGATGTTCTATGTTCTTTCATCGATTACCTTGACACATTGTTTTCATGAAAACACATTGACGTTGTGGTTAGACCCTCGTTGTAATCATTTCATACAACACAAATTTGATATGATCAAACCCTTGGTGTTGATTTCGAATCATTGTTTTGGTTTTAAAACTATGTTAATACTATTGCTTGCGCAAATGTTTGGTCGACTTACCATAGATTTCATTAATTGTTTGAATGGCATAGTTTTTGACATATGCAATAGTGATTTGAATCACTATATGCATCGTCGGTTGTACTGTGGGAAATGACTGTTTTGCATGGGTTGAGCTAGCTCCACCACCTTCGCACATTCGGTCATTAATTCTTTCCCCCTATCCCAGGTCACCTTTGTTAGTTTTTGGGTAAGCCTGTGAGCATATCGACCCTGCGTATACCACTGTTCAAACCCTTGCCCATGCACCCTTCTCACCGTGTGCTCCTGTCTATGCCACCTGTGGTGCGCATAGAGCCAAACGGTATCCAAACTTCATTGCTATTCGATAATGATCACGAAGATTTAGAAAACAGTGGTTGGCTGGTGTTTATACAAAGTTTCGAGGGTTTCAACCTTTCGGTTGCCCAACAATTCGCCCTCACCTTTGATGGTTTCAGGGCTAAGGTCGATGACATACAACTCGAGCTGAATGAAGAATTCATAAGCTCTGTTATAGGACTAGTAGCGATAGGGAAAAGATGGTTTAAAAACTCCAAAGTTGACGAGGTGTCATGGCCGCTATTATTCACATCAAGGAAGATTGTTTCCTATGATAAAGGTATGCCTATCACTACCCTCAAACCCAAGTGGCACGATATTTTGACGATTGTTAAATAGTTTGTGACCTGTGAAGGTCGGTATGGCTTGGTATTTCTATATCATCTCCGGTTATTAATTAATTTTATAGGCTACCCTTTAAATATGTCGTATTATCTCCTGCGTAGTCTTTACAAGATGTCTAAGAGATTCAAGCATGAGAAGGCTGATAGCAGCCTTTTCCATCACGGCTTGATCAAACTTATTATCGTCCACAATTTGAGCCTTCATGGTGACTGTTGGCAAGCCTTCCTGTCTAGGAATGGCTTTGCCACTCCCAATTCTGTCCAAGTTGACAAGGTTGTGGTTACAAAAACTTTGGTTGGGCCAGCCGTGCCATTTCATATTCTTTTTACCCCCTGTCAAACCCTCGGATTGCCCTGACATCGACCTACCTGATACCATAACCAACTCGTGTACAAAAGACAAGACCGAGTCCATCAAGAAGCCTGTGAGTAAGAAAGGCAGAGGTGACAATGCTGTCAACAGTAAAGGGAAGAAAAATGCTCGATTGATATCGAGTTTTGCCCGGAACAAGCCTAAACAAAACATCGACCAAAATCCCATAGTGTTGAGCGAGGACTCGAACTCCGATATTGAGCATTTCCTAGCTGAGGAGTACCCCTATTCCCATGGCCTATGCTCTAAGGAACCCTATGACTATGTCTTTAACATACCGCCTTGCCTAAAAAATGACCCAAACTACCCGAGAATCAAGATGCACAAGGAAACCCCTGGTAATTTGAACAAACCCTCTCCTATGATACCAAAGCCTGATCAATTATCATGTACACAATGTAATGCTTGGCTAGAGCGTTATTACACCGATGTTCCGCTGTTGCAATCAAAGATCAAATCGTTAGAAGAATGGGTGATAGTGTTGTCGAAGGAGAACGATAGGATTCAAGCCAACGAGAAGAAACAAAAAACCATCGGTTCAATTGTCTTCAAGAATGTCGAAGCAGCAACAGCCTTTGTCAATTCAAAATTATCATGACCGAGTTGCCCAGGTATGTGTTTTGACATCAATTTTTCTTTATGATCTTGCTTGAATTAATATAACGAATTGGGTTTTATTTTTGATTAGCTCTATTCATTTTAATAGATACAAAATGATTATGTTTCATTGAAAACGATTTTGTTGTGGATCATGTACAATAGATTCGTTTTGATTCAAATATAGCTATAATTTGGTTATGCAATTCTATTGTGCTCAGATCAGTATAATCGATTGAGTTGTTTTTTATTCTAATTGGTTTTCTTTGAAACAAATACTGTACGTTTAAATTAGGATAATCATTTGGGTTTGATTTCGATTAGTTTTGTTTGTTTCTAATATATTCAAAAAAATCATCTTGACTTCAATTTACCAGGAACGATTATGTTTTGTATTGAATCAATATATTTGTTTTGGATTGCATTCGACCTGCACACAAGATTTGTTTGGTAAATACAATTTTGCATAATGATTGTGTCAGTCCCAAATTGGTTTGATTCATTTCTTTTGGTTGAACCTGAAACAATACGGTATTCCCTCGATTAGCAATGATCGTTTGCACGTGCGTTAAATATTGATTTGAGGTAGTTCTGTTAGCTTTACATTAAGAAAAAATGATCATCCTGTTAGTTTCATTTTTTATTCGACAACGATTTTGTTAAGTGTTGAGTCAACATAAACTATGGCATGAATGATTTGTTTGCTCGGTTACAATTTCTATCGATTAAAATTGATTCAAAAAAGATTTCATTTGCTATCGATTAGCATAGATGTTGTGGTTTAAATGATTCCTTTTGTTTTCAATTAACAATTAAAGATTTGAATATATTTCTGTTAGCATTTCATTGATTCCAAACGATTATGTTTTCAAATTAGACCAGCTACAGAATCGCAAGATTCTGTAGCTAGTCTTAGAATGTTGATTTTTGTTAATTTTACCAATAAAATATCACCTAAACTTGTCTATTCTTGTCCACTTTCAGGTGCATACAAATTTCAATGACCAATTGGCATGCTGTGGCAGTTTAAGAGATTTTTTTGTGATACATTTTTGTTATAGGTCGTTAGCTTTAGTTAGACTTGGGAGATTATCCCCAGATTTTTTGTAAACTCTTTTGTTAATTCCCACAGGTATGTTTTACCCTATGGGAGGTCTTTAAATACTTGTTATTTTTTTCTAATTGACCCATCATCATCATCATCACTGTTGGAGAACCAGACTAAGGATTTATAATAATACAGACTGGGATGAAAGTTGATGTCTTGTAACAACTTTAGCTTTCAATATATCAAACTTTTATTTCAAGTTTTCTTCATATCAGTTTGCAATTAATTATCGACTACTTTAGCTATCGTAATTCATTGCAGGTTGACGTGATTTGGTTTATATGTCATCCATATCTGATCTCTCTTATTTTAAAAAGTACATCGATTACTTTGTTTCGATTTAGTGAATTAAAGATTTCTCTTCTTCATTAAATGAATCATTTTGCACAAATCTTTGCACATAGATTTATCTAAATGTGATGATTTCTAAATCATAAGATTGTTGTAATTTTTTATGTCTTGTTTATCTTGTCATTTATATTTGAAGAGCACAACTACTTCCTGTTTACGAGAAGCTTGTGGATAATCTGGTGTGGGTTTCCTCCCACTGGACAGCTAAATCAACTATTGCATACAGGACAAACCTAAAGCATTACTTCAGGTCAGTTTGCTATTTGTTATTTGATAGTTAATTTATTAGTGTTGTTTAAGTAGTTTAGATAGATATGTATATAGTTTAGATTCTTAGTTAGAATTATTATTTTAGTTACTTATCTTAGAGAGTCTTTATTTAATTTCTTTCTCATAAAATTATAAAAATCAAAAAACAATAGTTTTGTTGTCTTAGGGCAGTTTACAAGTGATTTTTGCAGGTTTTCATTTAAATCTGTAATCTGCAAATATCGTATATTTGTAATTGGAACAAACTCTGTTGATAATTGAACATTTAATTTTATAGAACTATTGCTTATAGTATAGATAATAGACTGTATATATTTATTTCAGATTTGTTTATTAGTTTTCTTTAGTTATTTTTTACATTTAGATTAGTTCCTTAGCATAGTTTTCTTTTTTTTTCCTAGGACTTAGATCGGCTAACGGAGCCGCTAAACCCATCAGGGTGGGTCATCCCAAATGGCTTGGGTTATTTAGACAACCCCGGACTGGATCCACTCTTCCAGTTGGTGAGCATTCATTTTCGCCCATCAACAAATACCTACTGGACCTCACACAGAGTTAGGTGTAGATGATCCACACTTTCAGAGTGAATCATTTAGAACTCTGGTTCACACTACTTTAAATTTTAATCCTATATCTTCTGGCCCTGTCCGTTCTCTTTGGAGGACCTCCTTGGGATGCGATACTTTTGAAAAAATAGAAATGAGTCACCTAGGCCAGAGAACTTATAATCAACCTATGGAATCACATACGCTAGTGAATTCTACTACTTATACAATACCCTTGGATCATTTTACTGGCACAACCAGTAATTTTGTCACAGTCACAAAACAATTGTTGGTTGGTTCTCATCAAATTATTCCTCTCCAACTCGCTAGCTCTACCATGGTCCCACAAGTTACGCATGCTTCTATCGAAAGTGAAGTAATCACTCAAGATCATATTGGAACACCACTTCCTCTTAGATAAAATCTATCACTTCCACCTAGGTATCACACTTTGAATACTTCTATTGCTAATTCTACCCAGAATCCATTCAGAGGGCCTAATTGTTTTGTTCCTCCTAGGTATAATGCTGCTAGTATTTTTGTTCCTACACCTACCCAAGTTCTCTCCATGGGGCCTAGCATTCCTCCTCCACCTTCACCTGGAGGATCTAATCATCTAAGAACAAGTATCTCCAATCACGTTGGAGGAACAAGTCATTATGTTGCTTCTAGTTTTCAAATTCATGTTGGAGGTCAACCTCAAGTTGGGGGGCCATCTCAAGTTGGGGACAAACCTCATGTTGGGGGTCATAACCCAATGTACGGGAAGTATACCCCTATATTACAGTCTCAACCTTGGAATTTTCCTTTCCAAGTAAATCAACAACCACCTTGAGGGAAACCTCCTCAAGTTAATTCTTTTGTACCCCCTAATCCCAAGAAACCATATCCAGGTTCTATGAATCCTACCTAGGGTGAAGGTTTTCAGTCTAATGTGCCTGTCCAAGGAAGATTACCCAATCAACCAAATCATGTTGGCTATTTGACTCAAAACCCTCCACCACCAAATTTTATAGGACCCTCTAACTATCTACAAACTTCTTATGGTCCTACTGGTATACCTACGGGACTACCTCCTCAAAATTACCAGTTTCCTCGGGTGAATAGGAAGTTGTCGTTTCTTGCTACTTTGGATTCACCGGATTTATCTAGGATTTTGAATGATACTATATTTCATTCTCCTTGTTGGTTGGTCATACCTGCCAAGTTACCATTAGACATTTCTAAGTTTGACAACCGATTAGGGGAAGACCCAAATAATCACATCATGACTTTCCATCTTTAGTTTTCATCCAACTCCCTAATGGATGACTCCATTAGATTACGTATTTTCCAACAAACTCTTATGGATTCGAAATCAAAATGGTATATTGAATTTCCACGAGAATTATTCAATGACTTCAACACCTTAGCTATGGATTTTTTAACGCATTACTAGTTACCGATCCGATATGAGACAAGAACGAAATTTTGAGCTCATTTAAACAATCCTCATATACTCACATTTATGATCATATTCATGAGTGGAGGAGGAGAAGACGCTTAATCAAAGTTCCCCTTCCTGATCAACTATTGGTCGATTGGTTTACCAAGTCACTCATTTCTCCTATACCCTGTGAGGTTTCCATGTGTGGTGTCGTCACTAAAGAGCATGTGATTAGTTGTGCTCAATATTTGGATCTTGTTTATTGGAAAACGGGCACACTATATGACTTGATCCTTGATGCTCCTCGCCCATCTACAAATCCAACCCCAACACCTTCAGTAGCTTCTCATGTTGTTTATGGAATGATTGACACTTTTCACACTGAGACTCAGTCTAAACAAGCCAGTCATTCCAATCCCAATTATACTACTTCTAATGTACAAAATACTCCTCCTCCGACCCTTCTCCCAATAAAAATTTTGAGGTTAATTCGGTTCAATCTACACCTACCGATAAAAATAAAAATAAAAAGAAAGGGAAGGGTAAGAATAAAGAGGACAAAAATAATAATCAACTATATGATAAACCTAAGACTCAACCTACTGATGAAAAATAAAAGATTAAACCTCATTATCCTTGTCTTATCTATGGTGAGGATCATTATACAAACTATTTTCCATGATGTGTTGAGGTTACTAAGTTCCTGCAAGGGACCGGGACACCTCCTACACCCGTCATTTTGTCACAACCTTTTCCTTCTCAGCAACAAGCCTAATTGGTCATTCATGACCAACCTTCTCCCTCTACCATATCTTATGTACTTATTTGTACTGGTGACTCCAATAAGAAAGAAGTTGCAATTGTTACTCGAGCCAAAGTTTATTCTCCTTGGAAAGAGAAAGTTGATGATTCACCACCTCCATTGGTTCAACCTCCTCCATCAACTTCACCTCCCAACGGTCCTCTTCATCTCGAATGGCCAATTATAGATACAGTTCTTCGTCCTCCTCCTAAGGGGGTTGTTTGTAAGTCATTGTTTAATCCTCACTCACGTGCTGCTCAAAAATACAGTATTGTAGAAGATATTGCGCAGGAACCTTCTGCGATATCGGCTCTCGAAGTCCGTCAAAGTTTTCCTACATGACGGAAGGCACTGTTAAAGGCTATTGGTGAAATTGATCCTTTCAATATGAACTTTATAATATTTGACTTGGAAGATCGTATTCCAAGGATTCCTCTTCAATTAGCATTTCAAGTACAAGTTATTGTAGAAAATAATAATATTTGTCGAATTGTTATTGACGAAGGAGCCTCGACTTGCATCATGTCCATCACTTGTTTGAAATCCATTGGCTCTCCTGCCCTTACTGAGTCACACAATACTCTAAAATCATTTAATGGTACATGGTTTAAACCTTATGGTGTTCTACCTTCATTGTCTATTACAATAGAAGGAAAAATGGTTACTGTTGAGCTTGAGGTCTTTGATGAACCTCTCGATTACAACCTTCTACTTGGCCATAGTTGGATTGATTACATGCATGCAATTGTTTCTCCTCTTTTCTGTGTGATATTTTTCCCTCACCAAGACAAATTTGTTACTGTCGATCAACTTGCCTTATTTGATTCTGATTCACATACTAGTAACATACCTTTCATTGTGAAAACACCTCCAGGATATGAGAATGTCGGTGTGGGTATTATAAAGGATTCATTGTTAATGGGGATGTTCCCCATTCCACCACCCGATATTCCTACTCCTTTTTTCTCTTCGATTAAAATGATATCAACCATTGTTGGTGAAATCCCTGAGTTTTATGACCCTTCGATAATACCTAGCTCTAACGACTGTCTTCATTACGGTGACAAAATGCCTTTAAGTCTGGTGGAATTGGCTTATCAATCCATTCAATTGGTATCTCCTTCTCCTCATTCTCTCTTAGACACGTCTCTGGATACGTTTCATGTAGTTTTCAAACCGATGAGATGATCATGACAATCATTTCTATGGAAGATACCCCATGGAACGATGGGAATCATCATTCTATTCTCTTCCTCGAACTCGAGACCATACAGAGTTACCAATGGATTTCAAATCCGTCTACTTTTGTTACTATTTCCCATGTTCCTGAACAAATACACGATGTTTTGGATGAAGGGAACTTGGGTAACATTTAACCCACCATCCCTCTAGATATTTTGATTAAACCTAGAGTCATGGAAAATGTTCACATCGGTGCCTCATGTTCTACTGATGAGATCCGAATTTACAAAAAAACGTTCCAAGAATTTCGTGACATTTTTCCCTGGAGTTAAAAGAGATGCCTAGAATTGATCCAGATATTGTTGTACATGAGATTAAGACTTACTCAGATGCTAAATCTGTTCGACATAGAATTTGCCCATTACATCCACGTAAAGTTGTTGCTATTAAAATCGAAGTTGAAAAACTTATTAAAGTTGGTTTTGCCTATCCTGTGCCTTTGTCTGATTGGGTGTCTAATCTTGTTTTGGTTATGAATAAATAAGGAATGATCTATGTTTGTGTAGATTATAGGGATATCAACAAGGCTTGTACCAAAGATAATTATCCAACCCCTTTCGTTGACCAGATCGTTGACGACTGCGCCACGAGTGAAATCTTCTCTTTGATGGATGGTTTCTCCAGCTATAATCAAAGCAATATTTTACCTATGGATCAACATAAGACTTATTTTATTTGTCCTTGGGGAACCTTCACATACCGGAAACGAAATTTTAGTCTCAAGAATGTTGGTGTGACTTTTCAAGGCGCTATGTCTTATGCTTTTCATGATATTAAGCACATTGTACAACCTTACCTAGATGATTTACCGACGCATTCCATGCGTTTTCAAGATCACCCGGCACATTTACGGGCCATTTTCCTATGCTATCACTATTATCTCATACGATTGAATCCACATAAACTCTTTTCTTGTGTGGAGTCTGGATGACTTCTTGGTTTTATCATTTCTACACATGGGATAAGGGTGGACCCTTTGAAGGTTGAATCTATTCTCAATATGCCTCCTCCTTCTACATTCTTCCAACTCCAAAGTTTGCAAGGGAAGGCAAAATTTGTACATCAGTTCATCCCCAATTATGCTGAATTATCGAAATTTTTTATGCAACTTCTTAAAAAGTTTCATGATTTTGTATGGGACAACACTTCCAACAAAGCTTTTGAAGCTTTGAAACTTTCTTTAACCCATACACCACTCTTATTTCCACCCAATTATAGTCAAGATTATTTCTTATACTTAGTTGCTTCAGACTCTACCATAATTATGGTTATAGTCCAAGAGGATGATTCACATGATGAACATGTTATATACTATTTGAGTCAAAGTCTCAGGACCACCGAAACCAAATATTTGCATGTGGAGAAACTGGCCTTGGAAGTTGTTCAAGTGTTCAACATTTTATTCATTATATCTTATTGCGTAGAACCACAATTGCTGGGGGGAAAATGCTCCAAATGGATAGTGATTCTCCAAGAGTTTGATTTGGAATTTGAGCGTTCCAAATCAAAGAAATCTTTTGTTTTTTTTTAGTTGATATGTGACCTTCCCTTTAATGAGACAAAAATTGTGGCAAATGATTCATTTCCTGATGATTCTTTCTTTCTGATCAGTTCTAATGATGTATGGTATGAATACATTATCATTTATCTCCAAACCCACACTTTTCGGCCCGATATTTCTAGTATGCATCATCCTCGTATGTATCAAGCTCACCAATACATTATCCTTGGTGATACCATTTACTGTCATGGTATTGATTCCATATTTCGACGATGTCTAACCTATGATGAAGCTGATAAATATTTCAATGACTGTTTTTACAGAGCATGTGGAATTCATATGTCTAGGTATGCCACTACCCAAAATATCTTACGATCTAGTTACTTCTGCCCTTCATTGTTTAAGGATTGCATTACTGTCGTCTAGAAATACCACACTTTTCAAACGTATAATAATAATATCCCATCTCATCCTGATCCCCTTTTCCCTGTAGTTTCCATTGGTCCATTTTCTAAATGGGGCATTGAATTCATGACATGAAAGCCTCACTCAACTAGGGGGCATGGATACATTATCGTAGCCATGGATTATTTCACTAAATGGGTCAAGGCAATGCCTACATTTGATAACACCATGAAAAATGCACCATTATTCATATTCAATCATATCGTTACTATATTTGGTTTCCCTCAAGCCATCATGACTGACCATGGTAGTCATTTTCACAATTTCATGATGTTTGAACTTACCGAGAAGTTGGGTCTTCGACATGAAAACTCAACACCTTACTATCCACAGGCCAATGGCCAAGTTGAAGAAATTAACAAGGTTCTTAATACTATGCTTTGGCGGATGATAGGAATTCACAAGTTAATCTGCCACACGATGATCTTCTCGGCATTATGGGCCTATCGAACATCCTTTAAATTTGCCACAGGGTTCACACCTTTCCAGCTAGTATATGGTATCGAAGTTATTATTTCTATTGAATGTGAAATCCCATCTTTGAAGCTAGTTGTCTAACTTCTCTCTAACACCTCAGCTGAAGAAGAACATATCTTGTATTTGATGTAGTTAGAAAAGACTCATTGTGATGTTGCCTTAGTCATTGAAACTCAAAAGAAGCATGTCAAAGATCAATATGACAAGAATGTCAAACCACAATTTTTTTCTAAGGGTGATTTGGTTCTCCTTTATGAACATGATCGTGACTTATTAGGGGCCGGTAAATTCAAGCACATGTAGTGTGGCCCTTATATTGTGAAATGAGTGTTGGAGAAAGGGGATTATGAGCTGGTAGATTATGATGGAATTCCTTTGAGTGAACCCATAAATCTATTGTCCGATGAAGTACTCAAAATCTAGTGTCTGTTGCATGGGAAATCTATACACCTATGGATGAGTTGATCAGTCTACATGGTGTTTTCCTTGGTCGTGCAACTAATAATATCAGGGAATATAGTGCAGTTATTGATTTATTAACTGATGTCATTTCATTTGGTATCTTTCATTTTATTATACAACTTGATTCACAATTAGTAGTGTTGCAATTGAGTAACGTTTATTCCATATGATGTCCTACTTTGTTACAGGTATACTTAAGAATTGACCTCTTGGAAAGATATTTTGATTATATTGAGTATCAACATATTCCTAGATGTCTAAACACATTGACAGATGCATTGGCTAATTATGTGTTAGACATGCATTTGAGACATTTATAAATCCAAACACACATTTAAAAAAAAAAGACAAAGTAAGTCGGTAGTTACTTTATATTAATACGATAAAAGTTACCAAAAAGTGTTTGTCCAAGGACCAAAATATAAAAATAGTGAAGATCATGGCTTCATATACACAAGCATCAAGGATGTTACTCGTTGTAACAAACAACTGCTCGTGCCACTCTACGGAGCAGTCGACCAATAGATGTCGATACACCAATTGTATGGTGTTGGTAGCAACGAGGAAGTTCATCCACCATGATATCAGGGATGTTCATGGTTAATCACTCTAGGTTCTGCTCGATATCCTCGGCAATGACTCCTTGACTAGCCACAAAACCTATCTCTCCTCACCTCTGAATGGGAGATGATCCCAGAGGATGATAAGGCACCACATCTGCATTATTGAGATCCCTTGATTAGTCTTGAATAAATTAATAAAAAAACATTTTATATAATTTAAATATAAAAAACATCATATAATGAAAATTTCCTTCTTACCTATGTCTCCCCACTAAGATCCCTCAGAAAGAGCTAATTCAGGATCCCCACGGAAGTCTGTCCTGGCGTAAGCATAGTCCTCCACCATGATTAGTTGATCTCTCATCCACTGGAAGAAATCTTTGTCATAATTGATGATAGGAATGTCACCATGACGAGCCATCAAGTCCACCCATATTTTCATCCATCGATATTTTAGAGAGGGTATGCCGCACTCCACCTCTAAATGTAAGACGAGGACCCTCTCCAAGAAGAAGGACACTAAAATGGATCCATAACTAAATTGTTTCAACTGACCATTCTAACACTTTGTTAGTTTTTTTTTCATCTTCTTCAAGACACCCTTGCACCAATTGAAGACACAGGGTTCCATACACTCTATGGTATACTAAAAGTGGCTTTGCAAATCCATGTGGAGAATCATACTCCCTGCCATCCTGGTGATAGTATAAAGGATGGTTCGCAATGGTAAATATTGAAAATCCTTAATGGAAACCTTCCCACTATGTTTTTTCGTACCTGACATGCAATGTTGTGCAACATAGTAATCCATGGTCTCTCCCCCACCTCTGTTTCTTGAAAGTGATACCCAAGAGCCTTGATGAGATAACCCCGTCAAAAAGTAAATGTTGTCTATATCCAAGGTGAGTGTTGTTGGTTATGGAGCTTGTTTATCTTCCTGATTGATAGGTATTTTTTTTCAACCATGTTTATACCCCATGAAGACTTTATACCCCAAAAGAATGTACACTCATCCACATGAGGGAGTGCAAAGGGGTTACCCCCCCTACGGGGTCCAGGGGAAAGTAGGCCCCCAGAAGGGGTTCGGGGGCGAAGCCCCCGAAGGAAAAATTGCCTTATAAATGTATATTGTAATTTGATTGTAAATATGGACCGTTCATTATAATGTTGCTAATATAACAATAGAAGTTATGTTTGGTTTTTTTCCCCTAGAAGGAAACCCTGTTTTATGAGGGAAATGTATTGCGGCTAGGTATCATAGTGAATATTTTATTTTGAGAGAGGAGACTGTGAGATAAAGAAGAGGAAGTTACAATGAGTTTTTTGTAGGTTTTATCCCTTCATTTGTTGGATAATAAGAAAGGAAGGACCTGGCAATTTCTCTGGTCAATGTATCCCACACTGGGTGAACCACATATATATGTGTCTCTATTGTATTGTGTATCTTTGTGTTTTATTTCCACATTTGTTTTATTTTATTGCTCTGTGATCCTATTTTTCTAACAAGTGTATGCACACCCACGTGAAAGGCTTGTTCATTTACATCCCACATGTGGACTAGATACTCCAGCAATCTCAGTTGGGCTCTCATGCCCTGAATTTTGAAGAACTTGAGTAAACCACATTACCAGAGTGCCATGACAATGCCTAGATCATTCTCGAAAAAATAGTTTTCTTCCTCATGCTCTCATTCCCTCCGCTCGAGCATTTTGACTGAGGAAAACATGCCAAGTAACATCAAAAGATGATTAGATTCATAAAAAATCAATTCTTGGAAGTTTTCCTAACTCATTTTTTATTTTCAAAAATTGAGTTGCGATCATCGTGGGGCTTTTATTTTACAAAGAGCAGTGTCGTCACACCCTGTCTTTGTTCCCCCCTACGATGATTTGAGATCATCACAATTCATGATACTGTGAACTTGCGACGATCTCAAAGTGCAGTGACCTACAAAAAATCGACCTAACCTCAAAATTAAACCAATAAAAATGAAGTTTTAAACCATGAAAAGAGAAAGGGGTAAGAGATTACCTTTTTGACGAAAGCGGTTTGTGAAATAGTCCACCAGTAGCTACAGAATCGACACTTGAAATTTGGAATAAAAATAGGGTTTTGGGAATTATTTGGGTGAAATTGAAAAATGAAATGGTAAATGGGTTTTTTTGACCTTTTTTATTACTTTTTACCATATTTTATTGCAAAATTAAATTATTTTTTATATTTTACCTATGCCCTAAAGTCTAACCAACTTTCCAAAGTGTTTTCTATTACAGATTGAAAGATAGAAAGATGAGACGTTTGATGGGGATCCACCATGTTTGGTTTCTTTTGTGTGTTTTTCTTATGTACAGATGCTTTTAGGGTTTTTTAGGAAAAACTCTGAGCACAGTTTTAATTCTTTCTCATGCTCGTGAAAGCATGAGAATGAAATAGAGTAACCTTTTATCGCTTTTTTGAACTCGCTTTGGTAATATGAAAAATGAACCCTATGGAGTATTGTTTAAGATCTTTTAAAGCTCCCTAAACACGAAAATATAGCCAAGTGACCTTGTTCTTTTCATGCTCGTAAAAGTATTTGAAGAAAACATCTGATGAGCTATATATTATCTCTTTTTTGGTCTCATCAAACTAACTTACAAAAAATGACATTATGGAGTTCTCTTTAAGTTTTTTTCAAACTCTCTAAACATGAAAAACCCCTGAGTTTTATTTCATTGGACTCATAAAAAAAGCATCGAAAGGCCCCTATATCGAACCACTCCTTCTTAGGATTCGTTAAACATACTCTGAGGGACTCATCCGAAGGTTGATATTACATTACAAGCATATTTAATCTTGCTCAAGATTGCGTAAAAATAAAGAGGTACTTGCTAGAAATGGTGGGGGGGAATTGGGAAAGAAATGTGTATATGTATATGTGTTAGTGGAAGTAAAGTCACTCTTGAACATGACACCCCCCTTCATCATTATATCCTAGTTGGGAAATCCATTTGTCTCTCATTTGACCATCCACAAGTTCATATATTGAGTCCTCCTTGAGTCAATGTGGCCAAGACAATTGTCGTGTCTTTCATATGTTCAAGAGAAGTCCAACCTAAATAAGCCTTCTATCGAGTCAGCCATCTACATTTATAAATTTTCTACCATTTCGTCTTTCCCTGAGTCAGTTCTGAATCACTTCATACTCTGATCCACTTCAAAATTGTTACATATTTCATGTCACTGATGGGGGAATACATTAAGGCCCTCTTATGACGAGTCTTTTCTTGTCGACTTAAACTCAGTATCTAGGAACAGGACCTAAAAATCACATTAACACCTTGGAGCATGCATTCCTCAATGGTAGGTCTCTTTGCTTTCAAAAGTGGGTTCACATCATTGGCCTCTGATTAGAAGATTTCATCAAGTGTTTGAATTCAACTCATTCTTTCACATTCATTGGATTATACTAGAGTACCTTGGGAATCATTGACATCAATGGTGATTTCCCTCGCACTCGTTAACTGTTTTCATTAGTGACCGGTAGTCAAGTGGTTTCTACCATGTTCAACTTCAACAATGTAATCACATGGATAGATTCATACTTAGAGACGATGGAAATGAAGACCCTGGATCTCATCATATCAGTCCAGGTTGTGATAGAGTTTTCATAATTTTTTACTGACACATAGATCCACTATGTATGTATTGTGGCTATGTCCAAATTTGAATTCTTTAAAGAGCATAGATTCACAATGTCTTTCTCATGGCTATGTTGAATCATGATGACATGGATCCAAAATGCATGTTTAGTGGCCATGACTCACTTGACACTTATGATTAGAGTCACTTGTAGTCCGAGTATGGGAATGCCTACCTCAGAAGATGGTATATTATTATGTAGATGGTTGATTGTTTGCAGGTTCCCGACTGATGCACTCTTTGTTTTCGACACACACATTCTACAAATTACTTCAACTATCACATGTTCCAACTTCATACTTTCGGGGGCATTATGTTACACATTATTTTGGTCACCCCAGTGATCAAATTACAACATGTGCATAACTCATGTTCTCCCTGAAAACATTAAAAGAGACTTCATCCATGACAAAATTGGTTTGCTTTTCATTCCTTAAAAAATATGAAAAGGGAGATCATCGCACCCTGCTCTATGCTTGGGGTGTGACGATGCTTGATCATTTCACGCTGCACCAAAGCTTCATTTTGGTGTCATCGCAGGATACCTATACATATGGTGCGAGGATACTTGTACATAGGATGAACCACGCATATCATGTTGTTATGTGTGATTGATGTTGTGCTATTTACCTATGTTACTCTGATGATGCATTGGAATGTTAGATCTGATATATAATTGTGCAAAGTAGGTTTATGCTTGGAAATAATATTTTGATCTCTGTGTGTGGTTGCCTTGATTCCACTTGCATTTCCTCTGGTTGTAGACACCTTTTTCCTGCAACCCCCTATTGCTACTTTGGGTGAGACTGCATATGCTTTGCAGGTGTTGCCGAAAGGGCCAGTAGTTAGGGCTTGTTGGTGTGCTATTAGATCTAAACCTTGGGTCTACCCTTGTGCCAACAAATGGTTCTATTGTCGGGACTGGGATCTTGTTGAGGGAATTTCAAGGTGGTTTCCATCGAAGACAAAGATTCAGAAGTGGATAGAAGAACAAGATAAGAAATTTGCAGAAGCTCAGAATAAGAACCCTAATATTAGCACAAAAGACTGGTTGGGAAGGTATATCTTTACTAATATACATGAGATTTTCTTTGGAGGGATTCATAAGGAGATATACGAGTGGCTAGCCAGATTAGCATATACCCAGTTTGAGATCAGATCTAGACTGCCTATGGTTTGGACGCCAGCGTTGATCAAGAAGGTCAAGAGAGTTGATAACATTGTGGAAAGAGTAGTAGATCGTTGGTTTGATAGTACCATCGGAGGGTATATCACATAGTTTGTTATTGATAGGGTAGAATCATATAGGCAAGCAGAGAGATATTTCTTTAAGGGACCTACAGGAAACTTTTTACACTTCTTGAAGTTGAAGATCAAGATGTTATTTCATGAGAAGAACATCTTGAAGATACAGTAGTGGGTCATATTGAGAGCTAATGTTCAAGAATTCAGACAGTGACAATTACACAAAGGTCGGACACACACCAGTGGGAGAACCTTCAGAGAAGTTCCTTTGGTGGACTTGTTTGAGCAGAGTCATGAACCAACATAGGAAGAAGGGTTCTACAGTGGAGAAGAAAAAAAGTTGTTGAACGAGGAAAATTCAGAGTCTACTAGGGTAGAAGAAGAGAAGACTGAAGAACCTCGCCGAGAAGATTCAGAAACTTCAGGGACTACGTAGAATATTGAAGTAAGTGATATTACACCCCCTATTGTTTTAACAACATTAAGTAACCAAGGTAACCTAAGTTATCAGAACACTTAGAGCACTGGTACAGGTGGTTCAGTGCATACTCAGTCAAGAACCTTAGAAAGATCTATGGAAAATGAGATGAGGTTACCCACCTTTAGAGGATATGGATCTTAAGATCCTAACCAACACTGGTTTCTATGTGAAGCTGTATGAAGCATTCAAAATCTCATCGATGAAGTTGTTAAACGAGCTCAGTTTAGTACTACCCTGAGAGATCATGCACTGAGTTGGTACATGAAGTTCATCCAAGGAGTTTTCTAGCAGTAATCGTTGAACGAGATTAAGACTGTGTTGATTGTTGAATTCAAGAAACCTAAGTTGGAATCACAGTGCATCACAGAGTTGAAAGAAATAAAGAAGAAAGTAGTTGAACCAATTTGGGAGTTTGATCATAGGTTTAAGACCTTGACAGGTCATTTGAGTTTTCAGATCCCAAACGAGCAGAACAAAGAATGGTGCATTGTCTCCCTCCTACCACACATCATATTCCCTCTGATGCATCATAATATTTCTTCGTAGGATAAGGCATTGGATATTGCCATGATACTTGAATCGACTCCTATGGAAGAATCCAGTTCAGGTATGAGTCAAATATTGAGTCAGTTAACTATATTATCATTGTAGGTCGAAGATATGAAAAAGGATAAGGGAAAATATAAGAGAGAATACATCTAGTGCATTAGATGAAAATCAGAAGGCCGCGACAAAGAGCATTGTCCCCTATTTCATGAATATTTGGCTTCTAGAGCTCTGAGCCCTTTGAAGCAAGTTACTCTACCTTGGTGTGAGGTATGTAGAAATAGACATCGCCCTGGAGAATGCTATTACATGCAAAAGTATGTTCAGACACCTACGAACCTCTACTGCACATTTTGTAAATATGTGGGTCATGATGAGAAGGACTGTAGAGATTAGGACCTCTTGCATGAAAGATCAAGGGATATATACAAAATCCAAGGTGAAGTACAACAAGAAGGGAACACTACGTAGTATAATTTCCCTAGAAGAAAAAACTTCAACCCTTGTAGTGGATTTGGAGTAAGAGGACAAGGACAAGGCATGGGCCGAGGTAGAGGCCAGATCATTTTTTATAACTGTGCACAGCCAGGTCATTTAGCAAGGGACTGTCAAAACCCTTGTACCACTTGTAGTTACTACAATTCATTTGAACATGTCATAGAATATTGTCTTGCATTGTTAGCCAAACTTCCAGAAAGACGAGGAGGGAACCAACAAGTACAGCTAATCAAATAAGAACCTTACAGAGAAGATCCCAGAGTCATTGTTATCACTAGAGGAGTTGCTGCTACAGGAGAAGACATGGTGATTCTAGGGAAGAACACAGAACAATTAGGAGTCAAAAAAATTGTAGAAGAGACACAAGAGTTTGATCCAAAGAGAGATAAGTAGACATTTGAAGAGGCAAGAAAAGAGTTTAGAAGAGATTAGGCTTCTTCATCAAAGGCACAACTAGAAGTGAGAGAATGTGGAATTCCATGGCCTTTGATCAATCTCCTTTGCCTGGAGAAGGAAAAGAGGTAAGCAGACTCATGGAATTCTTATTCACTTGCATTAATTTGATAAAAGATGAGAGCATTGTACAAGAGCTACAAAACTTGATCAGACAGTATGAGCTAGGAAAGGTAGATCCTCTACTGAATAAATAAGTACATAAACTATCCAAAAAGAGAAGGACAAATAAGGAACTACACCTTGATGCTCAAATTGGATATTATGATATAGATTATGTGGTCCTTGACTTAGTATCAGAGGTCAATGTTATGATGAATCAGACCTGGGCACTGATGGGAAAACCTGAGTTGATCTATTCCCCCATCAGGCTTCGGATAGCCAATCAACAGGCTGTGAGCCCCTTTGAAAGACTATAACATGTCCCTGTGGACATCGATGGGGTCAGAACATTTGTGGACATTGAGGTGATTGAGATAGTCGATGATATTTGTCCTTACCCCGTGCTGTTAGGAATTGATTGGGCTTTCAGAAATTCTATTGTTGTTGACTTGAAGAAAATAATAATGATGTTTGAAGGTGATGGCCTTAGGGTCATCACACCTTTGTATCCTGGTCAAGGACCTAGATACACAAATCCCATCAGAGAAGAATACCGCGCATATATGTTGGATAATATATACAAACTGACAACAAGACAACATGATTACATTAACCCTAAAATAGATGGGAATTTAAGCTGGCGAAGTGACAGTGCATGTTCATAAGACTTAGAAAAATCACTGGAGAACTGGCAGAATAAAATGTATGAAGTATCTACACAGATATTTTCTAGACTGACCAGAGAATTTCGTTGGAACGACACAACAGTAAGTAATTTACCCACATTTGATAGTTTCAATCACTTAGAAACTTTCTTATTGGAATTTGAAGAAACTGTACCAGTACAACAAATATTGTTGGCACTAGATGAGGCTTTGAAAGCTACTCCATAAATATGGTGGGGAACACATAAAAGGAACATCACGAACTGGATACAATGTCACACTTTGATGACAGCGTGATTTTCAGAACAAGTCGAAGGATGCGAATTTAGGTACATAGGTCAAAGTTGTCTGAACGACCATGTGTGAGGTTGTGAGGAGGCCTAGAGCTGCATTCCTCAACAACAATGGGTGCATAAATTCATCAATACTTTAGACACAATGCCTATCAAATGGTACCTTCAAGTGGAACTACGCCTCACCACTGCGGATTGGGAAGGTATGACTCAGAATTTTGTAGCTACATTTTTATTTGAAAGTCATCACCCTCTAGTAGATCAAGCTTTACAGGTTGTAACACATAAAGTATTTGAGGAAGCACCTAGCCTCCCTGTGGAGAAAGAATAGGATGAATGGAATGCGCCTCTTCAGAAATTCAAAGGATGTTACAATAGCAATGCTGATGAAGACGATGATCCTAGGAATGTGAACATCGCAGAAACAAAAGGACAGAGAAACATAGAAGGACTAGGAGTCAAACTACCTTTATTGGACAACCAATCAAAATCAATAAAGTTAATATTGGAACAGATCAAGCACCTAAGATTGCTAATGTTGGAGATTACTGGGATGATTCCACTATTGATAAGATCATAGACTTACTACACGAATATCAGGACTTGTTTCCAATCAAGTTCACTGATATGAAATGCATTAAAGGGCCCATGGGAGAGATGAATATCTCCTTGAAACAAGATGTAATGCCAGTTAAACAAATACCCTACTGATTGAACCCTAAATATAAGGAAAAAGTGAATATTGAATTAGACAGAATGTTGGAAGCAGGAATCATAGAACCTATTGAAGAAGAAGAGTGGATTATCCCTATGGTGGTTCAAGATAAGAAAATAGGAGAGATCGAAATCTAAGTAGATCTCAGAAAGATGAATGATCCATGTCTACATAATCCATTCCCTACACCAATTATTGATGAAGTGTTAGATAACGTGGGAGGATAGGAAGTCTACTCCTTCACTGATGGATTCTCAAGATTGCCAAGGAAGATCGCCATAAGACCACGTTTGCAACAAAATGGGGATCCTACCAATACACAGTTATGCCTTTTGGATTGAGGAACGCACCAACCATCTTTTCTAGGGTGGTGGTCAGAGAATTCAAGGAGTTTTTACATAAATTTCTAGAAGCATATTTTGATGATTAGATTGTTTTTAGCTTATTACAAAACCATATTGAATGCTTAAGACTAATGTTGGATAAGTGCAGGCAATGTCAGATTGCCCTGAACCTGATGAAATGCATCTTCTTTTCTCCCTTTGGAGTGTTGTTCGGCCATATTGTGTGTAAGTAGGGGTTACTGGTAGATCCATATAAGATTTCCATTATTGTCGATTTACCCCCTCCTACTTCAGTCAAACAGATGCGTATTGCATTGGGACATAATGGATACTACAAGAATTTCATTATGGGCTATGCACAAATTACAGAACCTATGGAGAATCTTCTGAAGAAATATTGTCAGTTTCAATGGACAGAAGAATGTCAGCAGAGCTTCGACACACTGAAACAAAAAATGGTTATTGCGCCTATTCTGGTTTCTCCAGATTGGAAAAAGGAATTTCATGTGCATGTCGATGCATCATCTATTGCACTAGGAGAAGTGTTAGCACAACCAGAAGCAGGATATATTGACCACCCATTATCCTTTTCTAGCAGGAATCTCTCAACAGTTGAGATAAATTACACTACCACTGAGAGAGAAGGTTTAGCCATGGTGTATGCGCTGTAGAAGTTTCATCACTACTTGTTAGAGAGGACACTTTAATATGTTTAGTGATCACTCCGTGCTGAAATACCCATTCAACAAGACAGTGTTGCGGGGAAGGATATGCAGATGGATTCTGTTATTTCAGGAATATGATTTTGAAATTGTGGTAAATCTAGGAAGGATGAACAAGGGACCCAACCACTTGTCTAGGTTGGAACATGGAGAGGAACCTACTAGTTTGGAGGATACACTGTTGGATGCACAATTGTTGGACATTAGAAAGTTTGATGATGACTTCACTGAGATATTTCAGTTCCTATAAATAGGGATAGCACCTCGTGAATACATAGTCATTCAGAAGAAACAATTTGTAGTGCGCGCTATAGATTTTTTGCTTATAGTTGGACAACTATATAAGATGGGACCTGATGAGATCCTGAGAAGATGTGTTATGGAGGTAGAATGACCATTGATTTTAGCAGAAGCTCATGAAGGAATCACAGGACGACACTACGCAAGAAAAGAAACAATGAAGAAGGTTCTTAGAACTGGCCTCTGGTGGCCCACTTTACACAGAGATGCTAAAGAATACCATAGAGCCTATGATGTATGACAACAAGTTGGGAAATCGTCCAGAAGCAATGAGATGCCTTTATCACCCCAACTAACTTTACAAACATTTGATAGATGGGCCATTGACATTGTGGGACCTATAAACCCAGCAGGGAAGCGCACAGGAGCCAGATACATCATCACTGTGACAGAGTATTTGACCAGATGGGTAGAAGCAAGAGCAGTTAAGGACTATAGTACAACTACAGTTGCGCGTTTCATATTTGATGATATCATAACCAAGTTTGGATGCCCAAATATGTTGAGATTCAACAAGAAGATCCTAGTGAAAATTATGCACCTAGACTAGGATGGAGCCTCAGGCTATTTTTAGGTGGAAGTCTATTTTTAGATGATGAGCTAATTCTATTATAGATTATTTTTATTTATAGATGGTGAGCGAATTCTATTTATAGATGTATGTCGACTATTATTATCCCTTAATAATAGTTTGACAATAAATATTAATCTATTCTCAATGAGCACTTGGAAATAGTTAATTGAAGTGGAAAATCAGTTAGCTATAGGAAATTCGAGTTCAAAGGTTGACTGGTGGGACATGCAAGTCGAATTAGTTGTAACTGATTGATTCAAAGTTGTAAGAGAGTTGGATGTGTAGTTATGTGAGTTGTGAAGTAGTTTAACTCAGCTAAGTGAGTTAAGCTCAGTTGTACTAGTTGTAACTGAACTTACACTAGTGAGAGATCAGTGACTTAATTATTAATCAATTCACAATCAGTGGTTTCACATGCAACTGAAGATTTACCACTGTTAACTACATGCATGTCATATTCAGTGGAGACTCGGTTGAGATAACAGGTGAAAGGGACAGTTTTACTATTAGTTGTGACATTAGTGAGTGCACTCATGCAACCACACACACAGTGGATGTGCCCATGAGGAATGCATAGCCTAGGCAAGAGGGATTCATTCATTGCAGGGATTTCGATTAGCAAGGATTGCGTAGAGGAGGCAGGTTGTCTGGAGGCAATAAATTGGCACATGCATTTGTCAATTTTTGTATGATAGTGTGAGATGATTGTATATTGTACCGAGATCTCCTGGATTAGAGTTTTGTATGAGATTGTTTCATGATCCATGATATATACACAATATATGATAGTGGGGTTTTTAGATTTATGATTTCCTGGTAAAAACATCTCTGTTATGTGTGATTGATATTTCTTCTTGATATTGCAATTGGCGATTGCGTTTTAAATTCCGCAAGAATTATAGTAGAAGCGATTATGTATTTAACAATGGAATATAATTGTTAGATGATGATAATCTAGGCAATAAATAATTTGTATTGAAATTTCTACATGGTATCAGAGCGCAGAAGAATGTAGAAGTTGAGTTTGTGATTGGATAGAATTTGAATTTGCAAAAATACTTTCTTGGTGCTACAGTTGATTCAAGATCGAAATGGATTTCAATGGATTGAGGTTAGAGTATGCACTCGAGGGAAGAATGAACTACATTTCTTGGAAGGACAGGATGGAGGCAGTACTCAAAGACAATGGCTTGAAGGAATTCATTGACAAAGATGTTCCTAAGCCAGATGCTGCAGACGCTGTAAATCTTGATGCATGGAAAAAGAAAGTGGCAAAGGCGAGGAGGAGCCTATTGGAGGGAGTACGAGACCACACTGTCTCAAGCCTCCATGGGAAAGTCACAATACATTAAATGTAGAATATGTTGATGGATCTATTCCAAAACAACAATAACCATAAGAAATTGGCACTCAAAGATAAACTCATGAAGATCAAGATGGAGCAGGGCGACTCCATTCCAAAATATCTCATGAAGTTTTCCCAATGTTGGAATGAGTTGGGGAGTGTGTGAATAACAGTCATTGATGATGATTTGGTGATCTTGGGTCTCCTAGGTCTTCCTAAGAGTTGGCATAGTTATCAAGATTCTGTCAATGGAAGGGAAAATTTTCCATATTGCGAACGACTATGGTCGGATTTGGTGTAGGAGGAGTTCAGGCGGAACACTAGAGATGGATCTTCATCAAAGAATTATGATGAAGAGGATTATGCTTTGGATTCCAAGGAAAGGAAAGGGAAGGGGGAGAAATTCCATTCAATACCCAAGTCTCAAGAAGTTGGATTTGTCCAAAGTGAATTTTTTTCAGTGTCACGAACATGGGCATCTTGCTACTAACTTTCTGCAGAAGAAGAAGAAAAAGAAGGTTGATGGAGTTGCTACTGGTGAGGCCCTTTCCTCGCAATTTGAACTTGAATTATACTTGATCGCATTCATGGATTCAAGTGGATTGGGATCGATGTGGTATTTGGATAGTGGCACTTCCTTCCACATGACGATAGATAAGGAGTTTTTCACTGACTTGGAGGAGAAAGATCTCAAAATGCATATAGAGATGGGCGATGATGGACGATCCAATGCGACTGAAATTGGTACCATTACCTTTCAGAGGGATTCAGGTAAAATATTTCAATTGAAATATGCTATGCATGTTTCAGGTCCGAAGAAAAACTTGGTCTCAGTCGAAATGTTGGAGGATAGAGGCTATGATGTTGTTTTCAGCGATGGAAAATCTTTCCTTTGACATAAAACAATAGGTCAATTCAAGAAGATAGAGATTTGAGTTAATAATATCTACAAGATGGAGGTAGATGGTTTCACTGCCATGATGGGAAAGGCAGAAAAAGTGGTGATCCGGGATGAGGGCCATCTTCATCATGGAGCCTTGAAAATAATGAAGCAAATATCTAGTGGACTTACAATGGGAACACTTGCTCAGTTAGATTAGTGCAAGGGTTGCATTATGGGGAAGTATGTAAATTCCACCTTTCATGAAAAGGAGAACCATGCTTTAGTGATCCTAGAGAGAGTTCACACAGATGTGTGTGGACCATTATCGGTTGCTTCAACAACAAAACATAAGTATTATGTTCTTTTTGTTGATGAATTTTCTTGTAAATGTTGGATCTTCTTCATCCAGAAGAAGGATCAAACATTCTCAAATTTCTGTGAGTTTAAATCATCAGTGGAGAAAGAGTCGAGGAAGAAAGTGAAGGCTCTGAGGAGCGACAATGGTGGATAATACATATCTAACAAGTTCAAATACTTCTGCAACAAAGAAGGAATTCGAAGAGAACTCATAGCACCTCATAAACCACAACAAAATGGGTTCACAGAGAGGAAGAACAGAAAAATCATGGGTGCAACACGAGCGATGTTGCATGATCAGGGTCTACCAATGCATTTGTGGGTTGAAGCACGCAACACTACGGTTTATGTGCAAAACCGTTGTCCTCATAGAGTAATTGGCATGAGTACACCTGAAGAATCTTTCACTGGTAAGAAACCTGATGTTTCTCATTTTAAGATTTTTGGCTCATATTTTTATGTACATGTGACCAAGAATGCTAGAAAGAATCTAGAGATGACTACTGAAGTTGGGATATTTGTGGGGTACACAGAAACACCCCATAATTATTGTGTGTATTTTCCTAACAGTAAGATGACTATTATGCGACGGGATATAAAATTCGATGAGGGGAAACCATGTGGTTGTCGCTTGAGAGGGAGCTAGACTTTCATGTGGAGGAGGAATTTTTGGTTCCCAAAGATGAGTCTCAAGATGTGGATCAGCCACATGAGGAGGTTCATGGAGTGGAGGAAGCCACTCATGCAGAGACATCTATTAGAAATGGAAAAAAGTGCACCAGGGAAGATGATAGATTGAGACTAGATGCTACATAGAATGTAGGAGCCCCTACTTCACAACGCAGAAAAAGAAAGCCTCCTAATCTATTTACTAGATACATGGCTCTCATGAGAAAATGTATTGTGACTAAACCATATTCCTTTTAGGAAGTAGTACAGGATCCCACTTGGGTTGATGCAATGGTTGAGGAGTATGACTCCATTGTCAAAAAGCAGTGCATGAGAAATTGTCCCAACACTAGTCGATAAATCAGTGGTAGGTTCGAGATGGATATACAAGGTAAAGAAAGATGCTAATGGGAGTGTGTAGAAATACAAGGCCATATTTTTGGCTCGGGGCTTCTCACAAATCGAGGGGATAGATTATGATGAGACCTTTTCACCTTTTGCAAGGTACTCTTCCATAAGATCCATCTTTGCACTCTCAGCGCAGATGGGTTGGCGTATTCATCAGATGGATGTAAAAATTGTGCTTCTCAATGGGATCATTGAGGAATAAGTGTACATAGAGAAGCATGAAGGATTTGAGGTCTTCAGCAGTGAGTCACATATGTGATAAATCAAAAGAGCATTGTATGGGTTGAAGCAAGCACCCCGTGCTTGGTACACTCTGATAGACAACTATTTCACTAGACTGGGCTTTACCAAAAGTGAAGCAAATGAAAACCTATACCAAATTGTGGTGGAGGGTAAGATTTTAATCATTGTTCTTTATGTTGATGATTTAATACTGAACGGTGATGAGCATCTGAGACACTCATGCAAGGAGGACCTTACAAAGGAGTTTGAGATCAAGGATATGTTCCTCCTTCATTATTTCCTTGGATTGGAAATATGACAATGAGATGGTGAACTTTTTGTGTCTCAAGGAAAGTATGCAAGGGAGATAATGGGTAAGTTTCACATGGAGGATTGCAAACACATGGATACTCCTCTTCTAGAAAACTGGAGGAAAGAGGATGATACTTCTAGAGAGGTGGTGGATGCTACTATATATCAACAGTTAGTGGGTTTGCTAATGTATTTAATGAACACGAGACCAGACATTTGCTATGCATTTAACTAGTTGAGTCAGGTGATGGTTAAGCCTACCAAGCTCTTTTGGAAGGTGGGTAAGCATGTCCTAAGATACTTAAGGGGCACATATGAGTATGGCCTATGGTACAGACAGATGGATGAGGTGAAGTTGCATGGCTTCACTGATGCAGACTCGATAGGAAACCCAACAGACAGAAAGAGCACATCAGGGGGGATATTTAGTATCATATCTATAGTTGTTTCTTGGTACAACAGGAAACAAAGATCTATGGCACTCAGTTCAACGGAAGTGGAATACATGGCAGCAATTCAAGATGCATGTGAGGCTATCTAGATGAGAAAGATCTTGGTTGGTTTTTTTGGTTCTCATTTAGATCCGGCAGCGATTCATTGTGATCATCAGAGTTGCATTAAACTCTAGATTAATCCTGTGTTTCATGATAGATATAAGCATATAGATATCCAGTATCATCATACCATAGATTGTGTGCAACGAAAGATCATGTTTCTTCAGTACATTCCTACAGAAGATCAGGATGAAGACATTCTGACGAAGGTGCTCACCAAGAGAAAATTTGAATTCCATAGAGATAGGATCGGGGTGAAGGATAATCCCTTTCTTGTTGAGAGGGAGTGTTGAGATTCAACAAGAAGATCCTAGTGAAAATTGTGCACCTACACTAGGATGGAGCCTCAAGTTATTTTTAGGTGGAAGTCTATTTTTAGATGATGAGAAAATTCCATTTATAGATGATGTCTATTTATAGATGGTGAGCGAATTCTATTTATAGATGTATGTCGACTATTATTATCCCTTAATAATAGTTGGACAATAAATATTAATATATTCTCAATGAGCACTTGGAAATAGTTAATTGAAGTGGAAAATCATTTAGCTATAGGAAATGTGAGTTCAAAGGTTGACTGGTGGGACATGCAAGTCAAATTAGTTGTAACTGAGTGATTCAAAGTTGTAAGAGAATTGGATGTGTAGTTATGTGAGTTGTGAAGTAGTTTAACTCAGTTAAGTGAGTTAATCTCAGTTGTAATAGTTGTAACTGAACTTACACTAGTGAGATATCAGTGAATTAATTATTAATTAATTCATAATTAGTGGTATCACATGCAACTGAAGATTTACCACTGTTAACTACATGCATCTCAGATCCAATGGAAACTCATTTGAGATAATAGCTGAAAGGGATAGTTTGACTATCAGTTGTGACATTAGTGAGTTCGCTCATGCAACCACACACAGTGGATGTGCCCATGAGGAATGTGCAGCCTAGGTAAGAGGGATTCATTCATTGTAGGGATTTCCATTAGCAGGGATTACGCAGAGGAGGCAGGTCGTGTGGAGGTAGTAAATTGGCACATGCATTTGTCAATTTTTGTATGATAGTGTGAGACGATTGTATATTGTACTGAGAGATATTGGATTAGAGTTTTGTATGAGATTGTTTCATGATCCATGATATATGCGTAATATATGATAGTGGGGTTTTTAGATTTATGTTTTCCTGGTAAAAACATTTGTGTTATGTGTGATTGATCTTTCTTCTTGATATTACAATTGGCGATTGTGTTTTAAATTCCGCAAGAATTTTAGCAGAAGCGATTTTGTATTTAACAGTGGCATATAATTGTTAGATCAGGAGAATCCAGGAAATACATAATTTGCATTGAAATTTCTACAAAATATCCTCGTGATTGATCAAGGTACACATTTTATTAACAATACTATTGAAGCCTTGACTCAGGAATTTGAAGTTCACCATCAGAAGAGCACCCCATACCACCTGCATGAGAATAGTATGGTTGAAGCCTTCAACAAGATCCTGGAGACAACACTGACGAAGATTTGTAGTGTAAACAGAGATGACTGGGATTTGAGAGTACCAACAGTCTTATGGGCATATAAAACTACTTGTAAGAAGATGACAATGCAGACCCCCTTTAAGTTGGTTTATGGCCTAGAAGCAGTTGTACCCATGGAATATTTATTTCCTAGCTTAAGAATTGTAGATTTTACAAATATCGATGACATTGGCACTATTCAAGAAAGGCTCTCACAGTTGGTTGAACTAGAAGAAGACAAATTTATTGTAGGATTCCATCAACAGGCTCAGAAGGAACAAGAAAAGGCCTACCATGACAGGCATGTCAAGAAGAAATCATTTAAGGAAGGAGATATGGTATTGGTATATGATAACAAGTTCATGAAGCATCCAGGGAAATTCATAACACATTGGTTGGGGCCATATGAGGTTGCCTATGAAACAGAAGGAGGATCTGTGCTCATGAAGACTTTGAATGAGGAGTGGAAGGAAGGATTGGTGAATGGGAGATGGTTGAAATTGTACTATGACAATCAGCTGCCTCGCAGCTCTTGGTAAAAATAGAAGGAGAAGGTTCTAGGTACTAGGTGTAGTTGAGACTGGGTACCAGACACAAGAAAGACAATCTGCACACAGGGTGGAGGAACAAAGAAAGAAGCATAGGTTGCGCTGCACAATCTGAAGTCAAGGTACAACATAAGATTCATACTAGAGTGCCTTGGGATGAGTCCCAGGTGAGTGTTGGGGGCCTTTTGGCCCTTGGTTATGGAAGAAAGCGAATGTTATGGAAGAAAAGGTGAAACACAAACTACGTGGAAGGAAGGTTGATTGAGATCAAGTCGAAGTGGTTAAAGAAGAAGAAAAGATGGAGCGAATTCTGAGAGAGAAATCCATTGGGAGAAGAGATTGAGGAAGACAGATCAACAAGGAATATGCATCGTGGACAACTCAGCAAGCAGAAAAATCCATCAGTATATTCTTTGGAGCACCTCGCAGGAAAGAAGGAAAGACAGTCTGGTGAAGCCATGCAAATGTGGGTCAAGTTGACCTAGGGTTTTAAACACCTAGGGTTTTGGTATCTAGGTTTTTGATACCTAGGCTTCGGCCTAAGGTTGTCAGTAAGATATTGTAATGTATAAATAAAGGTCAAGAGGACCTGATATGGATTTGATTATGTTATGATGAGTGATTGTTGTTATTGTTGAGAGAGAATTATTGTGTGGTGAGAGAAGTCTGTGTTGTAATATCTTCATTTGGGTGCGAAGATCAACCTTGTAGTTGGGTGCGTAGGGAGGGGAGAGAAGAAGAGAAAGAAAGAGAGATCTGCAAGCTAAGAGTGCAGATAGAACTGTATTCTTTCATATAATATATTATAAAGAATAGTTCTATGGGCATAGCCCTAGGGAGAGGGTGAACCACGTATATCCTGTTGTTATGCGTGATTGATGTTGTGTTATTTACTTATGTTACTCTGATGATGCATTAGTATGTTAGATCTGATATATAACTGTGCAAAGTAGGTTTATGGTTGGAAATAATAATCTGATCTCTATGTGCGGCTGCCTTGATTCCACTTGCATTTCCTCTGGTTGTAGACACATGTGTCCTGTGACCCCCTATCGCTACTTCATGTGAGACTGCATCTGCTTCGCAGGTGTTGTTGAAAGGACCAGTAGTTAGGGATTTTTGGTGCGCTATTAGAACTAAACCCTGGTCTACCGCTATGACAATAGGGACCTTGCAACATCAAGGTATGGGTTGTATTCTCCACTTTCCATTTTAATATAATGAAACAATACATTTCTTCCCTATAAAGGTGTCTTGACTTTTATTGTATAACTCCTTGATCTTATACATAGTATTCATTAGAATATATATATATATTCTCTCTATTTCTTGGTTTGTGCTTCTTAAATAGGTTCACCGTCCTGCAAATCCAAATATGGAGTGATAAGGACAATACTAGAAAGGATCAATCATCATTTAAAATGTATGTCACTTGTCCCTCTCTGAACTAGTTTATATGATAATGAAGTCTAAGGTGAAGTTTTTATTCTGTCTTGTTTTTTTCTATCTTCCTATGGAAGTTAGGGAGATTAGTTTTTGTCCATACTTACCGATTTGTCTGATAAGAACCCCAAGGTATTTTAGATTCCCACAACCTTAACTCCCTCTAGAGGTGAGCATGATTATAGCATCTCTCTCCTTCCGGGAAGTAAACCCCCAATGTACATCCCAACATATATCCATTTTCTTAGAAAAATGAAATAGAAAAGATGGTATAGGAATTACTGGAAGTGGGGGTAATTCACCCCACTACCAGCACATATTCTTCACTAGTGGTGATTGTCTTAAATAAAGAAGGTACTTGGAGCATGTGCCTTGATTTTTGTGCCCTGAATAAAATAACCATAAAATATAATTTTCCCATTTCTTTCATTGATGATCTATTGGATGAACTACAAGGTGTTTGTGTATTCACCAAATTAGACCTTCTCTCATGCTATCACCAGATCAAGATGAAAGAGGCATATTTCCAAAGACTTATTTCATAACTCATGAAGAGCATTATGAATTCTTGGTCATGCCTTTTGGCCTTTGCAATGCCCCATCCACCTTCCAAAGACTCATGAATAAATTATTGAAACCTTACCTTCGAAATTTTGTCTTGGTTTTATTTCATTACATCCTCATTTACAACCACACTTGGGATAGCCACTTTCTTCATGTGGACAAAGTCCTTCACTTGCTACAAGAAAACCAATTGTTTGTCAAAAAGACCAAATGTTCATTTGGGGCCAGTGAAGTGGCATACTTGGGACACATTATCAGTCTACAAGGGGTAAAAGTGGACCCGAAAAAGATACAAGCTATGCAGGAATGGTTGTTACCCAAGACTTTAAATAACCTACAGGGTTTTCTCAGTCTCACAGGATATTACAAGAAATTTTTCCACCATTATGAAAAAATTTCTAAGCCATTGATTGATCTTTTTAACGAGAATGTATTTCATTGAACACCTACTGTTGAGAAAGCCTTCATAGAATTAAAGAGGGTCATGTAAACTACTCCTTTCCTCAGAGTGCCTGACTTCAATAAAACCTTTGTGGTGGAATAAGACGCTTATGGCACTGGTATAGGCATAGTGCTCACACAAAATGGTAGACCTTTGTCCTTTACTAGCCAAGCGTTGAGTGGCCGCAATTTGGGCAGATATACGTATAAAAAATAAATGATGGCCATTATCCATGCGGTGAAAAGGTGGAGACCACATATCTAGGGATGTCATTTTCAAATCAAAACACATCATTATAGATGAAATATTTTTTGGAGCAATGACTATCCTCCCCATAAAAAAATAAGTGGTTGACCAAAATGTTGGGTTATGATTATGAAAATATATACAAAACGGGGAAAGATAATATATTAGATGATGCATTAACACACCAACATGAGGAAGATGAATCCCTCTTTGGCTTATCCTTACTAGTCCCTGATTGGATTGAAGAAGTATGCCAAGAGTGGAGAACACACCCAAATATCTCCAAGTTAATTTAGCGCCTTCAGGAGGACCCTAATCCACCCATCGACTACACTTGGAAGAAAAATATTCCTAGATATAAGGATCGTTTGGTTCTCTCACCCTCTTCAAAACTCAATCCACGAATATTAAATGAGTTTCACTCCTCATATATTGTGGGTCACTCAGGATTCCAAAAGACATATGCTAATTCCCATCATTATTTTTTCTGGGTAGGCATTGTTATCACTGAAATTTCGTCAGCACATGGTTACAAGAACTCAACATCGTCAAACAATGATGAAGTCATTCATGGACCTGAATTAATACCACAGCATTCAAAAAAGGTCAAAAACTATACAAATTAGTGAAAAATTGAAGAGCGCTTTGCAGACATTGGGCACGCGCGCATGCGCAGAATAGGAATGTAGAAATCGTGCACAGGCGCACGATGCGCAACTGTTAGCGCAAAAAGATGTGCACCTGCTAAACGATGCATTTATTGAAGTGGTCGGCCTCCCAACCACTTATGGTTCAACTCCCAAGCCGATTTGACCCTCAAATCTAGATTGGATCCGAATGGTGGGCTGGACAAAGACCTAATAATGCCCTAAATGGCCTCTTTTCACACTACAAAGCAGTTAAACAATAACCCAAAGCAATGCTATAAAAAGCCATGAATGCACCTCATTTTCTCAAGGAATTCAAAGTAATGTTATGCTTCCTATATTGTTTTAAGGACTCCATCCTTGACAAGAGCATTTTGGCACCATTACATTGGACAATTCACCTCACCATTGAGTGGATTTGTAGAGAGTTCTTTCATCACTATTTTACATTTTTATTTGTTGTAAGAAGAGCTAGCTAGTGAGGGTCCAAGAGCCTTCCCTTGGAGGAAGAAGGGACTCATAGTCTCCTTTCTTCTTGGTTCTTTGTTTTCATCAATAGATCAGCCTCAAACATTGGTGACATGGGTCTTTTGGTTCTTTTTGTTTCTATGTCCTTATGCTCATGAATTTTATTTTTATTGCATCTCTTAGTTTAATTCTTAATTCTAGTTCTTGTTTTCTTTCTCTAACTCTTTTCTCTACAACTGTCCTGCTCAGCAGACCCAACTGGGCTTGAAAGCACCTCTTATTTTCTCACCAAGGTGATGAAAGAGGCACAACAGATTGACGACTCCATTGGGGAAATGTATCAATTTCCTACCTCATTTGGGTTTATTTTTCTCTTCTTTTAGTTTGTTTAACTTGCAGGTGCACTAACCGGCCTAAGTCGACCTGGCAACCAACCAATTCCAAGTTGAATTGAGAGAAATCCATTCGGATTTTTCATTCTCGAACGTGCGCCACATATGCGCGGGTTTTTCAGCCCACAAACGTGCATCGTGCGCCCATGCACTTGACTCACGGTTATGTTCTGCGCACGTGCACTTTTTAACTTGTCTCTGCTCGCGCGCATGCGCTCTGTGCGCCTCTGTCTTCACTAGGACCCGCGCATCTGTGCAAAATTTCATATTGTAAAGTTGTTGAGATGTGGGGAAGGCCATTTGCCTTCTTAAAAATGATGTCAAGCATGTTTTAAAGTAGCACCACACTTAGTCCCCTCATCATATAAAGGGGTTAGTCAAACACACATAGGCACTTAGGAGGATAAAATCAATTTCCCTTATTTGCTTTTTGCCACATGGATGGCTTGTTTTGACTTACAATATAAGTTGGAAATCGTTTTTAATCACATTTAACTTACATTGGGACTAGAAGTTGAATTACAATCGCTTAGTATGCTCTTCTCTTACGCCTCTAAGCGATCTTGAGAATCAGAAAAAGATTGTGAAACAAGTTCATCGCCCTTAAAAGAACATTAAAACCTTTTAGGAGAGAACAACAACCCTTCTTGGGACTCCTATTAGTTTTATTTTTTCAAACACATCTTAATATTGTAACGGGCCCATACATGCCCACATGCTACAAAGATAGGATAGTGTTTGAATTTTTGCTTTCTTAGATCAAAACACTAGGGAATTTTAAAGGTTTGTAACGGGACCACACATGCCCACATGTTCAATCTAGGATAGTTTCAAAGTTTTTTGTAGATTACATCACAATAGGGAGTTAAAGGATAGTAACGGACCCACATGTCCACATGCTAGCTTCCTAGGGACTTTTGAATTACGCAAGGTTGTGCCAAAGGCACTTAGTTAATTAGGTAATCAAACTCTTGTAAAGGACCAAGCGAAGTCCACATGCAGCTAGGTGACATCTAAATTCACTAAAAATTGGCACACTTTCACTCACACACAAAAATCACATTTATCACTCACATAGCTTCTTCTTGAAATGTGGAGGTCAAAGTAAGTTTCCTCCAAAGGGATTCTAAAAACACCCCACCCTTTTCTTGAAGAAACTATCCACTCCCATTTTTAATCAACGAGGTTGGTTTGCACCCCCAACCTCCCAAAACAACTACATCTAAAATATTTATAAAAACTCACCAAGTTTTCCTCCACAGGAGGTGCCAAAAGAAATTTTTTAGTCTAGGTAGGATTTCCGGGATAGGCATCCAAATAACTCATCGTTATATGGTTCTCACATTGTCAAAACATAGAGGTTGTCAAATAGGGAATTGAAAATCCTCCAAGTCAAGTGTTCCAATTACCATAAGGCAGGGAGATACCCATGAAGGGTTGAAGGCCGAGGTCAGGTTGTTCTGTGTGTCCCCCCTTGAGGCACACACCTCTTGTACGAGATCCAGCCCGTGACCCATTTCTTAGGCCGAAAATCTAAATGTCGCACTTTGACCGAGGTACCTAGTGACCAACTTTAGGACATCTACCCAGGTGGCAATTATGGGCTGCAATTGCACTTTGATTGGATTTTGTGTGGCTATTGGGAAATATCGCCAGCTCTTTCAGGATATGCCCCCTTTACCCCTCATTATAACCAATTACTTCATCCTTCACTAGTTTCTCTTCCAGTGACTTCAAACCCAACTGTTGAGTACTATTGGAAGGTCCAGTTCTATTTGAGAGGCAGGACGTTACGTCTTCTAGGACACGAGCATTTTATTTCTTTTGATTCCCCCACGCAGACAAAACCCACTTACCCACATATATTCTTCTTTCTCATTTTATGTATGATGCACATATGATTACAGTTTGATTTGGATATATATATTGTGTAAACAATCAACGCAAAGGCTCTTGTTTCTATATTACTCTCACCACTTTTTGCACACATTCACACAGCTAGTCTGACATCATAGGGGAACCACAGAACCCCCGTCATTCACAACGCTTGCTAAACCTCCCTCCTATCTTAGGGGGAGTTTCTGGTCATGCCCACTCATCGGCACCTCCTTCACACACTCCTATGAGTGCTACAGTTTTAGGATCAGCTTTGCGTGGTTATACATTACTTGGGTCAACTTACCAAGGTCATCCATTCACTCGCTCTTCTTTACATGGAAGCGGGGGACCTACTTCCTCTCAAGGAGGGAGAACCAACCCACCTAGCCCCTCTCAAGGGTAAGGTTCACAACACACTATGGCCAGAGCTAATCCTCCCCCCCCACTACAGATGCCATATTTTGCCTCTCTCAACATACCGGATCTCACCAAACTTACGAACGATCCTATATTGCATGATCCCACATGGCCTGCAATGCCCACCAAACTACCTTCAAACATACCAAAGTTTGAAGGAAAGGAAGGCGATGACCCTACCAACCATGTCATGACCTTTCACCTATGGTGCTCCTCCAATAGCATTATGTATGATTCTATTAGACTGCGATTATTTCAATGCACACTCACTGGCCCATCGGCTAAATGGTATGTCGAAGAAAAATCAGGGTCCCACGCAACTTTTGAGTCATTGGCCAAAGCATTCTTGACCTTCTTCCAATTACCCATCCGCCACGACAATGGTCTAGAACTACTTTCTAATTTCAAACAAACCTCAACCACACACATCGTTGACCACATTCATGAGTGGTGTAGGCGACGTAGTTTGTGCAAAGCAGAAACCACCAAGCAACAATGTCTCGAATGGTTTCTTAGATCACTTGTCTCTCTCCTCGGTAAGGATGTAGCTTCCACCTTCCCTCAATCTGAAGAGGAATCCATCAGTAAGGCCCAACAGTATGACCTCATCTATGCATAGTCAGGATACTTATACACCATACTTCCTGATATTCCAAAACCTGTGCCATTCGGCCAAGACAAACCTGGGATGTCTCACTTAGCAGACGGACTGATCGGTGCCATCACACACCACGGTCCACAACCCCAACCACCACCGATGTATGGAACACCTCAATACCCGCTGGCATACGGGGGCACTTCTTATTACCCCCCACCCCCTTATCAACATCCTTACCCTGTTGCTATACCATCACCCATCAGTGGACCACCGTCGGCACCACCCATACATCCACCTATTCCAACAACCAATGGTACTCCCTCAACCTCAGCTTATAGTACTAGTGAAATCACTACACTTTCCTATGTACCTTATGGATCGGTACCACCATAGAATCCATACTTTCCATTTCTTGGTCCTCCACAACCCATGGCTCCCCCACATCCTCATGCGGGGGTGAATTTTGTTCAACCCTCTATTGTTCAACAATACCAAAGTTTTGAACAGTTGAATACAGCTAATCCAACCCATCCATCGAACAATGCCAAGAAGAAAGGATGGAACAGGAACAACCACAACCCAGGTCAAGGTGGGAATCAACCCTAGCAAAACCAACCTACTGGGGGAAACCAATACCAAGACCCCCAAGGGGGCATGAATACCAATATACCACACCAAGGGAAGAACCACAATCTTCAAACTAACTTTCCTTGTGCCATATGTAATGAGTATGAACATTACACTCATCATTGCCCCCAAATTCCTGACCTCCAATGGATAAGGGCATCCATGCACTCACAGGGCCCTCTGACACCACCTGCCCCTCAGCAGGCCCCACAACAATACGTGCAACAACCCCCCCTAGCCGTACTGCAGAACCCCATTCCATACCAAGGTATGATGAACACCCAACAAGTGATCAACCCTGCCCCACCACAAATGGGGCAATATGAAACCCTAGGTGCCACTCAACCCAGGAATTCGGTTGATCGCAATATCCTCCTCACCAGTGAAGAAATTCTTCTCCAAACTTGCAATCGTCAATATGGTATTCCTCCCGACTCTACCCCAACCACCTCATAAACACGGCCCATTACCACAGGACAACCATTGATGATTCCACGTCCTAATGCGGAACCCACTCCTCACATACCACGTCTGCCTTTACGACGGAATGTACACAACCCTCATGCTAAGGCTACTCATAATTATAGTCTGGTTGATGACTTAGCCCAGTCTCCTGCAACCATATCTGTATTAGAGGTCCTCCAAACCTGCCCATCATAGAGAAAATCCTTGCTTTCTGCCTTGGGGGAAATCGACACAGCTGATCACATTTGATTCAGATAACGGAGAACCACGTCTTCCCACCCAAGTATCCTTCCATATACCAGTTAAGATATGGAACACCACAGTTTATCAGTGTATCATCGATGAAGGTGCATCCACCTGCATCATGTTTAAAGACGTATGGCAGAAAATTGGCTCCCCTGAGCTAGTACCCTCTACCATCACCCTTAGAGCTTATGATGGTCGACCAACATCTTCCATAGGGCTTTGTCAAAATGTCCCCATAGAACTTGGGGGAAAAACCATCCTCATTGGCATTGAAGTTATCGATGCCTAGCTTGATTACAATATCTTGTTTAGATGCATCTACATGTATTCTATGAAGGCGGTCACCTCTTTTGTGTTTCGTACGATGATGTTCCCCCATAATGGGAAGATCGTCACCATCAACCAACGTACACATTATGAGCCTAACCATTCCGCCAACATCAATAACATCCTCCCCCTTGTTCATGTTAGCTCGAATGATTTTCCAGTTGCCAAAAATGGCCCTAGATTATTCCAAGACCCACCCATGTTGGACACTTGTCAAGAAACACTGCCATTCCTAAACCCATCATTTTCAGCACAAGTGTGTGTAGTTTCCTCTAAAGGAACTGACATGGAGGATACCCTTCCTCCTAGGACGGCTTCTATCATATCTGACGTCCCACTAGTCGCAGAGCTCCCCCCTCATGAGCCTCCTGCAA
>JZKD02S2359906.1:0-17052 GCA_000966675.3 Picea glauca
GAATCTCCTTTCAAATCGATCCACAGGTCCTTTGGGAAGCTCCCCTATGTGAACAACACTAGGCACGAGCTCCTTTCTCCCCCAAGCGACCACAGTGCTATGACCAAGGGCCTAACCCAAGGTCCTTTTCGTAACTTGCAATCTTGCGAGTTTGTGAGTTGAGGCTCCCGACTCTTCCTTTTAAATCTCACGATACCCGAAATGCCGATACGGGTATGACTCTTCCTCTGTCAGCACCTTCCTCACGTGACCATTGGCTACGCTAAGTGCTAGTACTTCTCTCTACTCATCACTTCGTGAGTTCAAATTTCCAACCTTGGCACCTTTCTTTCACGAACCCCCGAGATGTGATGTTAACTTTTCTCCTCTCGTTCTCGCTACTCGCGAATTCGCGAGTCAAAGGGTCGAGCTCACGTACTCTTATATCATGAATTCCCAAGACACGAGAAGTCAATGGAGTGTTGACTCCTTTCACTAGGTGACATGTGTCCACCTGTCTATTTCTTGGACCCACCTTGTGGTTCTGCCACGTGTTCCCTCCATGCCTCAGCTCTCGGCACTTCGCGACTTTTGCAGTTGAGACGAGGTCCTTCCTACCTCCAAAACTCCGAATACGTGAAACACACGATGAGGCTCTGATCCAACGATCCTCCCTTGACCCAGATCCAACAACTATCTTTTCTCCTCGCGACTTCGCTACTCGTGACATGGAGCCCCCAATCTTTAGGCTCTCACCTTGTGAACCTTCGAGTTTGCGAGATACCTTGATATCTGCCACCTGTCCTCCTCCGATGGACGGCTATGATTCTCTCGCGACTTCGCCACTCATGAAGTTGAAGTACTTCCTTCTCTGAACCCCAATGTTTGAATCCCCGATAGGGAGGATCTCGCGACATGTGCCCTTCCAATCGGACGACTCATATTCTTTCACTATTTCAGAACTTCGCACCTCGCAACCTCGCGAATATTTATGCAAGGGTTTCAATTCACCAACTCAGGAAGCCCCGAAATGAGATTATGCGAGTGATCCAACGACCCCTGTTGGCTCAGATCCTACGACCCGATTTCTCCTGAGCTTGCACTTAGAAAAACACTCACCGTAACCTTCTTGCTCCTCTGCAAGATCTGACGGTTCTCAGAACTTCGTGAATTCTCCACGGAATAACGGTTGTCCAATTCCTCCTTAACACTCCTGCGAAATGAACAAGTACGCCTTCACGAAACTTGTCCACCAACAAAACAATGTCGTTGCGCCTCCTTCTAATAATTCAAGGGATTGGTCCTCTTTGAGCGTCTCTTCGACAACTTCGAAGACTCTATCCCTCCTGAGCTTTCTCCACAACTCGATTCTTCAAGAAGAATCCTGCACACACTCCTTGTGGAAATTATTCAAATACTCCCAAGTATTTGAACCTCTTCGACTCTGTGCACTCCCTGCAACAGCAGTCTTTCAACAATTTCGCTCGGGTTGTAACTCTGAGACTTCACTCGGCCTGCACACTCCTTGCACAGCTCCTGTGCTTAACTTGCACTTCTGTGAGAATGAGAACAATGTTATCCCTCCTGTGCTTGCAGAGAAGAACTTTGACTTCTGTCAACGCACACCTTGCGGACAATTTCACTGCACTCCTTGCAGGAAAACTCTTGCTCAGACAGAGAAACAATTGAAACTCATTCTTTACTCTCCCTCTCTTCAGATTTCAGACATTTAATATGAAATCATACATTCACGCATCAAAACAAATGCATAACAGAGAGTAACCAAGCATATATCAATCATCATGTACAAACACAGAAAGCAATTGAACACCATGAGTCTGAACTAAAGATCTTTGTATTAATCCATAACTTCTGTACATGGGGTTTTACTCTACACAGCTCTCTGCTTTTGCTCTCCTATGCTCTCTTTATTATGATTCTAATGTTACAATGATACAAGTGAGGGTGTCTATATTCGTTTTCCCTCCGGCTCCTAAAACTGTCTAATCTAAGAATTCAAAGCTACCTACTTACATTTACTAGCATAAATGCCTCTTAGTCCCTTAGACAAGAGCGGGACGCTCAAGGTCTGATTATAATATATGAGTACACTCTTTCTTAATTGTTTCATTTATGTTTGGCGTATCAAACTTCAAAACATTTCAAACAACTCATCATGTGCCAAAATGCGTTTGTGTCTGTCCCACGCTCGCTTGATGTTGGCGATGCTCCTGCATCATACTCCCTCGCTTGAAAATTTTCATGGGCTCCTGTCCATGAGCTCTTGCACGGTCTGTCCATGCTTCTGGATCTCTATTTCATTCTCCCAGTTGGCATCTTCAACTGGATGTCCCTTCGACTTGACCAAGTATTCAAAATATTCCCTTCTTCTGGTCCTTTTTCTAACTCTTTTGTCCAGTATGCTTTCCATCTGTGGCTTCTCTGCAACTGGCATTTGTTTAGTCCACTGAACCTCTGGTTGTTCACTAGCTGCTTCTTCTTCCTCATCTTTGTAAGGGTACAAATCTAATATGTTGAATATCGGGGAAATTTCGATCCCATCGGGTAATTCAATCTCATAAGCATTTTCCCCAAATTTCTTCAAGACCTTACATGGTCCGATCTTCTTCATCTTCAGTTTGTTATATGTCCCCTTCAGGAACCTTTCTTTTCTTAGATGTGCTAGAATCAAATCACCAACCTCAAATTGAAGTTCTCTCATGTGTTGATCTACTCTGTGCTTATACTCTTGGCTCGAGTTTTTCAATCGCTCCTTCACCTGGCTGTGAAGTTCCTTCATCGCTTCTACGAAATCCTCTACACTAGCACTCCTAGTTGCATTCTGTTATGAATCTCTCAGTTCAGATACTCCTCTTGGCTGCATCCCGTAAACAATCTGAAATGGACTCTGCCCTGTGCTTCTGTTTAGTGAGTCATTATACGCAAATTCCGCCTGTGGTAGAATATTGTCCCACTAACTGTGGTGTTCTGTCACCAAGCTCCTCAACAAGTCTCCCAAACTTCTATTCACAACTTCTGTCTGTCCATCCATCTGAGGATGATAAGTTGAAATGAACGACAAGTTTGTTCCCATCTTTTTCCATACGGTTCTCCAGAAGTGTCCCACAAACTTGGTGTCTCGATCCGAAACTATTCTCCTTGGTAAGCCGTGAAGTTGAATGACTTATTTGAAAAACAGATTCGCAATGTGAGTTGCGTCACTGGTTTTCTGACACGGTATGAAGTGTGTCATCTTAGAAAATCTATCTGCCACTACAAAGATCGAGTCGAACCCTCTTTGTTTTCTTGACAGCCCCAATATGAAGTCCATGCTTATTGCATCCCACGGCCTGTCAGGTATGGGTAATGGTTGATAAAAGCCTGTATTCTCCCGCTTCCCTTTTGAATGCTGACAAATTCTGCATCTGTCCACGAATATTTTGACATCTGATCTCATTCCTGGCCAAAAATTTGACTCATTTAACTTTGAGAACGTCTTGTCATGACCAAAATGCCCGGCCAATCCTCCACTATGTTTCTCCTTTAGCAAATTCTCCCTCATGGAGCATTTTGGAATACAAAGTTGATTACCCTTAAACAATAATCCTTCCTAGATCATGTATTTTGTCCATTGATTTCTGTCCCTGAGAATTGGATTCTTAGCTTCTTCATATGCCTCTTTAAAATCTGGATCATCTCTGTACATGTCCCTGAGATCATCAAAACCCAGTGTTTTGACTCTGAACTCCTGCAACAACAAACATTTCCTGCTCAAAGCATCAACAACTTTGTTAGCAGTTCCAGAAATATGCTTAGTTACAAAAGTAAAGTTCTGCATGTATTCAACCCATTTTGCATGTCTTTGATTCAACTTCTCCTGTTGAGTCACAAATTGCAAAGCATGATTGTCACTGTATAAGACAAACTCCTTGGGGATCAAATAGTGTCTCCATTTCTTCAATGCATGAATAATAACATAGAACTCCTTGTCATATGTGGAGTACTTCATTTTCGCTTCATTCAACTTCTTGCTGAAGTATGCTATCGTCCTGTCTTCTTGGCTCAAGACTGCCCCTATTGCAAATGCACTTGCATCACATTTTACTTGAAATGTCTTTTTGAAATCCGGCAACACCAAAATTGGTTGTTCCATGATTTTCCTTTTTAACAAATTGAATCTTTTCTCAGCCTCTTCTATCTAGTGAAAAGACTTGTGACTCTTCTTCACTGTGTCCACCATCAATGCACTAATTCCACTGAAATTCCTGATGAACTTCCGGTAGAAACTAGCCAATCCATGAAAACTTCGAACTTCAAAGATACTCTTTGGCGATGGCCAATTCTTAATCACCTCCACTTTATCTGTATCCATCCTCAATTTATCTACAGAAATAAAAAAACCCAAATAAATGAGCTCTGTCTTCATGAATGAGGATTTCTTTATGTTTATCAGCAACTTCTCTTGCTATAGCCTCTTCATCACTGTAGCCAAATGTTTCAGATGCTCTGCCTCTGTTTTACTGAAAATTAGTATGTCATCAAGATACACAATGACAAATTTTCTGATGAAATCCTTCAGGACTTCATTCATCAACCTCATGAAGGTACTTGGCACGTTCGTTAAGCCAAATGACATAACAAGCCATTCATACAATCCTCCGTTAGTCTTGAAGGTTGTCTTCCATTCATCATCTTCTCTCATACGAATCTGGTGATATCTACTTTTCAAATCAATCTTCGAAAAAAATTTCGCTCCACTCAAGCAATCCATCAAATCATCCATCCTTGGCAATGGAAATTTGTACCTGATGGTTATATTGGTGATTTCCCTCGAGTCAGTACACATCCTCCAGCCTCCATCTTTCTTTGGACTGAGTACTGTCGAAACAACACATGGACTCAAGCTTTCTCTAACCAACCCTTTGTCCATTAAATCCTGGACCTGTCTTTTGACTTCTTCATTCTCCTGTGACGTCAATCTGTACGCTGCTTTGTTTGGTAAACTAGCTCCAGGTATGAGATCAATATGATGACTCACACTTCTGATCGATGGCAACGAACGAGTTAGTTTGTCCACTACTATGTCAGCAAACTCTTCCAACAGTTTCTAAACCTCTTCCGGTAAATCATCTACCCTTATACTGGTTAAAACAATTTTAGGCTTCCTGACCACAATGAATTATGGTTCCTCCTTCTTCTTAACCTCTGTAAGAAGTTCCTTCCCACTCATGAGAAGTACAGTGTTGCTTACTTTAGGTTTCACCTCCTTATCTTTGATTGGAAGCAACATATGAGTTCTCCTATTCTTCTCTAGGGTGTATGTGTTCTTCCTCCCATCATGAATCACATTTCTGTCATATTTCCATGATCTACCCAGCAATAGATGAAAAACACCCATGGGAATAACATCACAGAGTATTTCATCTTTATACCCTCCTATTTTAAATTCAACTAAACATTGTTTAGTGACATTTACCTGATGTCCTTTTTGTAGCCATGAAACTCTGTATGGACTTAGATGTTCAATAGTCTCCAACACCAGCTTTTCTACCATCTTTGTAGAAACAAGATTATCTGTGCTACCACTGTCCACAATGACTTTGCATGCCCAATCTTTGGTCTTGCAAGCAGTCTGAAAAAGTCTCTTCCTTTGGACCGAACTCTCCACCTCCTTCTATGGCGTTAAGAGAACTTTTCACATCATCAACGATCTTCCGCCTTCAGCATCTTCTGCCTCAACATTGCGCCTCTGTGCTTCGACAATGTGAGTTTCACCACCTTCTTTCTTTTTGTCTGGACACTCATAAGATTTATGTCCGACCTTTTTGCATGTGAAGCATTTCACTACTCCACCTCTTCCTCTTCCTCTACCTCTGGTACGAGGAAAAATGTTTCCATCAACATATTGACCTCTCTGTTTGGTATGCTTCCCTCTTTATGAGCTTCCACCTCTCTCAGTTTGAGTCTGAGGTTTCTTCCACTCTTCCTTGGGTTTCTGATTTCTATCCTGGGCAGCTAATTTGCCTCTGGGCTGACTTCTGCCTCGGCCTCTTTGAACTTGTTTTCGGCTCAGCTTCTCTTTATCTTTTAGAGCCATCTGATAAGCATCTTCCACCATTCATATGGTCACCATGCTCATATCATCCTGAATGTCGTATATCAGACCATTCATGTACCTAGAAACTTTTTCATCATCACTTTCGCGATGACCTACCCTGATGTTCAGTCTGTAGAATTCTTCAGTGTACTCCTTCACTGTCATCGACTTATGTCTCAAATTTTGCATTCTCCAAAACAGATTAATTTGGTAATCCCTGGGAATGAATTTTGCCTTCATCTTCACGATCATCCTATCCCAACTCTTGATTTTCTGCTTGCCTTTGCAGCGTCTGTCAGCTTGTAGTTCATCCCACCACAATGTTGCATGTCCTTTCAATCTTGTGACAACATGTTTGACCTTTTTTTCCTCTTCGACATATTCATAGTCAAAATATGTGTCTAGAGCTCTAATCCAGTCTAGAAGCTCTTCAACATCCAGGTTTCCTTCATATTTTGGAATATCCATTTTTTCCCTAGCACCCATTCTTGCAACAACGCTAATCATGCATTCATTTGCTGCATCTTCTGCTGTAACTTCTTCTCTTTCATGCCCAACTTCATCTTCACTTTCAGATTCACTGACATCTCCAACACCGACTGTGTGCCTCTGTTTTATTTCCATGTCCATGACTCTAGTGCGTAGGTCATGTATATCTCTTTCCATGGTTGGATTTGGCACTTTCCTACCCCTTTCTCTTGACATCTCCCTATCCTCTGGAAGATCGGGTGTTTGTCTATCTCTCCTTCTCGGTGGAATGGCTGAGATTTACTTTTCTCTTTCCCTATCTGAAGTATACAAATAGATTCAAGCTCTGATACCACACTGACGCAGACCTATCGGCCCTCGGGCCGAGATATGCTCATAGGATTGTTCTTTAACCCCTTCGAGTCGGATCGACTCTTTCGGATTCCCTGCTGGAATCTCCTTTCAAATTGATCCACAAGTCCTTTGGGAAGCTCCCCTGTGCGAACAACACTAGGCACAAGCTCCTTTCTCCCCCAAGCGACCACAATGCTATGACCAAGGGCCTAACCCAAGGTCCTTTTCGCAACTCGCAATCTCGCAAGTTCGTGAGTTGAGGCTCCCGAATCTTCCCTTTAAATCTCATGATACTTGAAATGTCGATACAGGTATGGATCTTCCTCTGTTAGCACCTTCCTCACGTGACCACCGGCTAGGCTAAGCACTAGCACTTCTCGCTACTCGCCACTTCGCGAGTTCGAATGTCCAACCTTGGTACCTTTCTTTCATGAACCCCTGAGAGGCGATGTTGACTTTTCTCCTCTTGTTCTCCTTACTTGTGACTTCGCGAGTTGAAGGGTCGATCTCACATACTCTTATCTCGCGAATTCATGAGACGCGAGAAATCAACAGAGTGTTGAGTCCTTTCACTAGGTGATGTGTGTCCGCCTGTCTATTTCTCGGGCCCACCTTGTGGTTCTGCCATGTGTTCACTCCGTGCCTCGACTCTCAGAACTTCGCAACTTCTGTAGTTCAGACGAGGTCCTTCCAACCTCCGAACCTCCAAATACGTGAAACGCGCGATGAGGCTCTGATCCAATGGTCCTCCCTTGACCCGGATCCAACGACTGTCTTTGCTCCTCATGACTTGGCGCCCCCAATCTTTGGGCTCTCACCTTGCGAACCTCCGAGTTCACGAGATCCCTTGATCTCTGCCACCTGTCCTCCTTCGATGGATGGCTATGATTCTCTCATGACTTTGCCACTCGCAAAGTTGAAGGACTTCCTTCTCTGAACCCCGATGTCCGAATCCCTGATAGGGAGGATCTTGCGACACGTGCCCTTCCAATCGGACGACTCAGATTCTTTTGCTATTTCAGAACTTCGCACCTCACGACCTCGTGAATATTGATGCAAGGGTTTCAATTCTCCAACTCACGAAGCCCTGAAATGAGATTACGCGAGTGATCCAACGACCCCTATTGGCTTAGATCCTATGGCCCGATTTCTCCTGAGCTTGCACTTAGAAAAACACTCACCATAACCTTCTTGCTCCTCTGCAAGATATGACGGTTCTCAGAAATTCGTGAATTCTCCACGGAGAATTCCGAACGTCCAATTCCTCCTTAACACTCCTGCAAAATGAATAAGTACGCTTTCAAAAAACTTGTCCACCAACAAAACAATGTCACTGCGCCTCCTTCTAATACTTCAAGGCATTGGTCCTCTTTGAGCGTCTCTTCGACAACTTCGAAGACTCTATCCCTCCTGAGATTTCTCCACAGCTCGAGTCTTCAAGAAGACTCCTGCATGCACTCCTTGCGGCAACTCCTCAAATGCTCCCAAGTATTTGAACCTCTTCGACTCTTTGCACTCCCTGCGACAACAGTCTTTCAACAATTTCGCTCAGGTTGTAACTCTGAGACTTCACTCGATTTGCGCACTCCTTGCATGGCTCCTGTGCTTAACTTGCACTTCTGCGAGAATGAGAACAATTTTATCCCTCCTGAGCTTGCAAAGACGAACTCCGACTTCTTTCAATGCACACCTTGCGGACAATTTCACTGCACTCCTTGTAGGAAAACTCTTGCTCAAACAAAGAAACAATTGAAACTCATTCTTTACTCTCCCTCGCTTCAGATTTCAGACATTTGATATGAAATCATACATTCGCACATCAAAACAAATGCATAACAAAGAGTAACCAAGCATATATCAATCAACATGTACAAACACAGAAAGCAATTGAACACCATGAGTCTGAACTAAAGATATTTGTATTAATCCATAACTTCTGTACATGGGGTTTTACTCTACACAACTCTCTGCTTCTGCTCTCCTATGCTCTCTTGATTATGCTACTAATGTTACAATGATACAAGTGAGGGTGTATATATCCATTTTCCCTTCGGCTCCTAAAACTGTCTAATCTAAGAATTCAAAGCTACCTACTTACATTTACTAGCATAAATGCCTCTTAGTCCTTCAGACGAGAGCGGGACGCTCAAGGTCTGATTACAATCTATGAGTACACTCTTTTTTAATTGTTTCATTTATGTTTGGAATATAAAACTTCAAAACATTTCAAACAATTCATCATGTGCCAAAATGCATTGGTGTTTGTCCCACGCTCGCTTGATGTCGGCGATGCTCCTGCATCACTATTTCTCATTGTAGCAACTATGTAATAAACATATATGGAAACTTCTCTTCCTCCCGTTTCTTGCAGAGATGGTGTTTGTTCCAGTTGTGTTCTCGATGAACATCATTGGGAAATTTTTGATAAACATGCCTCTTGGCATGCATCAATCCCTTTGTAGCTTGTTCATAGTGATTTGTATGGTCTGTTTTCTTCTCCTTCTTTCTCTGGGTGTAAGTAATTCTTAACTTTCATTGATGAATTCTCTAGACACACTTGGTTTTTCTTCTTAAATATTGAGATTGAATTTCTTGACATGTCTTGTCCTACAAGACCCTTGTATAAAAACAATATGGACATTAACTTTAAAGCTTAAGAATAGATAATGGAGGAAAATATGTAAACAACAAATTTACAAGTTATTGCACTGCACAAGGCATTCAAATGAAATGTATTGTTCCATATACACCACAGTAAAATGGTGTTGTTGAAAGAAAGAATCTCACATTAAATGAAATGGATAATTGTATAAATAATGATCCAATCTAAAGGATTAAGTCTTCATTATTGGGTGGAAGCCATCAACTGTGCAAATTAAATAGTAAATAACACTCTCGCAAAGGATCTTAAAATATCACATTGGAAGAAGCATAGAATAAAATTAAGCTAGATGTAAGCCACTTCGGTGTATTTGGAAGTGTAGCATAGGCTCACATTCCTAATGAGAAAAGGAAATCATTATAAGCTAAAATTGAGTAGTGTAAATTTTTTGGATATTCTAAAGACGTAAAAGGTTATCGACTACTTCAACCTCATTCCAATGAAATTGTTATTAGAAGAGATGATAAATTTGATGAAAATATCTTGGCATAAAATCCTAACTCAACAATTGTGCCACCTTTGGGCCGCAAACCATCTTCAACGTTTGTGTCATATTATGTTCCTATTTTGGTTTCTTCTTCAGATGATGACAATGAGGATGAAAATCCACCTCTATTTTCCCATCTTCCCCTAGATGATTCCAATGAACATGAACCTACACCAATACCATCACTTCCCATATGGGTTCATTCAAGACAAGAAGTAGTTGGTGATATTGCCAGTTTTTATACAGTTATTTTCCACCTAATCACTTGATGGGAATCATCTAGGGGTTAGCAGTCTGAAACACTAAATCTTACCACTTTTTCCTTGAGTTTGTAGTACATTTTTTTCCTGGTCATTGGTTTTCCCTTTGCATCCTGTGACCAGAAAGTGTTGGTCGCTCCTTGTCTTCTTGCAAATGGTGACTGATCGCTCCCTAGAAGAATGTAGGGCACAATCGGGTCTGTTACTCCCTATTTAGGATTGGTGTCGTGAGATGAGACTAAACCTCGGATTCTTCATGGTTTGACCTTGAGAATATTTTCATATTGGGCATGGAGATATTATCCAAACTACCATTTGATCTTATCTCTACTATCCTGTAAATAATGGGGGTCTCTCATGGGAAAAAGAGGGGGGAGAAAGTAGAAAGAAAACTTATTATGGCAGTTTGATAACAGAGCTTGGGAAAGGAACTTGGGTAAGGACTGCATCAAATTCTTTGTAAGGTGTAATCCATTTGTTTTATCAATAGAAGATGTACAATATGTTTCCCTCTACTTGGATGTGTATGTAATTGTTATGTTTCCTTGTGGAAAAATTAATGTTTTCATGTGTTATGATACATTATTAGATATATCATTAATTTACACGTGATTAGTTTGATCTTGTGAAAGGTTTTTGTGTCTCTATGTGTGTAGATATAAGCTGGTAAGAGAGAAGGGCATCTTCATGGAAGCTACCAGCTAAGGAGCATGCAAGGACAACATTGAGATCATCGGGTAAGCCTTTCATTACATCAACTTGTAGATTCTTTTTGTGTATGAGTTACATCTAGGAAAATCTACCGTTTACATCTCTATTTTGTCTTATGTCTAGGAAGATCCTAAGGGAGTTATCTCCTGCAGGGTTCATTTACCCTACAACAAACTGGCGACTCTACTGGGGTTCATTTACCCTTCTTCACCCGTTGCATCATCTTCCCTTTATTCTTCTTCGCTTGGTGCTAGTAACCAAGAGGATAAGAGGAAGAAGAAATGGAATATTAAGAAGAATAAATATAAGAAAGGGAGAAATCAACCAACCAATGTTCATCATGTTGGGAGTGTTGATGATGTTGGAAAACCTACCAACACAGTTCGTAAGCTCAAATTCCCTTGCAGGTTCTGTAAGGGTGACTACCTTCTTAAATATTTCCCTAGTCTTCCCAAGGTCTTAGAAGTTTGTTCTATGGGTTCCCAACAACCCATGTCACCAACCTATGGACATCATGTTGATGACAACCCATCAACCAGTGATCATATGGTTAGGGGGAAAAAGGGTAAGGTCAATATTCCTTGTTGTTTATGCAAGGAAATGCACCGCACTTACCTTTTCCCTCGTATGGATGAAGCTTAAAAATTTTTGGAAGACATTTTGTTTTCCCAACAACAACATACAACTGCTTACCATGAGTCCCCTCCCGACCCACCATTGGTTGATGGAGTGGTTGATCTAATTCCATCATCGTTCAATCCCACTCTTACCTTAGAGAGTGAAGTCGATACAACTCAGATTATTCTTGTCATTATATATTCCTTCGAACAAGGGGTCATTTCACTCGTTTCAATGGAACCCCCTCCAAGTACTGAAGTCATTTCCTTTGATTGGAATAGACTAACATATCCTTTTCTTCCTTCCTACCTTCCTTTTCAAATCAATGTGCAGACTTGCAATAATAAAATATATCGTACTATTATAGACGAAGGCGCCTCTATCAACATTTTATCCTCAATTTCTTGGAAATATATTGGTTCCCCTCAACTTGTGTTGGTCACCCATCAACTGATGGCATTTAATAGAAGATCCAATGAACCTTTAGGGATCCTTACTCATCTTCCCATTACCTTAGGGGGGGAAATTGTTTGTATTGATGTTATGGTAGTTCAAGGTCCCTTGGATTTTAATTTTCTCCTTGGGTGGGACTATGTCTATGCTATGAAAGATGTCGTGTACACACTCTTTCGAGTGATGCATTTCCCTCATGATGGAAACATTGTGAATCTTGACCAACTTTCATTTGTTAGTCTTGATCATTCGTTAAATGTCGACCATCCAACCTCCCTGAATGTTCCTTATATGTAAGCGGTGTCCCCCCTGCCACAAATTCATTATGTGGCATCATGTCCCATGCCTTCAATTTATAATGAGAAGGAGCCTCTTGATGTATTCTCATCTTGTTTGGATTCAGTTCTAGTGGTTGACATGGAAACTCCCTCGCAAAGGATATTGGAGCTTATTCTCCCCCCTGTTGATCAGAGTGAATCTCTTAACATGTATTCCTTCCAGAGCATTATTCTTCCATATGATGAAGAAATCTTGGAAGCCATGGTCAAGGTTAATGAGCATAGTTTTCTTTCTGTTTCAAGCTCATTAAAAAATGAAACAGATAACCATGTGAATCGTTTTTTTTCTATGTCAAGCTTGTTAAAAAATCAAACAGATATGCATGAGCATAGTTCATTGTCCATGTCAAGCTCGTTAGAAAATGAAATGGACCCCCATCCAATTGAGTCGAGTATTCTACTAGATATAGTACTTGAACCTTAATTTCATCCACCCGTGTCAATTGATCTTCTTTCTTCCTCCCTCTCTGGTGAACCTATTCCTATTAGTAACCAGGAGTCTAATCGGGTGCAGAAGAAGAGTTGGGGGAAAAATGAATCTTGGGGGGCATGTCTCCAGCCTCTGGACATCATGTTGGAGTGAAGTCGCTAGCTTCTTTCGATCATGTTGGGGGGAAAGCACCAACCTCTAGACATCATGTTGGGAAGAAAACTCGCTAATGGGTATAACCCGAGCACAATTTTTCTCTATTTCAAGATCATGTAAAAATGAAACGGACACCCTGAGCAAAGTTTCACTCTCTATTTCAAGCTCGTTTAAAAATGAAACCAACCCCGAGCATAGTTTCACTCTCTGTTTCAAGCTCGTGTAAAAATGAAACGGACAACCAGAGTACAATTTCACTCTTTGTTTCAAGCTCGTGTAAAAATGAAATGGACACCTGGAGCACAATTTCATTCTCTATTTCAAGCTCATTTAAAAATGAAGCAGACACCCCGAGCACACTTTCACTCTCTATTTCAAGCTCATGTAAAAATGAAATGAACACCTCGAGCACAATTTCATTTTTTGTTTCAAGCTCATTTAAAAATGAAACAAATGACCATGAGATTAGTCTTTTTTATTTCTCGTTCTCATAAATACATGAGAATAAGTTACCAAGTACACTTTTATCGCTTTTCCAGGCTCATAAAAACTATACGAAAAAGGAAATCTTTGGAGTCTCCTTTAAGTTCTTTTCAGACTCTCTAAACATGAAAATATTGTCGAGCGATCTTGTTTCCTTTCATACTCATTAAAAGGACTTGAAAGGGAATCTATTCAGTGTAAGTTTAACCATTTTCGGATCGAATGGAATAATTATGAAAAAGGAATACTCTAGTCAACCTTCTCTAGAAGAGTTCTCCCTTGTACTCTTTTATCCTTTTTCGGGCTCGAGAGACTAACTTTATGAAGGAGAACATCATTGGAGTCTTATTTTTCCTTTCAAAATCTCTAAATATGAAATGACAACACAAGCACTATTCTTTTCCCTGAGCTCGCAAATAAATCCATGGGTGAGAGTATCGAGCATACTTTTATTTTCTTCCGCGCTCATTTAAACATGAAAGAAGCAAAAAGAGCGGGGGGGGGGGTTCCATCTAGCCATATTCACAAATGGCAGTCATCTATTGAGTTTCCCTTGAACAATGCACTTGTTTTGCATCTATGTATAACAATTGGGTTATCCATTGTCTATGAATCAATACCATCTCCATGAGTTCTCGGACTCCACCAATTGGTTACTCTTCCAGTCATTAACGAAAAATGTTTTGGTCATTATTTAGTCAATGTTTCCAAGTCAAGTTATTTGTTGTGCTTATTTGTTCAAGGGAAGGTATCCCATGTCGACCATTTTCATTCCTTTAGCCCATTTATCTTGACCATCCCTGCATCAGTTGTGCTCTACCATTACACTCTTCACACCATCTACCTTTATATATTTTGTTTCAATTGATGGGGGGATACATCAAGGCCCTCCTTCGACAGATTTCATCATGTTGACTTGAGCTCATTTTCCAGGTGTGAAATCTGGAAACTAATTTAGTACCTTGGGATTTGCATACATCAGTGGTAGATTCCCTTTCATTTCAGTAGTGGGTTTACATCATTGGCTCCTATTGACTAAATTTATGAGTGTTAGACTTCAACTCATCTATTCACATTCTCTAGGTTGTACTAGGTATCTTGGGGTGCATCATCATCATCAATGGATTACCTCGTGTATATTAATGGTATACATCAATGACCGGTAATCAGACGGTTTCTACCATGCTCGACCTCATCTCATTTATTCGCATGCAGTAGATTCATACTATTCGGATTTTGGATGAAGACCTTGGGTTAGGACCACCACATTACTTTATGGCATTCCCTCCCAAGTTGCAATGGAGATATTCATGAGTACTTCAGATTACACTGAGGTATTGAGTGCTCTCACTGATTTGTATACTATGACATAGATCCAAATTTGTACTTGGTCGTGGCTATGTTCTCACTTGTGATATGGATCCACATTGTATTCTTTTGTGGCCATGATCTAGTTACTTGCATCATGCATGGATCTGCAGTGTATGTTTTGGTGGCTATGCTTAGTTTTTATTACCAAGCATGGGTATGCCCACCTCAGGGATGTTCTTATTATGCAGGATTGATGATGGTTTCTTTGTAGGTTCCTTTTCCCAAGATCTATGATTTATTTTTTGAATTATTTCATCCATTAGACACCTCTTCTGAACTCACAATTTAAGCGGCATATGTTATACATTTATTTTCCACCTAATCACTTGATGGGAATCATCTAAGGGTTACTAGTCTGAAACACTGAATCATACCACTTTTCCCATGAGTTTTGAATACATTTGTTTCCTAGTTGCTTGTTTCCCCTTTACATCCCGTGACCATAAAGTTTTGGTCACTCCTTGTCTTCTTGCAAAGGGAAATCGGTCTCTCCCTACAAGAATGCAGGGTGTGATCGGGTCTATTACTCCATATTTAGGATTGATTTCGTGAGATGATACTAAACCCCATATTATTCGTGGTTCGACCTCAAGAATATTTTCATATTGGGCATGGTGATCTTATCAAAACTACCCTTTGATATTATCTCTACTATCCTATAAATAATGGGGGTCTCTCATGGGAAAGGGGGGGGGAAGAAAGCAGAAAGAAAACTTATTCTGGAAGTTTGATTACATAGCTTGGGCAAGGAACTTGGGAAAGGATTGCGTCAACTTCTTTGTAAGGTGTAATCCCTTTGTTTTATCAACAAAATATGTACAAGTGTTTCCCTCTACTTGGATGTGTATTTAATTTCTATGCTTCCTTTTGGAAAAAATAATGTTTCAATGTGTTGTGATATATTATTATATCTATCATTAATTTATATGTGATTAGTTTGATCTTGTGAAAGGTTTTTGTTTCACTATGTGTGCATATCTAATTTGGTAAGAGATAAGGGCATCTTTTTGGAAGCTAACATCTAAGGAGCGTGTAGGGACAACTGTTAGATCACTGAGTAAGCCTTTCATTCCATCAACTTGTATATTATTTTTTTGTATGAGTTTGATCTAGTAAAAACTACCATTTACATCTCTATTATTGATCCAGATTTATGTAGGAAAACAATGAAATACAAAAATACACATAAACACAGAGATGCGGCGGAAATAAGACTTCATTTCATTAATAACAAATGACTGAAATATGCTTATAGACAGAATGGAAATAAACTAACTAGGGCGCTGGTAGCTTATCTTTGAGAAGAGATGTGGCCGCTACTCGCATCCGTGAGAATATGATTACAATGAGGCTCTGAAGGCCCTTTTTACAATAAATGGGAATGCCAAAAGTCCTAGACATCCAAAAACCTAACCCTGGGAGATGAAGGGCCAAAAGTCATGTGGGCCCCGTTTGGGTAAGTTGGTGCATCAACTTCCCGGGGTCGTAATGTTTGCATACGATCTCCATTTTAGGCGTATGATAGCTTGTTGGAAAGATATATCCGAGGCCTACAATGCTCGAGACAAAATAGCATCGTTAGATGGTATATTTTAAGAGCAACATACGCTAAAAAAAACATCATTTAGGGCCTCAAAATGGCCCCGAAAGTTCAGGACCCGAAAAAACTGCTAAAAATAGTAAACTGTGAGAAAACTGAAAAACTGAAAGAAGCAATGGTGGGGTTCCAAGTGGAATAGGTGGGTGGCCACCAATATCCACCTGGATCATTCCTCCCCCCTTAGGAATCAATGGTCCCTGTTATCGCTCAGTTTGTAGTAGAGGTCAAGTAGCTTTTGAAAGGCAAGAGTCAAATTGGCGTAACAGGAGCTTCCCCACCCACTGTCACCTTGATGGGGGGCTCTTTCTATTTAGGGTGGCTAGACCCAAGGGAGACGTCCCTAGTAATCTGGGGTTCTGAAGGACAAAGGTTCTAAAGGATCAGGATGAGTTTTCCCTTCACATATTACTGCCAAGAGGATAGTCAAGAAGAAGATAAACCACAGTAGAAGCACATGTTTGCGAGACAAGGCAACAATAAAACTAATACATGAAAATAGTGGTTAATGCTTCAATTGTCAATGACTATCAATATGTAATACACATGAGCATAAATAATAGTAATTATTGACGAAGTCAATGATTG
>JZKD02S2359917.1:9543-19791 GCA_000966675.3 Picea glauca
TGGGTGAATTAGAGACATAAAGTGAACTTAGGAAACTTAACCCAAAGTGGGTTATTGACTTAGATACTTTTGGGGAGATATCAACCATTGATTAGATGGGAGATGAGATGATCTCAACCATTAGTTTCTTAGGTTTCCTTTTGGAGGTTCAATCGGGGCGCAAAGGGTGAAGGAGGCATTCATTCTTCATTTGCTCACTTGGAGAGGAAGACTTGGAGCATTGAGATGAGGTTTGTTGCATGAGGAGGCTTGAGCTTGGGCGCATGCTTTCATGGAGGGAGGCACAAAGCTTCTAACCTTGTTTATTTAGTGGGGAGATTTCACTTATGTGGAGGGTGCACTTACTTATGAGGGTGCGTCAGTTGTGGGGAGGACTTCTAGCCATCATATTGCAGTGAGATCAATTGCAGAGGTAGGCCATCCAGCAGAGCTTCATTCCTGTGGAGGGGTTTTTAGATCTGAGCTCACAGTTTGCTTCTAGAGTAGTTTCAGTGGTTTTTCCAGCTTGTATGTGGGGTGCACCTTGAGGTTTTGGACTTTGGTTTCAGCCTGGATTTGGTTGCTATTGTATCAGGTTCATTTATATTTTGTACTTGTTGTATTCCACCTTTTGTTTTCCTCATATATAAACAGATATTCCAAACTAGTTTTCCTCGGGGGGCGTGTTTATCCAGGGTCATGTTGACCAAAAATACATGTGTACAAAAATGCATATGTTAGTCTTTTAGATCTGCTTATTTTCAACTGTAAACATCTTTAGGTGTGTTGTATTTATTTTAGTATGCACGTGCTAACTTCTGGTTACTAAAACTACATGCTAGAGCACCTAAAATTGCAAATGCAACCATAACAAATTAGCAAGAATTTCTTGGACTGTTGGCTGTTCTAAATCAGCAGCAAACACTTTACATAACAGTTGAAACTTAGAGCCAAACTGTGGTCAAAGACAAACCCAGTTGCAAGCTTGATAGGACCTGAAAATATTCATGGTATCAGAGCTGAGGTGGCTGAAATTTTGAGCAGTTTGGACAGCACATTGTTGGTTGTCATATACATCTTCTTGGCAGAATTTTGTGGACAGCCATTGACTCATTCAGTGGTTGTTAGAGGGCAGATTTGTGTAGAGGACAGTTGGGCAGTTTTAGCACTTTGTCTTCAGTCTCTTTTCACACCTACGCAGTAGGAGTGAGGTTGATTTGACTTGACCTCTTTTCACACCTATTTTGTTAGGAGTGAGGTCAGATTACACTTGTCTCTTTTCACACTTGTGTTGACATAACTGAGACAGTGTTTTCCTTAGCAGTGTGAGCATCAGTTGGGAGTGCAGTTTGGCAGACATGTCAGCAACTCATATGCGAGTTGAGGATAGGCTAGCAGGGGCTAGCAATTGGTCACCTTGGAAGGCGAGGAAGGTCTTTGTATTAGAGAACCTTGAGCTATGGAACATAGTTGAGGCAGTTATTCCTCCCATTCCTGCCACTGCTCCCGTCTTGGTGGCAGAGTTCACGAGGAGGAACAACAAGGCCAAGAGGACCATTTGTGATGCAGTTTGTGATCATATCATACCCCATTTGACGGGGAAGACTTGTGTATACGAGATGTGGGAATCTCTATGCAAGTTATATGAGAGCTCCAATGAGAATCGGAAGATGGTTCTTCACGACCGACTCAGGGGCATTCGCATGCTCAAGGATGAGTCGGTAACTTCATTCCTTGGCCGCTACAATCAAATCAGAGACGAGCTTGAAGCCGTCGGAGAGGTTGTTGATCCTAACTCTTTGGTGAGGCTAGCTATGAATAGCTTCACCAAACTGTGGGGTCCATTTGTACGTGACATAGTTGTCAGGAAGGTCATGCCTACATGGGAGAGGATATGGGATGACTTCATCCAGGAGGATATTAGACTTGCATCCGAGGCTTATGGACAATGGCAGCAGTAGCAGCAACAGATTGGTCAGGGTGAGGAGGATCTTTCTCTTTGGACAAAGGGCAAGAAGAAGGCCGGTTGTGGGGGTCGGCAGGGTCCCAAGTTTAAGGCCCAACCACAGGGGAGTGGAGGAGAGAGCAGCAGTGGTCAGGGCAGTGGTCAGAAGAGAAATATGAGCAAAGTGAAGTGCTTTGTTTGTAAGAAGTTTAGGCACTATGTTGGATAGTGTCCGAACAGGAAGAAGAAGAGGGGTGGTACCGCAGCTACAGCAAAGGAGGCATATTTTTAGACACAGTTTCAGAGAGAGTGTGCCTACATCATATGTTGCACTTCAGTTGAGACGACACCCAGTATCTGGTATATTGACAGTGGGGCTTCGAGCCATATGAATGGAGTTCGAGAGCACTTTTATGATCTCAGAGACACCGATGTCAAAATTGAGATTGCTCTTGGAGATGACACATCGGTCAGAGTTGTTGGGATTGGCACAGTTACCTTTCGAAGAGATAGCTTTCCACCTATATTGTTCACTAACGTTCTATATGTTCCTGGGCTGAAGAAGAATTTGATTTCAGTTTCCACCCTCCAGGATAGAGGTCTTGAGGTGACATTCAGAGGCACCAAGGTACTCATTCATTCTCGAGGGTCTTCACTTGCCTCAGGACAGGTGATTGGAGTGAGGGATGGGAAATTATTCAGATTTCTTTTTCAGCCACTTCATGCATTGGTAGCAAGCAGTGACAGCAGCAGACAGTTATGTGAGTTATGGCATCATAAGATGGCCCACCTACATCATGGAACTCTCGGAGGACTGAGAGAGGCTATGACCGAAGTGCCACAGATCAATATAGAGCATCAGGATGTTTGCAGAGGGTGTGCGCTTGGTAAGTTTACCAAGGCATCGTTCCCCAACAGTGACACTAGGTCAGCTAGGATATTGGATTTAGTACACACGGACGTGTGTGGGCCCATGACTCAGAGGTCCTTGAGTGGTTGTGAGTACTATCTCACATTTATTGATGACTACTCGAGGAAGACTTGGATCTATTTCCTGAAGGCCAAGAGTGAGGTCTTCACACGGTTCTGAGAGTTCAGAGCTCTTGTGGAGAACCAGTCGGGAAAGAGGATCAAAGTCTTGCGATCAGATAACAGGGGAGAGTATTCCTTGAGACAATTTGTAGACTTATGTGCCCATCATGGCATTAGAAGACAGATGATCGTACCCTACAACCCCCGGCAAAATGGGGTTGTTGAGAGGAAGAACCGTGCCATTATCGATGCAGCGAGATCCATGCTGCATGATCAGAATTTATCTTTGTACTTATGGGCAGAGGCATGTGCTACTGCAGTTTACCTACAGAACAGGAGCCCCCACGGGATATTGGAGAAGATGACTCTTGAGGAGGCCTTCACTGGTGGGAGGCTCGATGTCGAGCACATGAGGATCTTTGGGTTCTTGACTTTCTCCCATGTCCCCTTGGAGAGGAGGACAAAGCTAGACCCCACAAACCAGCAGGGGATTCTAGTTGGATACTTAGAGGTGTCCAAAGCCTATCGCATCTACATTCCACCACTTAGGAGAGTGGTGGTGAGCAGAGATGTTAGATTTGAGGAGGATAGGGATTTTGCGAGATCTCTTGAGTCGAGAGTTGGAGTTGAGGATGATGCAGAGGCCTCGATTGCAGTCTCAGAGGGAGAACATCCTCAGGTCTCGAGTACACCAGTATCAGGGGTGACAGGGTCACCATGCACAGCTTCAGGGTCACAGTCAGAGCGTGTTCAGTTAGGTGGGGTACAGACTTCAGATGGGACTCAGACTTCAAGATCTCAGAGTGTTGAGATGAGTCCTGAGGCAGTCACTCTTGAGCCCAGTGACCTTACTTCTTCGTTGACCACTTCAGGAAAGAGGAGACCTAGATGGTTTCAAGAGACCCTGAAGGAGGCTAGAGAGAATGTAGGGGAGTCCAAGAGCCAAATCAGAGACAGGAGACCTCCAGTCAGATTGGGAGCGTATTTGGCACTAGTGACGAGTATCAGGGATACAGAGCCACGGAAACTTGCACAAGCACTGGACCAACAGGTCTAGAGAGAGGCCATGGTAGAGGAGTATGACTCCATTGTGCGCAATGATGTCTGGGATGTGGTTCCGAGGCCAGTGGGGAAGTCAGTTGTGACTTCCAGGTGGTTGTACAAGACCAAGATTGTTGCAGATGGAAGCATTGAGAAATACAAGGCTCGTTTTGTGGCGTGAAGCTTCTCACAGAGTGAAGGGGTCGATTATGATGAGACTTTCGCACCAGTTGTGAGATACACCTCCATCAGGAGTATCATTTCCATAGCAACATAGATGGGTTGAAGCATTCACCAGATGGATGTGAAGATTGCATTTCTAAATGGCTTTATTGATTAGGAGGTGTACATAGAGCAGCCATAGGGGTTTGAGGTGAGTGACAGGGAGACTCACATGTGTCTTTTGAGAAAGGCACTTTATGGACTGAAGCAATCTCCCCAAGCTTGGTATTCTCGCATAGATACTTATTTTCTTCATATGGGCTTCGAGAAGAGCGATGTTGATCCTAACCTCTTCTACATCATTAGAGGTGAGGACATGCTCATTCTCATATTATATGTTGATGACTTGTTCATTACTGGAGCCGAGGATCTCATAGGTGAGTGCAAGATGGGACTTGCATCAAAGTTTGAGATGAGTGATATTGGATTGATGCACTACTTTCTGGGTATGGAGGTATGATAGGAGGAGGGTCACATATTTCTTGAGCAGGGGAAGTATGCAGCAAATATTTTGAGTAGGTTTCAGATGGAGGAATGCAGACATATGTCTACACCTATGATCACCAATTGGAAGAAGCTTAGTGCTTCAGATAGCCAGTTAGTGGATGCCACAGTTTACAGGTAGTTGATCGGTTCACTCATGTCTCTGGTTAACACCAGACCAGATATTTGTTTTGTCATGAACATTCTCAGTCAGTACATGGTTGGGCTGAGGAGTGTTCACATGGTTGGGGCAAAACACGTCTTCAAGTACATTGTTGGGATAGTTGATTATGGCCTAGACTATGTCAAAGGAGATGGAGTCAGTTTGGTTGGCTACACAGACTCAGACTGGGCAGGATGTGTTGCTGACAGGAAAAGCACCTCAGGGTGATGCTTTGGTTTAGGGTCAGGACTGGTTTCCTGGTTCAGCCAAAAGAAGAAGTCAGTTGCTTTGAGTTCGGCCGAGGCAGAGTATATGGCGACCACTCAGGCCAGTTGCGAGGCTATTTTGCTTCGTAAGATGTTGGTTGGTTTGTTTGGTCAGGAGATGCCACCGATCGTCATTCACTGTGATAATCAGAGTTGCATAAAACTCTTTGAGAATCCATGTTTCATGACCAGTCGAAGTATATTGAGATCAAGTACCACTTAATTCATGATTGGGTTCAGAGAGGGGCAGTTCAGTTGCAGTATGTATTGACAGATGACCAGGTTGTAGATATTCTCACTAAGGCCCTGCCAAGCGGCAAGCATGTCTACTTCAGAGACAAGATGTGCTTAGTGAGGAACACCTTCCTCGGTAAGAGGGAGTGTTGATTTTTGTACCTTGGGAGGTGTTCCCCATGTGTTTATGCACTCCTTGACACATGTGGGATGGACTATACACTATGTGCCTTGTACTTTTGTCTAATTTCACTTTGACTTAGGAGTTTTAAGTCAAAAGTGAAATTTAGTCATTTATGCCTAAAATGACTATTAATTCACAATGTGGGTGAATTAGAGACATAAAGTGAACTTAGGAAACTTAACCCAAAGTGGGTTATTGACTTAGATACTTTTGGGGAGATCTCAACCATTGATTAGATGGGAGATGAGATTATCTCAACCATTAGTTTCTTAGGTTTCCTTTTGGAGGTTCAAGAGGGGTGCAAAGGATGAAGGAGGCATTCATTCTTCATTTGCTCACTTGGAGAGGAATAATTGGAGCATTAAGATGAGGTTTGTTGCATGAGGAGGCTTGAGCTTGGGCGCATGCTTTCATGGAGGGAGGCACAAAACTTCTAGCCTTGTTTATTTAGTGGGGAGGTTTCACTTTTGTGGAGGGCGCAATTGCTTATGAGGGCACATCAGTTGTGGGGAGGACTTCTAGCCATCAGATTGCAATGAGATCAGTTGCAGAGGGAGGCCATCCAGTAGAGTTTCATTCCCGTGGAGGGGCTTTCATATCTGAGCTCACAGTTTGCTTCTGGAGCAATTTCAGTGGTTTTGCCAGCTTGTATGTAGGGCACACCTAGAGGTTTTGGACTTGTGTTTTAGCCTGGATTTGGATGCTATTGTATCAGGTTCATTTATATTTTGTACTTGTTGTATTCCACCTTCTGCTTTCCTCATATATAGACAGATATTCCAAACTGGTTTTCCCCGAGGGGGTTATATCCAGGGTCATGTTGACCAAAAATACCTGTGTACAAAAATGCATGTGTTAGTCTTTTAGATATGCTTATTTTAAGTTGTAAAGATCTTTAGGTGTGTTGTATTTATTTTAGTATGCATGTGCTAACTTCTGGTTACTAAAACTACATGCTAGAGCACCTAAAATTGCAAATACAACCATAACAAATCAGCAAGAAGTTCTTGGACTGTTGGCTGTCCTAAAAAAACAACAAACACTTTAGATAACAGTTGAAACTTAGATCCAAATTGTCGTCAAAGACAGACCCAGTTGGCAAGCTTAATAGGACCTGAAAATCTTCAACAGATACAACTAACATCTCCTCTAGGAGAAACTTCTTGTGTTGATTCTAGGTTACCATGGAGGAATGTTTGATCACAACAATAGAAAAGTGTTGACCTCATTTCGTATTGTATTTCTTACTTTTGATCTTTGCTTCAGACAAGTCACAAGTGATAGCTCTAAAGGAGCTATTGTGATGATTATTCATGTTTTTGTTTTATCTACTATTATCAAAATAGTATTATTCTTTCATGTTGTTTTGTTGATCTTGTTTTAGGTCACAAGTGATAACCTTGAGGAAGCTATAGTGAAGGTTGCAGAAGGAAACATATTAGATGAGATATGAAGCAAACTATGTACATGAGAATATACACTCATGTACCAAAAAAGATGAAGAAGAAGCTATCTTTTGAGATTCAAAGTATCTCATATGAAGATTGATTGAAAGGAGAAGAAGGCTCCAAAGATGACCGAACATTAGAACAAGAACTCACAGCAAAATTGTTCAAAGGTTAATGAAGCCACATTGACAGGAAGCATAACTTATTTGAAGCCTGACTCTATGTTTCATATTTAGACTTGGTATTCAACACCAAGTATACCCTGTAAGAGATGATGTAGTCCTTGTAGAGTCTGAAGAAATCAAGAGTAAGCCTAATCTCAGAAAGGATCAGAGGAAGAGACAACTTCCAGGACTGGGAGATAGATGTCGTGAGAAGACTATATTGTAGCTTCAGAAACTTCTAGGAGATATGAAATCTCCTGGGAAGATTCCCTTGTTTCAATAACAAAGAAGAAAACCAATCAGAAAGACTAGGATATGGATTCTTCCATGAGACTAGAAGAGAAGTCAATGTTGACTTCCAAGATTGATCTATACAGATCAAGTATGTTGCAGATGTACAAAGCCTGATGTGTGTCCAGAGGATTCTCCTAACAAGAGGGAGAAGACTATGACGAGACACTTACTCCAGTAATTGAAGAAATAGTTCCAATATTTATGAAGACAGCCAAAACAACCATGATTCATATATAGTATGAGATGCAGGGAGAGCAATCCCCATACTTAAAATTGAGTGGTAGTTGGTGCATTACATTAGTTGGGTCATGGAGACATGACTACAATGAAAGATAGAGTTACCTCCATGAAAGAAGAAGAACTACCTTCAGTATTAGTTATTGAGCCACTCTCAGTTTGAAATGAAGTTATTTACGCAATAGAATAAGAGGAGTTACTCACAGATATCAACAGCCATAGTGAGGATGAAGCAATCATTCTTAGCCTCAGAGTAGCTACAGGTGCAGAGTCCCAGTTCCAAAAGGAACAGTTGTAGAAAGAGGAGAGGACATACCCTCAAGCAGTAAGACAGATAGTGCTTTGCAGAGAGCACATAGAGCTAGCACATGATTGTGTAGATTGAGTTTTAGCTAAGCAAGTATACCAGATTGGTACAATGTAATGAGAAAATTTGATTTGAAGATTAAAGATAGAAAAACTCGTGTCTGTCGGTTGAAGGAAGCTCTGTACGGATTGAAGCAGGCTCCTAGAGCTTGGTATGGAAGGATTGACAGTTTCCTGACGAGCTTGGGCTTTACCAAGAGTAAAGTTGATTCTAACCTTTATCTCAAAGTTATGAATGATGAGCCAGTGATATTACTACTAGATGTAGATGATGTATTCTTGACAAGATGAAGAAAAGCTCATCACAGATTGTAGAAGAAGCTCGCTACAGAGTTTGATGGAAGACCTAAATGCATTATCTCTTAAGTCTTGAAGTTTGGCAGAGCACAGAGAACATCTTCTGTAACCAAGGGAAGTATGCAGTTAAAATAAAGAGGTTTGACATGTTGAACTGTAAATCCATGTACACACCCATGGAAACGAAGTTGAAACTCCTGGTAGATACCTCGTCAAAATTGGTTGATGCTACTCTGTACAGACAGTTATTGGTTCAGTGATGTATCTGACAAATACTAGGCTAGATATATGTTTTGCCTTGAGTCAGTATCTGGTAGAACCCAGACGTGTTCACATTGTTGTTGCAAAACATATGATGAGATACCTTAAGGGTATGTTGGATTTTGGTCTCTATTATACTAGAGATCATGACTTCAGACTGAGTGGTTACACCGATTCAAATTGAGCCGGAAGTGCTTCTAATAAAAAGAGCACTTCATGATGTTGTTTCAGTCTGAAGTCAGCCATGACTTCATGGCAGAGTAGGGAGTAATTCAGCATTGCTCCCAGCATGGCAGAAGCAGAATACATTGTTGCATGTTCCGCCAGTTGGGAAGTCATATGGCTTCGGATGTTGTTGACAGATCTATTTGATCTGGAGATGGAAGCCACCGTGATCCTATGTGATAACCAGAGTTGTATGGAGATGATGTGTTCTATGATGAGTCGAAGCACATAGAGATCCGGTATCACTTCATTCATGATATGTTGCAGAGAGGAGCCATAAAGCTCCAATATGTTAGCACGGATGAACAGGTTGTTGATGTGTTGACCAAGCCTCTATCTCATGTAAAGTTTGAGCATTTTTAGGATAAGCTTGTTTTAATCCGAAAGGACCTCCCTCGAAAAGGGGAGTAGTTTTGTTGTGACGCCAGCCTAGTGCTGAAGATTTTCAGCTTCGTGTTGATGTTGTTGAGTTGCCAGCCTTGTTCTGTGATGCCAGCTTCATGCTGATGATGTGTTTTCAGCCTCGTGTTGTGATGATGTGTTGTCAGCCTCGTGTTGTGATGATGTGTTTCCAGCCTCGTGTTGTGATGATGTGTTTCCAGCCTCGTGTTGTGATGATGTGTTGCCAACCTCGTGTTGTGATGATGTGTTTCCAGTCTCGTGTTGTGATGTCATCTTTGTGCTGATGATATTGTGTAGCTAGCTTCGTAATGTGATGCCAGCTTCGTGTTGATGATATTGTGTAGCCAGCTTCTTGTTGTGATTCCAGCTTCGTGTTGGAGACTCTCAGCCTAATGTTGATGTTGATGTTGCTCCAACCTTCGTGTTGTGATACTGTTGTTGTTGATGTTGTATCGGCCTTGTGTTGTTATTGATGATGATGATGTATTAGTGTTATACTAATCCATGTTGATGTAGATGATGATGATGACACTTCAGCTTCTTGCTGAAGATGATGATGATGATGATGATGATGCCACTCTAGCTTCTTGCTAAAGATGATGATGATGATGTTATTTCAGCTTTAATGTTGAAGATAATGATGTTACTTTAGCCTCATGCTAAAGATGTTGATGATATTACTTTAGCCTCATGCTAAAGAAGATGATGATGTTACTTTAGCGTCATGCTAAAAATGATGATGATGATAGTTTAGCCTCACGCTAATGAGGATAATGATGCTACTCCAACTCCATGTTGTCAATGATGATGATGAGAAAAACTTCCAATGATTTATAGATATGTCAGTCAGTGTTCTAGATGTTGTTGATGTTGTTGCCCTCTCTCTCTCTCTTGATGATGTTGTAGAATACCCTTCTTGTTAAGGGGGAGTGTTGAAATATTGTAACTACAAAGAGTATTCTATTTATTATTGATGTATTATTCATTAGATCAATCCCCTTTTGT
>JZKD02S2359961.1:0-17166 GCA_000966675.3 Picea glauca
TAATAAACGAGTCACAGGGCTTATGCCCTCAAAAAATATATACAAGTAAGTGCTCGTGGCACGTAAAAAGTCTAAATAGGTTCAGGGCCTATGGGCCCTGTTATAATAGTCCACAACATGGGCTAAATTCCTAAACAATCGGACCCACGTCCGAGGTGCCCCCACGACATGAGGCTGCATGGATGGCAGTAGGTCCTTTATCTCTTCCATCGGGACTATACGAGTGAGTGCAGTGAAGTTTTGCTCAACTTGTCTAAGGACTCTCTCAGCCTCCCTGGCTGGGAGGTTCCCAACTACTGCTGCTCCTCCAACGACGATAGCTACGGCTTCCGGCCAAGGACGATGCATGTTTTGTGCATAATCAACAGGTCGCACGAGTCCCACATCTGCATACAACAAACGTTTACCCGTCAAATACACTGGCATACAAAAAATGATATATATCACAAAAATGACAAAAAAAATTACATATGCAAACAAAAAAACTACAAAGGTGGAGACTTACCCATCTCCCCTCGCTCCTCACCAGGAGGCACGGGTATCTCAAGATCTCTAGAAAAATCTATCCCTGTATATGGGTAGTCCTCGATCACAGGGATTTGCTGTGACAGACACACAAAGAAGTCATCATCGAAGGACTCATTGTTCCTTCCACCACCCTATTGCGGCAGTAATACTGCCCATCTACACACTGTAGGAAATGAGGCGTGATGTCCTCGTACTACTTCCCGAGGGCTAAAGCTCGAAACTCTCTCAAAGAAAAATGAACACAAGATCGTCTCGAACCCGAAATTCCTTTGTGTCCGCTGTCGACAATCTGTCAATTGCCTCTTCATGCACTCCAGTAATGTGGTACTCTAGTCAAAAATCTGTGCAGTCAAGCACTGGATCGCACAGTTCATCTTTGCGCAAGAAGCCTGATGCAAGGATGCAGAACCGGTAATCCGCCCAATCAGTAATAATATCGCCTACAACAATAGGTTAGTAATCTTACTGATAGGTACCTGGGAGCCCGCACGATCAGTCCCAGCCTCACAGTGCTCGGATATCAGTTCTGATATCTTACTCAGTCCCACAGGAAATGTCCTGAAGTCGATTGGTTCCCCTCTCCTTGAGAGGACAGTCAAAAAATAGATATCCTCGGTGGTGGACACCAATGATTGTCCCTCTAACATAAAGTCCTTTGCATCAGGGTTCCAGTAGTCGATCAAGGCATTCAATAACCTTGGTTGTGCATGCATAAATGGACACAGAAAGAACTTCAGTAAACCGCATTGCATCAACACGGCCATGACATTCGGATCTCCCACAACCAACTCACTGATTGCTTCATGCTCTCTTTCCCTCCACTGGACATACATCCTGCCAACACAACAAGATTCAGGAGGGTCAACACTTGCCTTTTAATTATTTTTTCTACAAAGGGGGGGGGGGTCCACGCGAGCTGTAGAGGCGACAATCGCATGTACACGTGGGCAGCCTTTACTCTGCCTGAGTGTACACGCGGCCTGTCCAGAGACAACCCGCGTGTACCTAGGGCCGACTTTTTTAAGGTCAACGCCCACCCAAAAAATGAACCTAAAAACAAAATTGAAGAATTGAATAGCTAGATAAGGGAGTTTGTACTTACTTGGTCCAAGTGGAAATTCGTTTCGTCCACGGTAGCTCCCAGAATCACTGTTTTTAGCAAAGGGGGTATTTTGGCTCCAGAGTCAATTTCCAAATCAGCAATGGTGATAATGAGCTGCCAGCTTCTATTTATAGACTTTTTGGCCTCTTTTTGTCACTTTTTTGGCCTCCCTTATTAGTTTCTTTATACCAAAAACCATTTAGAGTGATTCAGGAGTTATATGGGAGGGATTTGATCGGGTATTGGGACACTTTTTTGAGTTTTGAGAAAATTTTGACAGTCCATAATTTTTTTTTCCAAGAATCAACTTGAGCATATAGGTTAGGTTATTACCCCAACTTTTGCGTCTCATTGTCTTTTTCCTCTGCTATAGGATCGATCCCATCAGGTTGTGACACAGAATCATCATATCTACTTTAGAAGTGTCACAACTTGGCGATAGAGCTTACCAGAACATGGATGCCCTAGGTAGGTCCTGGTTGCATTATGGTGTCCATGCCATCTCTAAAACACTGTAGGCTCGTGAGTCCTTATAGTCTTTCCTGAATATGAGTTTGAGCCTTATTTGCATGATTCTTCTTCGCTCTTTGTCTCACCCTCAGGACTCCCAAAAATAAATGGGTCTCCTTTTAAGCCCTTTTCAGACCCTCTAAAAATGAAAAGATTGTCGAGCGATCTTGTGTCCTTTCACGCTCGTTAAACTGAAATTTGAAGTCACGTCTATCCAACGGTAGTTTACCCCTTTTTCAGTCCGGACGGTCAACTGTATGAACAAAGGTATAATCTATCGAATTTCTGTTCTTTAGAAGAGTACTCTCAGGTATAATTTTATCCCTTTTTCGGGCCCAAGAGACTAAACTTACGAAAAAGAAACCCCCACGAGGTCCATAGTTAGGCTCTTTTCAAACTCCCTAAAATTGAAAAGATCGCCGAGTGACCTTATTATTTCACACTCGTTAAATTGGTCCCAAATAATATTCCTGACGGAGTCCATAGTTAAGCTTTTTTCAGACTCCTTAAAAGTAAAAAAATAGCCGAGTGATCTTGTCCTTGTCACACTCATTAAAATGGTTTTGAATCGACGTCTAATCGATGCTAGTTTATCCCTTTTTCGAACCGACTAGACTATCTTCGAAAAAGGTATCCGCGCCACGCGCTTACAACTCTTCTCAGTTAGGTAAGATATATATGAGGCAGACTAGATCACACCAGGCTCCTCAGCCTATGATCTAACCCTCAAGATCTACCCTCCTCCATCCTCTCTAGATCAACAACTTACAAAAGTAGGTCATACAACAAAATATTACATACCATTCGCTTCCTTGTATTTGTCTCTCTATATCTCTATTGACTCGCTACAACAATTCTCTCTGTAATAACGACTAGTCCCTTCTCTGAGACCTAGGTATCTCTATTTATACATTTCTGGCTCTTCAGCCATCGTAATACATTACCAAAACCCTAACCCTACCGTCGTTAGGTCTTCCATGCATGCACACATGCTATTCTTCCTTCCAACGATCGCTTTCCTCGTGCATGCCTTCTTTCCAAAAATCGCCTTTATTTCCGCTTTGGACTGCTTCCAACAGTGAGAAATGAGGCTCAACATAAAGTCATGTACTAGCTATGAGGGAATCCCAGTCCTATGGAAAAAACATGGGCACCAAATGAAGCAGGGGATCTAACTAGGGCACCCATGTTCGATAAGTCTCTACCACTTGATAACGACACTACTTATAGTAGATTGAAGGTTCTGTGTCGTAAGAAATGGGTTCATACCTAAGGCATAAAAAGTGACAGTTATAGCATAATGCAAAAATGCATGATGGAATGGATACCTATCCTATATGCTGTGTGGTGAAAATACCTGCCCGTGGTGACGAACGACCAACATAATGTTGAAATCCGCAAGAATCCCTGGTAGAAACTTCAAAATCCAACTCAATCCACCTTTGTATTAGTCCATTAGACGAAAAAATACTCAAAACTATAGAAAGTTAGTAAAAACTGTTATAAATAGTAACAAAACCAAAATTTACTATGTCATTTTGATTTTTTACCCAAATAGTGAAAATTGGACCAAAATACCTTCGAGATTCAACTGGTGATTGCGGGAGCGTCAGGCAATGAAATCATAAACCGTCTGGATCAGGTAACTCCTCCTCCCCTCTTCATTTTCAGTGGATTAAATTCATATATTAGGTTTCAAATTTTGAGTAATTTAGGGCGTAAATTGTGTAATTCGGTGTATGCGAGTGTTGGCCCTTGACCAAGTTTTGAGGAACACTTGGTCATATTTGACCGTTTTAGGACATTGACACCCTATCAAATATGGAGCACCAGGCGAAGTAGAGATCATGGGATCTCGACCCACTTTTGGGGCCCTTTTAGGGTTTTGGGTTAATGCAATGGGAAAGGGATGTCGGTCCATGGGTTTACCCATGTTTTAGGCCTATGTTGTAAAGTATAAATAAATAGCTAGGCAATGTAAGAAGAGTCGATGGCTTAGTGCTAGTAATTAGATCTGTGTGATCGAATGAAAATGCTTTGTGCATGATTGTAAGAGGCTTGCAGAGCTGAGTGCAAGTGCTGAGTGCATGGATTTTAGGAAGGCCTTGTGCTAGATCTACTCGAGGAAGGAGGATCTGGCGAGGTGCGCACAGATCTCCTATCCTATGCAGAGTACAAGTTGAGCTCTGTGCTGTAATCAGATTGACCAAAGCTAATAAAGAAGAAGAAGACTTTGTGGACGTAGCCCCAGGGTGGGGGTGAACCACGTAAACCTGTGTGTCATGCTTTGTATTGTTGCTTCCTTATGTTTTCACTATCTTGCTAAGTGCTATGCCATGATTCGATAGATTTGCTTATGCTTTGTGATTCACTAGATGTATATGAATAGTATATCTGATGTGTATGAATGCTTAGTGCTGATCTACAAGATCTAATATGTTTTGCTATTGCTAAGCACTGAAATATCTTATATCTGAGAAAATACTGCGATGTTCTGTCTTATCTGCGAAGTACAATAAGGGTGAATAAGGAATGAATGAATGATGCTAAGTGCTCTGTAAAGGATATAATCACAGATCTATGTCCCAGCTAAGGTTGAAGACACTTGAGTCTTGCAACCACCCCTGCCTCTACCTTGGGTGAGACTTCATCTGCTTCGTAGGTGTTGCCGAAAGGGTTGGTAGTTAGGGATTTGTTGGTGCGCTCTTGAGAGTTGGACCCTAAGTGTTATAACCCTAAATTGAACCACACATGCTTACCTGGCATCAGGCCAACTCATATCCCTTCTTTACCAAAACTCTGCTAAACAACTCTTTGAAAATCCTCTTGTGTAAAGGCCCACACGCCCTAACCCATTACTGCACGCGTGTACACGCTGGCTGACTCACAACAGCCTGTGTGTACCTACAAAAGCACGAAAAAAGGAAAGTTGCCGATGAAACAAAAAACTATGGGTGAATTAACTGAAACTCCCGACCATGCATGGCCGAGGGTTCGTCCAAAAACCTAGCTCATTCTAGCCTATAAAATAAGGGGTAGGGGTACCATTTGGAAGAGAAAAAACTATAGAAAAGAAACTCTGCCCATTTACATATTCCATTGTCCCAACCCTTTAGCCTTTCCTAATGCCAAAGGAGATTTAAAGCAAAGCAGTTGAAGGACAGAAGAAGAGGAGCCCAGGATCAGGTTCAAGGAGCAATGGCCGGTCTCAACTTTCGTAAGTTGACTCATTTTAAGTAATAAAGATATTTCTTTTCCCGTCCCAATTCATGAAATTTCTATGGTTTGATTAGTTTATTCTTGATTTTTAACCCGTTAGTATAGAAGTAGAATGCATGCATAGTTGTTGTTTGTCTTGAGTGCAGGTCATCTTTGGAAGGAGCGTTGCGAACAAGTAATCAAGCACAATGGAGGATCAACATCAAATGCCGATAATAAGGTAGGTGGATCTTTCCATGCATTTACTGAGAAAAGGGGATTTAAATCTAGGGATGTAGGTAGAAAGTAATTTCTATTCAATCAAATCTGCATGCAAAGTTTGAACTCTATTTGCTAGTCCGTAGGGTGTTTTTCCCAACAACACTAGGTCTTCCCTTGTGCCAACAAATGGTTCTGTTGTCAGGACCTGGAACTGTGATTGTTGGGAACTGATGAAGAAGAAACTTTGTGCAAAAGAAAGTTCTGTGCGTAGATTTGTTGCCCTAGTGTGTAGATTTTTACTCGACCTGTGAAGCTTTGTGCCAGGAATAAGGTCAGATCTAAAGAAAGGAATATCAGATCTGAAGAAAACAAGTGAGATATGAATTCTCTATGCTTTAAGAAAAGTAAAAGGGGAAATTTTTGAAATAAAGAAGTTAGATTTGCAGAAAAGAGGTAAGATCTGTAAGCTCTATGCTCTAATAAAGGTAAGAATAGTCAAAAGTTTTTAGATCTGAAAGCTTTGTGCTCTATAGAAGTAAGATAAGTGAATTTTTTTGCTTCTAAATCATGGATCGAGGTATGCTTGATAGATTCTTTCCTAGCTTCAAAACTAGGGCTTTAATAGATGAAATAAAGTTTGATATGAATAGATTTGATAAGTATAATGATAGATATGTTATAACTATGCATAGAAAGAATGTCTGGACTAACAAGTGGATGCAGGATCCTAGAAAGAGTTTTTTGTAGGCTAGATACCATGATCCTGGTGCGCAGTACAAAATAAGTTGGGGAACATTTAAATGAAATAGAGGGTTAACCCTCTGTTACAGTTGTAGAAGACCGGGACATCCTGCTAAGGAATTCCCTGGTGGAAGACCTAGTTGTCTCTGTTGCAAAGATTTGGACCATGAAGTGTTTAATTTCCCTAGAATGATTGCTAAGCTTGAAAGAATGAATCTGAATGAAGAAAACCCTAAGGCAGATCCAGAAATAGTACAAACTCAGAAGGAATCAGAAAAGATATGGCTACAGATAAAAGACACTTTGAATGATCACCGCCATGTTAGGCTATCAGAGATCTTCAAAGAAAATGAGCAAGTCAAAGCAAGAATAGGGGACTTCGACATTGACTGTATTCTTGATGAAGAAACACAAGTGAACATTATGACATAAATAACATGGGAAGCTATAGGAAAGCCTGCCGTGATCCCTCCCCTAGGAGGAACAAGTTTATTTAGAGGAAAGCTAGTAAACCTATGTGGAAGACTCAACCAGATACCTATGACTGTCAATGGAACTTTGAAAGAGGAAGACTTTGAGATTATTAAATTTGTTAAAGACAACACCCTGTTTACCATGCTCATAGGAAAACCTTGGATTGATAGAGAAAAAACTAGACGAAAAGAGGAAGAAGAAGTTTTGGAACAAAAGAAGCAAGAGTTAAAAGACTTTATGACCAGAAGGATCACAGACTTGATTAAGGAATAGACGAACAAATCGCAGATATTTAATACTAGCAACTATGATGTCGAGGCTAAGAGAACACTAGAGCATCCACAAAAGATTGAGTTACCTATTTTTTTATACAGAAGAAGTATTATCCAGGAACCCTGGGAAAGACTTTCAACAACGCGAAGTAACTAAGACCAAAAAAGATAAGCATTAGAATGGTAAAAGCATTACTGAGACGAAGCTCACTGGGAAGAAGGATAGAAAGTTAAGAAAGAAAAGGGCTAATACTGTAAGGTTGCAAGAGGTTCTAGAGGATACTTCACAGACAAAAAAATTGCCGAATTGGAACTTCACTGATATATCAGAACAATGACATAGAGTACTTCACCATGATGAAGAAATATAGTTGTTGGGGATGATATATCCATTTGAATTCCTCTCTAAACGAGTAGAAAATCAATAAAGGTTCATCATCCAACCGTTGAAAAGTGCCATAATGGGTCGTACAAGAGTTAATGAAGGATCATAACCGTTGCCAGCAAACCGTTACTAAGTTTCCCTACTTAGTCCATTGCACCACGCACCGAGAATAATTTTTTCTAAGTGAGAATTTGAGCATGAAACTTGAGATTAACTCACCTTGAGATCATTGCCTTGTTCCCATACTATTCAATGTAGTCTCTGAATTCCTTTCGCACCTAAGCTAGCTGACCCAAACTTGTATGTCAGACGAGCTCAGCGCTGGTGAGAAAATCGTTGAAGAAGTTCTAATTGAATTAATGGCTGAGAGAGTCATGTCAGAGCGAGGAATGTGTACAGGTGTACATGCATCGTCCTCGAGAGAATTTCCATCTTCCCCCTCCATTGCTCAAGCAGGACCATCCCGACTGCCTTCGGAAAGACGATGTAAGCTTGGAAACGACTTCGCCATTATGGAGATGATCCCAAGTATCTTGCCTAAGTATATCCCACCACTAAGTGACATAGTGAATCAAGACACTATACCCAGAGACTTCAACTATGCTGTGGTCACTGCGTACCTCCCAAAATGGGTGTGCGTAGTTCATGCTGACTAGGATAAGCTCACATCGCTGAAATTTAGTGATTTTAACCTTGGAGATCGCAAGGTTTACAGTATGATAGCCCCACACAAGTAATTAACTATCAGAAAATGAAGGAACCCAAATATTGTCCCTCAACAATGGACCCATAACCTCGCACAGTCAACCCTCCTCAATGTAATGAAGATTCCTCATTTTGGGAGGCATCAAGAAGTGAATGCATACGTCAGATTGTTGCTGTCCAGCTACCACGGAGGATACTTATGGTTGGACCACTGCATCACTGTGGATTCGATTCTGATCAATCGAATCACAGGTCCAAGCATGCAGGGCCCTGACCTGCACGAGTTTTACCCTGGAAATACCACATATCGCACTCTCGTCCAACGAATAAAAGACACATATGGTGATGTAGAGAAGGGCACATGAGGTTACAAGGTAGCCTCCATTGAGAATGTAACAGTGTGCCTCGGTTGCCAGATGATCATAGGGAAGTTAGTCAACAAAAATAGACCTACACAGGTGACTAGATTTGTAGTTGACCTTACAGGGAAGTGCACAGAGGGACTACAGATGAACTGGGAAAAGTACCTTATAAATCAGCTAGAGCTTGACTGCAGATAGGCGCAAGACCAAGGGTATGAGTCCACTTTAGTTGGTTTCTCATACTCATCGATTTCATCTCTTGAGAGCTACCATAAGGTGCCACTTTTCCGGAGATTGAACCCTTCAAACCACTAGCCGCGAAGTTCTTTACGCTGTGGTACTCTAGCGACATGAACAAGCAGTGGCAGTCTAATGCTGTATTCCAAGCTTATTACAATTAATTGAAAAATGCAATCCAGTCTACACTGCACATCACACCAAACACACTTCATAGGTTTATACCTTTGATCAAATTCAATGTAGACCACCACTTCACCTATATCACAATGCGTGCGGATGAGCACAAACAACAACTCCAATCATACTATAAGTTGACAAAAGAAGATTTGGAGCAGATTACCAAGGAATGGTTGGCAGACCTCATTGTCCCAGTGGTCCCCGCAGATATGTCCGATGTGGAAAGCGTTGAAGCTATGCCGGATATACCTAAATCGTGCAAGACTAAGAGGGATGTGGAAGTTCAATCTATCCATAGCACATCCATGAAGACTACTTTGATCTCACCTGCGAAGGGAGGTGATGGTGAAGAACTAGGTGGCACAAAAGTTGAGAAAAACAAAGGCGAGGTTACTCCTCCTAGAGAGGAGGAGGATCCCTCCAAGAAAAGGAATATTACCCCACCAAATCCCTCGTCTTGAAAGAAATCTAAGGCCACTCGAACTACGTTTAAGACTACCCTCACACAGGATGAGTTTGACTTCTTGATCGCTGCACTGACTGATGCATCACTAGAGATCGAAGAAAATCAAGAAGCAAAGAAGGAGGAGGTATTCAAACGGATCAAGGGTGAAATTTAAGAAGTGTAGTAGACACTCCAGTCTAGCAGAGAAGTTTCTATGGTGCCCTTGACAATTGAAACAACAGGAACAACTGATGAGCCCACCCAATTATGCCAGATCACCGAGAAAGTCGAAGCTCTCCTTCGATGAGCTCAAGAAGACACAGTGCAAGCCACCCAGGCTTTGGCATAAGTACAAAGCACACATATAGTACAATAGAGGAAGGAAGAATAGGAAAAGATTTCCCTGGAAGTGAAGTGGGAGGAGAAAAAAGAAAAGTTATAGCAGAGCAAGGACCAGTTGCTAGCAGAGCAACTTGAAGTACAGGAAAGAGTTCGCAAAGCACTTCGCTCTGTGATGGTCATTGAAGTGAAAATTGAAGAATGTGTCCCACAACAGGTGGAACAACTTGAAGAAGTAATACATCAACTTCAGCAGTGCATCACAGATCTGGAACTTCGTACCATGCCCGAGACTCCACAAGAAGTAAGAGATTTGAGGGAAGCAACTGCTCGTAGTGCAGTTGGCCAATTAAAAACCTTGGATTTGGAATGTAAGCATATGAGCGCTAGAAGTGCCCAGACTTATGAGAACCTCACAGAGAATCCAAAATTGCAGACATTAGAAGCACAACTCCAAGAAGCAAAGCAACATGCAGATACGCTATAGGCGCAGCTGAAGGCCTTGACCCCAGTTGAAAGAATGAAGCAATTTCTAGAACAATGCACCACTCCAAGAGAAAGCATGCCACCTGTTCACTGAAGTTGAGAGCCAAGTAGTCGAGCTTGAACAGGTTGCCATCATCGCAGAACAACATATGGAAGGACCAGTAAACGACACAATGATCCAGGAGCTCACTGAGCAAGAGGCTGTCGCGCTGTAGCAGGTAGAAGTAGCTCAGGCCAAGCTCGAGACATTCAAAGCGGAGCTGATCAGACCAGAGTGACTTGGGACGAGTCACAGGTGAGTGTTGGGGGCCTGTTGGCTCTTGACCAAGTTTTGAGGAACACTTGGTCATATTTAACTGTTTTCAGACATCCACACCCTATCAAATATGGAGCGCCAGGTGAAGTAGAGATCACGGGATGTCGACCCACTTTTGGGGCCCTTTTAGGGTTTTGGGTTAATGTAATGGGAAAGGGATGTCAGCCCATGGGTTTACCCATGTTTTAGGCCTATGTTGTAAAGTATAAATAAATAGCTAGTCAATGTAAGAAGAGCCGATGGCTTAGTGATAGTAATTAGATCTGTGTGATCGAATGTAAATGTTCTGTGCATGATTGTAAGAGGCTTGCAGAGATGAGTGCAAGTGTTGTAAGTGATGAGTGCACGGATTGTAGGAAGGCCCTATGCTATATCTACTCAGGGAAGGAGGATCTGGCGAGGTGCGCACAGATCTCCTATCCTATGCAGAGTAGAAGTTGAGATTTGTGCTGTAATCAGATTGACCAAAGCTAATAAAGAAGAAGAAGACTTTGTGGATGTAGCCCTAGGGGGGGGGTGAACCACGTAAACCTGTGTGTCATGCTTTGTATTGTTGCTTCCTTGTGTTTTCACTATCTTGCTAAGTGCTATGCCATGAATAGATATATTTTCTTATGCTTTGTGATTCACTAGATGTATATCAATATTATATCTAATGTGTATGAGGATGCTTAGTGTTGATCTACATGATCTAATATGTTTTTCTATTGCTAAGCACTGAAATATATTATATTTGAGCAAGTACTGCGATGTTCTGTCTTATCTGAGAAGTACAATAAGGGTGAATAAGGGATGAATGAATGATGCTAAGTGATCTGTGAAGGATATAATCATAGATCTGTGTACCAACTAAGGTTGCAGACACCTGAGTCTTGCAATCACCCTTGCCTCTACCTCGGGTGAGACTTCATCTGCTTCGCAGGTGTTGCCGAAAGGGTCGGTAGTTAGAGCTTTGTTGGTGCCCTCTTGAGCACTGAACCCTGGGTCTGCCCCTGTGCCAACATCGGGTTGTCTCTTATTGGTTCTCATATATGATAGGGGATACGTGCCTGTGAAAACTACAACACATGTATAACCAACCCTATACGCAATTGTAAGTGAAGCAACTCATGTACAAGCACACAATCAATGATTTTTATGGTTGCTAACTCAAATTTTGACTTTCATCTGGCAGGATGGTTCTTGAATGGAGGGAAAGGGAGCATAAGGAGGTCAATGCTGTTGTGGAATGAGATCTGGGGGCCCAAATGGCCTTGAAAATATGTGGCTTATACAAATTTTGGGCACTCAAAGGGATGAGGGCCCAGGTGAGGTTGCTTGAGATGCTTGTGGGTTACTGAGACCCTAAGAGTGAAAGATTCAACCTCTATGGGAAACCATTGAGGATTGAAGTAGAGGATATCTAATTTTTGACTAGATTATCATGTTGGGGAGAGGTTGTAAACCTCATTCATGGGGAGCAGGGAGAGAAATGAAAATAGAGGCGTACATAGATGCCCATTGTGTAGCAGGGACTCCAAAGGTCGGGAGTCAACTCCCCATCTGAGTGATAAACAATCTCAGCCTGAAGATTGTTGTCCTCGTGTTGACTAGGATCACAAGTTCGACTTCGTTGCACCAGGCATCGAGGCCGCTCATTTTCTATGCAGTAGAGTGCTTGAGACCCACAATAATTGACTGGTGTACCTCACTACTAGAAAATACGAAGAGCCAGTTTATAGAATGAAAAAATGGGAGTAAGAGGAACTTTGGGTTTGCCTCTATCTTATGCAGTTTCTTCTTCAAGCGGGTTCCAGGTTTGGGACCTAGAGTCGAGATTCTTTCGAGAGGACCTTGCGATCTAGCCATGACACGGTGGACCGAGGTAATGAGATGGAAGGGGGGAGGTAGGGTGCCCACACCCTACAACGAGAATTTATTTTACTGGTGGCAGAGACAGGTCATCACTCTGGATGACTATCTCTATGCAGGGATTGACTTCAAAGGAGATCCAGACATGCCACTCCCACCAGGGACCGCCTACGGGGACATAGGTATGACAAATGTTTTTAAATATTTCATTTTTTTTGTATTTTTGTATAGTAGAACAAAAATATTTTTGTATGATGCTTAATTACTAACTAGACACTTGTGTAACACAGATGTGGTTCTGTGACATCCAGAAGGGCTTCCTTGACATCGACGAAGGAACCGGGGAGATGAGGCGGTGGGAGGAGAAGCCGAGAGAGTCCTACAAAACGTACAGGGAAACTTGTCTCGTTTGACTCATAGGATTCCCATGGTTTAGGTAGAGGATCTGCTGGAAGCCATGCAACGACAAGTGGTTGGTGTGCCTAGAGCTTGGGTGCGACTCTTTTGGTGTCTCGCAAACACAGTAGTTTGTTACCATGATACACATCCGACACCACAAACGTAGATGTCGTGGATATTGTAGTATTGATTGTATATGTGTATTGAGGGTATTAGCCCCAATTTTGTACTATAAACACCATATTTTTTGAAATATATATAAAACAAGGATCTTCGACTCTACTTATATTGTACAATGTGTACATTGATGAGATGGTTTTCTTTGCTTTAGTTATGTGAAAAACTCCAATCTAAAATAAAATTAGCATAAGCATTGGATACATGATTATAACCCCTAGGAATTTGATAATAAGTAATTAAATAAAACTATCGTTCTAAAATACGTACCCGTAGGAATCGTCGGAGTAAATTAGGATCACGTACACGGTAACTGCCGTTCAACTGCCATACTACTAACTGGAAATCTAGGCGAACTTCTAAAGAGCGAATACCATGTGAGATAACATCACACAAAAGTTCTATAACAATGCTATATTCGACCACATTATTTGTGGATGGCCCTAGGCATATGCCACCTGAAGACACCAATAGACCCTCGTGTGCGTAAACCACCCAAGCGGTGGAAGCCAAGTTTTGTGTATGATGAATGTCTTCGTCTGTGAATCCTAGGTAGACCGAAGACTCCGTTTACATCTGCCAACCAAGGGAAAACTTGATAAGCAAGACGAAGATGAACATAAAGGGAAAATATATATACACTAAATTACATTAGTATACAAATAATTCCGCCCAAGATTAGGTCTCAAGCATAATATCTTTTCAAGTTAAGCACATTCCTGGGCTCAACCAACATATTCCCTTCAGAATCTTCTAACTAATAGGCTCCTTTTTTTAAGACACGTCTCACGATATAAGGACCGTTCCACATGGGTTTAAACTTTCCTTCCCCCAGTGGTTCTTTGGCTTGATCATACAAGAGGACCAAGTCACCCTCAACGTACAACCGAGGATAGACAGACTTATCGTATTGGACCTTGACACATATTTTTTTTGCCTTGATAGCCGTAGAGGCGTCTCGACGCTGCTCACCGAGACTCTCTAGGTGTATAAGGCGTCGCTCGAGATCGGAAGTGTCAGGTAGGAGCACGACTACCAACTTAAGAGAAGGGATTTCAAATTCATTAGGTAATATTGACTCCACACCGTGTAATAACTAAAAAGGGGAAAAACCGGTGGCAGTCTTGACCGAGGTTCAATATGCCCAGAGTGCGGGATATAGTATAATGTGCCAGTCGAACTTACTCTAGCTAATAGTTTTTTGCAAAATTGTCTTGAGAGACTTGTTGAATACCTCTACTTGTCCATTTTCCCAAGGGTAATAAGGAGAAGGATGACCATGTCTAAACCCTATCCTAGATGCTAGATCTTCCATCATTTCGTTCTGAAAGTGACTGCCAAAATCAATGAAAATCTCACTCAGGATACCAAATCGGGTGATAATTTGATTGAATACGAAGAAGGCGGCAGTATTCTCGTCAGATTTAACTGTAGGCTTAGTAAAGTAGTCAACGACCACGATAATGTGCTGATGCCCCCTGTTGAAACATATCTTAAATTTTTATCCTTAAGGCCTAGATTTTTTCTTTTTCGGGTTTCGACTTTTCATAAAACAAGAGTTTCGTATCATTTCTAAATACACGATACCTTTTTCTTAATTTTTAAATTTTTGTCGGATAATGAACGGGAAAAAGGTTTACAAAAAATATGACTTCCGACGCTTTTTATTTGTAAATTATTTAAAACGTGTTGAAACTTAAATTAACGATTTTTAAATTAAACTTAAAAGAATTTTCGGGATTCGGGGTTTCCTACAAACAAATTTTTGATGCAAATCAAATCGTGAAATCCCGATCCCCGATTTCCTGAAATGTTGGAATCTTAATTTAAACACAAATTAATTTAGTCTCTTATAAGAAAGGTTAAGGGTTAAAATAATTATGTCGCGATTTCGGGATTCGCGGTTCAGTGAGAGCACGTCTCCTGTCACCATGTTTCCCGAAATCTCGAATTACGAAACCCCGATCCATAAGTCAAGTTAAATTAAACTAATTTTGTTTTGGCCTTAATAGTGATTATTTAGTTAATTAAGATAAGTTAAGTCCCGTTTAAAAAAACAAGCCGTCGCGATTTCGCAATTTCGGAGATTGGATTTTATTTATAACATACTTCTCAACATCAGGATTTCTGAAATCTCGAAAATGTCTAATATCAATTAATTAATGTGCTAAAAGTGTTTAAATCTTAATTAAAACATCGCGATTTCGCATTTTCGGAAATCATTTTTCATCGACGACATACCTCTCGACATCAGGATTTCCGAAACTCCGAAAAATGAAGTTTTCAGCTTTAAACTATGATTAACATTAATTAACCTTTTCTCAAAAACAAGATTAATGGTAATCATTCTTAGGTGTTCATTCATGTTTCGCTTACCAATTAAGTAGGTTTGCGAACCCCCTCGCATTTATGATGCAATCACAAAAAGTCTTAAAGCAGTTGCCGACTGGTTTATTGAGGAAATTTTTTCCTACATTAGGGTTTATGGCTGTTCCATTCCCCCTCATGCACTCCCTAAATTCCTACTGGACAGATTGGTGTGCAGGGAGGTATCTTATCAGATAGTAAAGGGCGGTGTTGGATTAGAATTAAAAGCAGCTCAAAAGAAATCATGGCCATCTTTCCCTGTTCATATTGGGAGATTTTCTTTATCAAATTTAGGCCATTCTAAGGTAGAGGCTAAGTCATTAGAAGAAGTGAAATTAGTAGATATTGAGCACATAAAATATGACCCCTACCAAGTAATAAGTGGGCATTTCATACATTGTAATCTAAAGGCGTATGAACATGAAGCATCTATTTATGATGATATATTTAAAGATGTTAAATCCTATGAAGAAGTAATGACCAGAGTCTAGGCCTTGCCACCTAACTCACAGACTGGATTCACATCTTTTCAGATCCATAGGCGAAGTTGCCTACCTAAGAGTTTGCAGGGTGAAGTTTCGACCCCACCGCCAGAACAGGAAGGGCCCCCTCCAAGGTTTGAAACTAATACAAAGGATAAAGCAAATACCAAAGGTAAGTTGAAGAATACTGAGATACCTTCCCAAGACACAGAGGGTTCTCAAACAAAAGAATCGGGAACAAATAAGAGAAAAGAGCTAGAAACAATTCCGGAAATCATGAAAAATATTCCAGAAAAGATAGGAGGAACAACATCAACAGAGCTCAGTAGTCCTATCACCTCTTTAACTCCATTGCAGTCAAATTTTGGAACCCCCCATGAAGGAGCTTTATATGTCAGTGATCTAGAGCCGATTTCAAGAGATGAAATACCCCCATCAGATTACTTTTTCAGTAAAAAGCGAAGAGCAGTCTTGAAACAGGAAATTCATCCAAGAGGAGAAGGGATGATTAAAAAACATAGGGTTATTATAGATGGAAAGAAACTCAAAGATGGAGAATTTGCTACAGAATTAGCAGGTACAATGGGTGCTATAGCATCAACAACTATGTATTCTATTGGCAATTTAACAACTATGCTCGAACAGAAAGACCAAACAATAATTCAGTTGCAAGACAAATTAAAAGAAAATGAGAGAAATATTAGTTGGAGAATACAAAAGGGTCTAGAACAAGCTAGACTAAAGGATATGCAAGAAATCTAGAAAATGAGGACTTGGAAGAGGCAAAACACATAATACAGGTCACACAGGAACATGTCCGAAAGCTGGGAGAAGAAAACAAACATTTACAAGATAAAATTATTTCTATTACTAATCAGGTAGTAGAACTTTAAAATTTCAGGACACAAGCATTGGAGATATATTTGAGAATAGAGGAAGAACAACAGAAAGTGTTCTTGAATCTGGAAGTAGTCCAGAACTATTTTCAAGAAACAAATAAGTCTTTGGAGGATGTTTTCCAGAAGGAAAGGGAGGTGAAAGTAGCTAGAACGACTTTTCAGAAGGCAACAACTTTCTCATCAAAGGAAGAAGTTGGAAAGATTAAGAAATTATCTATTTCTAAACAGGTTAAAGGGGACATAATATTAAAAGTGTGGAAAGCAAACCTGGCCAAATATAAAAGAATAACAAGAGAGGTCAATGATGATTTCCAGGGAATTTTCGATCTCTTAGAAAGAGCTTCATTGAATATCGGAATAGAGGACTGTTCCGAATTATTAGGTGAGATTAATATTGCCAAGCACCAGCTAAGGTTCAAAGAAGAGCTGGAGGAAATGAAAATAGAGATTTCAAAAATTAAATTAATCAATATTACAGAGATCAACAAA
>JZKD02S2359961.1:17176-30727 GCA_000966675.3 Picea glauca
AATTCGTTATGATGTTGGCCTAGAAATTTTGTCGACTATACACCAGGACACCGCCACTCATATCTCGGATCATATCCAGGAGTGGCATAGGGAAGAGGTTGATTAATACCTCCATACCCCCGTCCTTTATTTTAGAATGGTTCCTCAAGTCTTTTCACCCTCCTATCTCAAACGATGTTGCTACATCCGGGATTACCACTGAAGAAGAAGCAATCTTTAAATCCCAGCAATTAGATCTCATATACACTCAGTCTGGGATGTTATACCACATTCTTTCGAACACACTGAGGTCAACTTACGAACCTAGATAAAAGCCCGAACCTCATGCCAATGGAATTGTAGGCTCTAACAATGTAAAGTCTGCGGACTCAGTGACAAGCCATTTGAAAGAGTTGTCTCTAAACCAGTCTGTAGGAGGACTAGCTTTGTCTGTGTCTTCCAATCCCACTCAGTCAGTGAAAGTACATTTTGTGCAATCATCGGTCGGCCCAAATGGTAACCAGCAACCAGGCGGAAATAAGAAGAAAGGACGTAATAATCGTAAGGGTGGGAAAAATAATAATAAACCCAAGGACAATGGTAATAATGAGAAGACGAATAAAAATGTTGGAGAGGGAGGACGAGAAAGACTTAAGGTGAAGTTTCCCTATAAGATTTTTGCAGACGATCACCTTACCCTTGTATGCCCCAAACTTGTGGAATCTCTGAGGTTATTATCTCTACCGCATGTCGTGCTAACGAATCCTTTTCCACATAACCAGCACATGGCCTCAAGCTCTTTAAACCCTGGAAATGCGGTTGGTGGGAGTCAAAACCCATTGTTATAAGATTACGATCGTTTGTGTATCAATATGGTCAATGAAAAATTTAATGTAGCCACTCAATCTCGAGATTATATCTCTTCACAAGCTATTCATGGTCTAGAATCTCCTTCTCATCCTCCAGAGACAACTTTACATATTGAAAAACCAGAGTCACCACCTCATATTCCGAAAGGAGTACTCAAGCGCTCTACCCACAATCCAAATGCTAGAGCCACCCAGAACTACTCTATTGTTGAGGACCTGGGTCAAACCCCTTGTGCGATGTTGGATTTGGAGGTAATCTAGACATGTCCTTCATAGAGGAATGCCTTACTATCTACGTTAGGAGCTTTAGAACCCAGTGGCTCAAAATTTATCAAGTTTGACGTCACAGATGTGAAGCCACACTTGCCTTACCATGTGGATTTACAAATCCAGGTGGAGTACTCAAAATATACCATCAAACGTGCAATTGTTGATGAAGGCATTGATACATGTGTGATGTCCATGATCTGTTGGAAAGCTCTCAGTTCTCTGACTCTTTCTAAGTCATCGAACATGTTGACTTATTTTGACGGTCATTTCTTCCACCCTCACGGTATTCTTCCTACCTTTCTGGTCCAGTTAGGTGGGAAGACGGTAGAGGTGGAGGTAGAGGTAGTTGATGCGCCTCTTGATTATAACTTGTTTTTTTTTTTGACAAGAACGGTTAGACTGTATTAAGCGGCTTTCTGGCAAGCCAGAATCAGAAAGTTACAAATCTGAAGAAGGTTGGTGACCTCTAATAGTGTTGCCAACCTTCTTGTGAATGTCTTGGGAGTCCAATCCCATTTGCTTCTTGAGCTAATTCGAGAAAATGACAAAAAATGCATACATGAGTAAATTCTCACAAACTGTGAGCAAAGTAGGAGACAGAAGCAAAGCATTAAACTGAGGAGGATGAAATTTTCCCCTTAAAAAAGGGATCCAGCTTTTTCTGAGAACCTAAAGAAATCTTGGAGGCCGCCTCCTTTTCTCTGTGCGCTTTGTTGGTCTTTCGCCCTCGGGTAAGGGGTGGAGACGGAACTGAATTGTCTTCAATTTCAGAAGTTTCCACAGAGCTGCTAGAGGGGACTGAAACAACCAGACCTGCAGGGGCAGGGGGCTCTGGATCTGAGGCCCGAATTCCTCTCGCTGCTACTAACTCTGGGGGGGTGGAATCTGGAAAGATTTCGTCTGTCGGAGGATTTCCCTTAACTGTTGTTGTTTCTGGATCTAGGGCTTCATCTTCCTTCAACGCATCAAAGCTTTTTTTATTTTCTAGAGTTGCCTTTGCTGAATGAGTAGCCTTCGGAGCCTGGGGTAGTGGATCCTTTCACCTTGGTTGCCTTCATCTGTTAGATACTGTCTGAAAATCATCTTCTTTGACTGGTCCCAACTCCTCGGAGGCCTTGGGGCAGGTTTTTGCAAAATGACCGTAAGCATGGCACTGAAGGCACTTAAAAGGAATCTGCTCATAGTCCATCTCTTGGATATGGCACCATTCCCCCAAGGAGAGATTAATGGCTTCTGGAAGGACTTTATCAAGGTTAACCTCAACACAAATTTGAGCACAGGTATATTGATCCCCTTTCGGCTCCACACTGTCCAAGAAACGCCCAAGCTTATTTCCAATGTCCTCCAGGGATATTTTCCCCCAAAGATGCAAGGGAAGATGAGGCAGCCTAACCCAAAAATGGGCTGGGATGATCTTAGCTCCGGGATTGAAGTCAAGAGTCTAGGGGACTAAGAACATCCCTCTCACCCCCATGAAATAGGGTCTAGATCTGAAAACTATATCACGATCCTCTGTCCTCGAGAAACTGAAGACAAAAAAAACCCTGCCTACTGCGCACGAAGAGACTTTTCCCTGTATCAGCGACTTCCAACGATCATCCATCCATGCCTCCACCATTTTGGGGCTGGGCCATAACCCCGTAAACTTTCCGATGAGGGCCTTTTCTGCTAGAAAGAGGGAAAGATTGCAAGGCTCCTCTGGAGATAGCTCCAACGAAGGGATCTCCTCCATCTTCTTAACAAACTTAGACGAGAGAGAAGGCTTGGATTTAGGTCCTGCCGAGCGGACTAATGCTTTGAATGTTTCCAAAGGATCTTCTTCCATCTCGGTAATCGGATTTGGGGCCATCGTAGTAGGGCGGCGACCACCAGCAAACAAGAAGACGGAGCAAATCGTAGAGGCAAGCCAACCGCTGCTCCAAAACACATGCAAAAAAATGCAGGAGGGACACTCTGAAAAATGTCGATCCACAGCGCCTCTTGATTATAACTTGTTACTAGGATGCAATTGGACCTATGTTATGGTCGCCATTGTATCGTCTATCTTTCGTACTCTGTGTTTTCCTCGTGAAGGGAACATTATGGCGATCGACCAGTTATCCTTTGCGTATGCTAGTCCCGATGCATCTGTTGGAAATTTGATCCCTGTGATCGACAATTTTCAGTCGGCAACTGAGAATATCGGTGTCGGAATGGATTCCACCCTTATGGGTACTTTCGACTTCACAGCACCGATTCACCATGTTTACGCCATGTCTAGTAGGTCTGTTTCCACAGGGAGGTCCATTCCTTTCTGCACTTCCTATTTTAGTGATCCTTGGACCCTACCTTCCCCGAATTCATCTTGTGAAGGTCAGTTGCATGCTGGAATGGCCATGCAACTATCAACAGCAGAAATTGCGTATCAAGTTCTTCTTGACTCTTCCATCGATCTTGATCATTTTACCCCGTTGACGGACGATGAGGATCCCGTTCTTAGGCTCATGTGGAACACTTCATTGTATTGTTCACATGAGTGCCTCGATGAGACTTTTCCTTTGGACGAAGCTATCATCGAAGCCATGAATGGTTCCGACAAACCTTGGGATGGTATGAACCATTGCTCTTGTTTTCTCCCAAAGCTTGAAATAATTGAACAAGATGACTTTCGATCTACTTTGAGTGAGATAGTCAGTCATGCCATAGTTCCACTTGATACGCATGACATTTATGCCGAAGGAAATATGGCGATTATTTCTCCTACCATCACGATCGATATCTCTCGTACCCCTGGAAATATTGAAAACGTAAATATCGGTGCGGACTGTTCATCGGAGGAAATCCTGATCTACACTGAACTCTTCAAGGAATTTTGAGATGTATTTGCTTGGTCATGTGAAGAGATGCCAAGAATCGACCCTCATATTGTCGAGCATGGTATTAGAACTTATCTGGATGCTAAACCTGTTCGACAACGTCTTAAAGATGTCAATCCCCGGAAGGCCCCTACTATTAAGGCAGAGGTGGAGAAGATACTTAATGTTGGCTTCATTTACCTAGTTCCCTTAACTGAATGGGTATCCAATATTGTTCCTATAAATAAGAAGAAAGGAACCATTCGTGTATGTATGGGATTTCATGACCTGAACAAGGCATGTCCTAAAGACAACTTCCCGACACCTTTCATCGATCAAATTCTCGACGAGTGTGCGGGAAGCGAAGTATTTTATTTTATGGACGAATTTTAAGGGTATAACCAAATTCAAATTAAACCTGAGGATCAACATAAGATGGCATTTATTTGTCCTTAGGGTACTTTCGCATACCGGAAAATGCCTTTCGACCTTAAAAACGTCAGAGAAACCTTCCAACGTGCCATGACCTTCGCTTTTCATGATCTTAAGCATATATTCGAAGATTACCTTGACGATCTTGCTGCTCACTCTCATAAGAGAGAGGATCACTCTACACACCTTTGGATTATTTTTGAAATATGTCGTTACTATAGAATCTGGTTGAACCCTCACAAGTGCATCTTTTGCGTTAGGTCTGGTCATCTTTTGGGATTTCTAGTTTTCGAGACCGGGATCATGGTAGATCCGTTAAAGGTTGTGTTGGCACAGGGGAAGACCCAGGGTTCAACGCTACAACAGTGCACCAAAAAAACCCTAACTACCGACCCTTTCGGAAACACCTATGAAGCAGATGAAGTCTCACCCGAGGTAGATGCAAGGGTGGTTGCAGGACTCCACTGTCTCCAACCTTAGCTGGGACACAGATCTGTGATTGTAACACCTTAACAAAGAACTTAGAAATTATGATTCATTAATATTCCACCTTAGTTTACAGTGCAGCTAAACCCTAACAATAGATCAGCACAGTATTCACACAGATCCAATAGATTCAAGCACTAACCATACAAACAAATATCAAATCTAACATTCAGTCACATTATTCAGCACTAAACTATCATATTAGATTCATCTATCATATAACATCGCACTAAGCATTGAATCACATAAACCAAAGAACAACCAAAAGCAGAAAGCATTCACAACACAGGATATACGTGGTTCACCCCCACCCTAGGGTTACGTCCACTAACTCTTTGTCTTCTTTATTAGCTTCCTTCAATCTTCTTACATGCACAAATCCTAAAAATCAAATCCGCAGAGCACATGAGATCTGTGCACCTCGCTAGATTCTCCTTCCTTGAGTTATAGCACAAAGCCTTCCACATTCTCTTACAACCACTTACACTTAGCTCTGCAAGCCTCACACGGTATGCACAAAGCAATGAGCACTCAGCACTTAGCACACTTGCAACAGACTAGTCACTATTCACACTACTTCTTACATCACCTAGACTTCTATTTATACATTACAAAATAGGCCTAAGAATGGGTAAACCCATGGGCCAACATCCCCATACCTATTGCATAAGCCCAAAACCCAAAAAGGCCCTAAAAATGGGCCGAGATCCCACGATCTTCGCTTCATCTTGCGCTCTGCCTTCGACAGCCTATCGAAGTCCCAAAAATAGGTCAAACATGACCAAGGATCCTCAAAACTTGGTCAAGGGCCAATAGGCTCCCAACACTCACCTGTGACTCATCCCAAGTCACTCTAATCTGGGTAATTTTGCCTCAAAATCCTCGAGCTTGGATCAAGATGCTTCGACTTGTTGTTGCACTAAGGCCTCATGTTCAGCAAACTCTTGGATAATAGCTTCATTGATAGGTACCTCTAAGCGTTATTCAGTTGCAGTGACGACTTTCTCTAGTTCTTCTCCTTGGCCTTCGATCTCTGATAATAGTTGGCAAGTCTCATCCTGTATAGGTTGGAGCCTCTGAGTCACTTCCATGACTCTGCTCTAAATGGTGTGGACTTACTGTTTAGCAGTGCGCTGCTCTTGGGATCGCTTCATCCTTTCAATAGCCGATAGGGGATTCAACTGCGCTTGTATTGTTTCTACTTGTTGCTTCACCTCCTGGAGTTGTGACTCCAGTGCCTTTAGTTCTGGATTCTCAGTGAGGCACTCACAAGTCTAGGCACTACGATCACTCAACTGTTTATATTCCATGGTGAATTATTTGATCCTCTCAAAAGTGCTTTGAGTCATTTCATTTATTTTATCCCTCACATCCTGTGGGGTGTCGAGCATTGTGCGTAGCTCTAAGTTTGTTATTCTTTATTGTAGCTGTTGGATAGCTTCTGTGAGTTTCTCTACTTTATGATCGACTCAATCTTCTGCCTTTGGCTCTAACCTTATCACAGAGCGAAGTGCTTTGTTGACTGCTTCTTTCACTTCGAGTTTTTCTGCAAGAAACTGTTATTTTTCTTGTTGAATTTGTGCTTTCTCCTCTTCAAACTTTGTCTGGAGAGAAACCTTCTCCTGCTCCACAACTTGGTGTTTTTGTACAACTACTCCTTGCACTTGCTTCAAGGCTTGGGTGGCTTGTTCTGTTTCTTTCTATGTGTGATGAAGGTGAGCTTCGGTCACATCAACTAGTCGGTGGAGTTGGGCTGGCTCATCTCCCAACTCTAGCTCTTCCGACGGCAGGGGTGCAGTGGACATTGCGCAACTGGACTGAAGATCATGTTTCACCCCTCGGAGCTCAACCTCAATTATTTCATACATCTCCTCCTACTTAGCTTCATGTTTCTTCAATATTTTATGTGAGGCGTCGTTTACAGCTGCGATGATGAAGTCAAAGTCATCGACAGTGAGCATAGTCTGCATCTTGGTCAAGGTGGCTCTGGATTTCTTTCGGGAAGAGGGTTTCAAGGAAGAAACCTTCCTCTTCTTCAAGGGATCAACCTCATATATAGGTGTTGTTACTTCGCCTTTCTTCTTCTCATCTTATTTTCCATTTATCTCTTCTACTTCGTCATCACCCCCTTGGCCAGGTGATACTGAAGCAATTTTCTCTGATGCGTTGCTTAAGTCTTGGACTTCTATGGTCTTCTTCCTTCTGCTGGTTCCGGGTGTGTCATGTTCTTTGTGAGTTTTCTCCGAGCTGTCAAGTTCAGGGTCAGACATCTCTGTGGGATTAGCAGGGATAAGGATGTATGTTGACTAGTCCTTAGTTATCTCCTCAAGGTCCTCTTCTGTGAGCTCGTAGTATGACTGAATCTCCTCCTTATGGTCATCTGTTGGCGTAGTGATATAGATGAAGTGTCGATCTGCGTGGAAATTCATGAGGGGTTGGAACTGTTGTAGGGTGTTTGGTGTCATGCGAGGTTCAGCTTCAATAACCCTCTTCATTTGGAGATAATATGTGTGAAAGACCTCGTTCGACTACCACTGTTTTCCCATGTCACTTGAGTACCAAAGCATGGCAAACTTCGCAACAAGCGGCTCGAACGGATCAATATCTGGGAAGGTCACACCTTAAGGAATCTCCCAAGAAATAAACGTGATTAGGATAAGGAGCCAGCTAAAGTGGAACTCGTAGCCCTGATCCTGTGCTTCACAGTAGTTTAATTCCAGTTGATTAACTAGGTACTTCGCCCAGTTCATCTGTAGGCCTTCCATGCATTTACCTGCAAGGTCAACAACAAACCATGTGACCTATGTGGATATGTTCTTCCTTACTAGCTTTCATGCAATTAATTGGAATTTTAGGTGCACTGTGCCATTCTGGATGGAAACAACCTTGTAGCCTCGTGTCCCCTTCTCAACATCGCCATAGGTATCCTTGATCTTTTGTGTTAATTCGTGATTTGTGGCTTTCCCCAGATAGAAGGCCTGCGAGTCGGGCCCTTGCATACTTAATCTGGTGATCCTATGGATTAGCGTCGGATCGACTATGATACATTGGTCCAACCATAAGTAGCCACCATGGTAACATGAGAGCAGGAGCTTAACACAGGCGTTAACCTCCTGGTGCCTTCAAAAGTGTGGGATTCTCATTACATTCAACTGGGTGGATTGCATGAGGTTCATCATCCATGGTTGGGGGATTATTTTCGAGTTCTTCCCCTTCGTCCTGGTCAAGTATTTATACGGGGAGAGCATACTATGGTTCTTGCAGTCTCCTAGGTTGAATTCAATGAACTTCAACATTGCGATCTTGTCTTGTTGCGCTCTAACTACGCGTATCCCCTTCAGGAGATACGTAATAACCATGGTGTAATCAAAATCTCTTAGCAAACTATCGTGACTCACCGCGTCGGCCAAAGGTTTGATGTAGTCGGGTAATATGGTCAGGATTAGCTTTGCATTTTCTAGGTCATATATGTTCTTGGTTCTTTTTTCTGTGATCACTCGGGATGGTCTGGATCTGCGAGCGATCGACGGAGAGGCTTGTACTCCTCTCGTCGATGATGCTTGTTTACCCATAGACATAGAAATTACTCTTTCAGTCATGAGGTCGATGAGTACCTCCTTCATAGAATATTTGATTATGCTAAGTTCTTCAGACATACACGCTCGTGGTTGAATATCTCAGGTTTGAAGAGTAACTGCTCAATGAAAAGGGACGGATGGTGATAGCTCGATGATCACTGTGTGAAATCAACTGATCTGCAGGCTCAGATAATCACATTTGGAAAAAGTGTTCTTAGTGCACGGCTCAATGGAATAAGTAGATAACTAGGCAATGAATCTCTCCAATGGGTGAGAAGCCTTCATTAATTCAGTTTTGTCCGTTACGGCACGGTCCCAACGGTCTGATGGCGAGATTTATAGTCATAATTATTTCTATAACCATTCGATTTGTCAGGCTAATGGTTATAATGCCTCCAACAGTCATATTTCTTCTCCATGGCGAAGTGCCATGCGGCGTTGTTCTGCTATCCCGACGAAGTTCCAATTTTGCAAATTTTCCTTCTGCGAAGTTCCCTCTGGAACCTTCTGTAACTTTTTGATCTTTGATCTCTTCTTACTTAGTTTTCTATCCTTCTTTCCAGTGAGCTTCATCTCAGTATTCCTCTTTCCATTCTGATTCTTATCTCCTCTTGGCATAGTAACTTCGCGCTATTGATATTCTTTCCTAGGAATCAAGGGAAATACTTCTTATCTATCTGAGGTAGGTGCTTCGGTCTTCTGTGAGTCTTCTTTTGTTCTTTCAACTTCGACATCCAAGTTTCTGGTTATAAATAGCTTCGATCTATTCTCATGTTCTTCAATCAACTGTGTGATCCTCCTCGTCATGAAATATTTTAATTCTTGCTTCTTCTTCTCTAAGACTTCTTCTTCTTTCCCTATGTCCTGATCCCTTTCAATCCAAGGTTTTCCTAGTAATATAGCAAGTGGGGCGCTGTTCTCAATGAATTTAACAACCTCAAATTCTTCCTCTGTTGAAGTTCCATGAGAACTCATAGATGTCTAGGTAAGTCTTCCACATAGGGTTATCAACTTTCCTTTAAATAATCCTATTCCTCCCAATGAAGGAATCATAGCAGGTTTTCCCAAAATTTCTCAAATTCTTTGTGTCATGATATTCACATGTGTTTCTTCATCCAAAGTACAATCAATGTTGAAGTCTCCTTATCTTACTTCTATTTTCTCTTTCTCTTTTAAGATCTCTGATATATTAGTATCTTTGTGGTTATTCAGGGTTTCTTTCATCTGTAATAGTACAGTCTCTAATTTCTTCTGGGGTTCTTCCATGGTCTCAGTTTCTTGACCTTTCTCAGGGTCTACTTGTTCCATATTCATTCTTTCAAGCTTAGAAATCATTATAGGGAAATCCAAAACTTCATGATCCATAGATTTACAACAAAGACAATTGGGTTTTCTACCAGGGCAATCCTTAGCAAGATGTCCTGATATTCTGCAACTATAACAGAGAGTTAATCCTCTCTTCCTCTTAAATTATCCCCATCCTTTCTTGTACTACGCACTAGGGTCATGGTAGCTAACCCGCAAAAAATTATTTCTAGGATCTTGCATCCATTTGTTAGTCCAAACATTCTTTCTATGCATAGGAATAACATATCTTTCACTATTCTTATCATATCTACTCATATCAAATCTTCTTTCTTCTAGTTGCGCCCTAGTTTTTAGGCTAGGACAAAATTTATCAAAAATACCTAGATCCATATTCTTGAAACAAACATTTCTAATTATCTTACTTTTCTCAGGGCACAAAGCTTTCAAATCTTAAAATTTTCACTGTTCTTACCTCTTTCAGAGCACAAAGCATTCAGATCTTACCTCTTTTCTTCAAATCGGACTTCTCTTCTTAGAACAGAGCTTCACAATCCAAGTAGAGTACTGCACACCAGGGAAATAGATATACGCATGGAGCTTTCACAGTTTCAGGTCAGATCTTTGCACAGAGCTTCTTCTTCCTCAGTTCCTAGCAATCATAGTTTTAGTCCAGATCTTTGCACAGAGCTTCTTCTTCCTCAGTTCCCACCAATCACAGTTTCAGTCCCGGCAATGGAACCATTTGTTGGCACAAGGGCGAACCCAGGGTTCAATGCTACAACTGCGCATCAACAAAACACTAACTACCGGCCCTTTCGGAAACACCTGTGAAGTAGATGAAGTCTCACCCGAGGTAGAGGCGGGGGTGGTTGCAGGACTCCAATGTATGCAACCTTAGCTGGGACACAGATCTGTGATTGTAACACCTTAACAGAGCACCTAGCAATTATGATTCATTAATATTCCACCTTAGTTTACAGCACAGCTAAACCCTAACAACAGATCAGCGTAGTATTCACACAGATCCAATAGATTCAAGCACTAAGCATACAAACAGAGATCAGATCTAGCATTCATTCACATTATTCAACACTAAACTATCATATCATATTCATCTATCATCTAACATCGCACTAATCATTGAATCACATAAACCAAAGAACAACCAAAATCACAAAGCATTCACAACACAGGATATATGTGGTTCACCCCCACCCTGGGGCTATGTCCACCAACTCTTTGTCTTCTTTATTAGCTTCCTTCAATCTTCTTACATCCACAAAGCCTCAAAATCAACTCCGTATAGGACAGGAGATTTGCGCACCTCTCTAGATCATCCTTCCTTGAGTTATAGCACAAAGCCTTCCACAGCCTCTTACAACCACTTGCACTTAGCTCTCCAAGCCTCACACAGTATGCACAAAGCAATGAGCACTCAACACTTAGCACACTTGCAACAGACTAGTCACTACTAGTCACTATTCACACTACTTCTTACATCACCTAGACTTCTATTTATACATTACAAAATAGTCCTAAGCATGGTTAAACCCATCGGCCGACATCCTCATACCCATAACATAATCCCAAAACCCAAAAAGTCCCTAAAAAGGGGCCGAGATCCTACGATCTCCACTTCGTCTTGTGCTCTGCCTTCGACAGCCTATCGAAATCTAAAAAATAGGTCAAACATGACCAAGGATCCTCAAAACTTGGTCAAGGGCCAATAGGTTGAGGCAATACTTTGATTGCCTCCCCCGCGCACTATTAGACAAATTCAAGGTTTACAGAAGAAAGATAACTTTCTACGTTGGTTTATAGTAAATTATGCCAATATCACTAAGGGTTTTGATGCGTCTTTTGAATAAGGACACCCCTTTTATCTGGGATGAGCGAGCCCGTGAGTCCTTCGATGCTTTGAAGAAAGCCTTGGTATCGATGACTCTACTAAAGTATCCTGACTACAGTAGGGATTACTTGCTTTATATCATTGCGTCTGAGGAGATGATTGGTATGGTTTTGGTTCAAGCAGATGATGAGCTCCACGAGAACATCATCTACTATCTTAGTCGAAACTTAGTCGCTCCTGAACTTAATTATTCTCACGTTGAAAAGCTAGCTTTGGTTGTCATTCACGCAGTCCAACATTTGTGTCATTATATATTACTTTGCAAGACTACTGTGGTTGTCAATGTCAATCCATTTCAATACATCCTTACCAGGCGTATCATAGGGGGGAAATATAATAAATGGATTGTCATTTTACAAGAATTTGATCTTTATTTCGCTTTTGCGAAATCCAAGAAATCGCTAGTCTTTGCGGAGTTAATATACGACTTTCCACGATTAGATGAGGATGTTATCCATGTTGATTTGTTTGCAGACGAACACGTTTCTCTTGTCTCGTCGTCTGACCCCTGGTATGGAGACATTGTTCTCTATCTTCAAACCTTGAAGTTCCCTCAGCATCTCTCACGAGATGACCGACAACGTATACGATACCAAGCTAAGAATTATACTATCGTTGGTGACACTTTGTATCATCAAGGAATAGACAATATCTTGCATTGTTGTTTAACTCATGGAGAAGCCGAGTTAGTCCTGAATGATTTCCATAGTGGGGCTTGTGGTGGTCACCTATCCGAGCTTGCGACAGCCCAAAAAACTTTGTGAGCCGGTTATTTATGGCCTACTATCTTTAAATATTGCATTAAAGAAGTTAAGAAGTGTCACCCCTGCCAGGTGTTCACTCGAAAAATGTGCTCGCATCGAGCCCCTGTTCACCCAGTCATTATCATTGGTCCCTTCACAAAGTGGGGGGTGGACTTCGTGGATTTCAACCCAACTTCGGTTGGGGGGTGTTGTTCCTGAGTTTATACTTTAAGGCTATAAAGTATACCGTCAAGGCATCCGTAAATGTTTAAAGGAATAATTTGAGAATAAGAATTCAAAAGGAAGGTTGAAGCAGAATCAATTTCTCAATTGTCTCTGTCTTTCTTCTTGTTGTTCTTGGATGCTAATGTCTCTCTCAATAGCAGCCCATGAACGTTCTAACTCAACCCGGTTAGTTGATGTTTGTAAAATGGTATTAAATAAATTCAAGGCAATATTGGTTTGATCTTGAAGGCCTAGTTCAATGTTGGGTTGTCTGCTACTTGGAACAGTCATGGAGGATAAAAATTTATTTATTTGTAAAAGGATTTTAATCAAATGTTACTTCAAACTTTCCATAGATGAGAACAAGAAAAACAATTTTGAAATTCAAAACAGTAACGTAAATATATTCGAGGTCGTTTCCTGGATTTGTAACAATTTTGAGAATCATAAAATAACAAATAAACACTACAGAAAAATATGAGGCTTTAATCAAGAAAGAATCTCATATTTCGATAGATAATAATSAAAGAAAACRARGTTTCTAACGAAAGTTAAGTATTAAGGTACAAAAGATTTACAGGTCTTAAAATTACTAATAGCAATTTCAGAGGAAAAACTGTAAATAATTTGATATCCAAACCAATCTGAACTAGAAATCAAAGATGTAGATAACTTCAAATCGATTATTCATTAGAAAAACATTGAAAGAAAAATACAACAAAGTATAATAAACAGGGTTGAAGAACACATAGCTACAAATTTGCAGGATTCATAATCTCATTTGTGATCTATATTATGATGTATTTGAAAACTGTTATTACAATTGGCTCTCTCCAAAAATCCTGAAGCCCCTTCTCAGTCTTTAGAAACTACATTTATACATTTTCATCAAAATTTTCTCGTTGGTGACTAACCAAC
>JZKD02S2359994.1:0-12448 GCA_000966675.3 Picea glauca
TTTTTATAATGGTCACTATCTATTTACCATTCATGGACGAAATTAATGACACACCAAATGGAATCTTCCCACCACAAGATCCACCCTTTGTATCCTCTAGGTCAAGACATCAAATTCCAAATCCTCTTGATCATCAAATAAAGTTTTGTTTAGGAAACAAAATCATAGGGGAGGGGTGCCCCTAGTTGTAATCTAGTGTTAGGAGTCCAACATTGATCCAAGGGGATCTAGGAAGGCTCATAGAGGTTCGGGAGGATCCAGAATGCTCATAGAGGTCCATAAGGGATAAAAAAAATGCTCAAAATTTGATTGTCTCAAATACTCTAAAAAAACAACGGCATTGTATAGCTCTCGTCACAAGATTTCCAACGATGTAAAAATCATCTCAAACGAAGTCCGTATGCAAAAGTTATGGCTGGACAAAGTTCAGGCCAACCATGGCAAAAGTCAACCCTGAAGAGACACGTGGCAGGGTCAGAGAGACACGTGGCAAGCTTATAGGTTGACACATGGCAACTCTAGATGTTGGCAAGTGGTAACTCCAGATGTTGACAAGTGGCAGCTCTAGATGTTGGCAAGTGGTAACTCCAGATGTTGACAAGTGGCAGCTCTAGGGACTAACAAGTCGCAGTTGACATGGCTCCATATGGCACAGGTGGACCAATCATGTATGGACAAGTGGAAATGATAAGCCAATGAGAGGTTGACATGCGGCAGCCTCCCATTGGATATTTACGGATAAGGTTGTTTAAAAGTTTGTCGGAGACAAGATGAATCGAACACGGGCCTCCCACACAACATCCAACAAACTTTACATTTCCACCATTCATTCGAGACTAAACCATACATCTGCCAGTTATTACTTAAGTTTTTGTATTAAATAGTTGGTGGAAAAAGGGACGAGGGCCGAGCCCTCGACCCTTGTTATATGCATATATTTTATTCCCGTTCCATATTTCTCGGAGGGGGTGAACTATACTCCAAACATATATGGCATACACTTTATATTAAGACAACCATACCATAATATGTGGCATGGTCGACGGGATTCGATCCCACAACCTGCTATATATTATACTATCATTATAACGATTGCACCCAACACACCAATTACTACGGATATCCAAAAAACATATATTTAAGTTGCAAACGCACCTGTCCGGGAATGTAGGAGAGTCGGTAGGGGTTCACCCCCGACCTCCCCTATATAACTAGCACTCTACACCAATGTACCACATACCTATACTTTGTGCTAAAAGCTCTGCTCTTTTCTTTTTTAAGTCAAGTTTGTAGTCTTTTTGGGAGATATAGGGTATTTATAGTCATCGGAATCTGTTTTCCAAGATGGATTCAATGGTGAAAATCGTATTACTCATTTGTAAGCCAAAACTCTGCAAATTTGGAATTTGTGAGCTGTAATAGAACCATTGGGCACTTGCAAGAGAAATATATGTAGTGTTTATAGTCATTGGATTCGGCTTTAAGAGGCAGTGCCAAATTTGACATTTGTAATTGCAATTAAGTAATGGTGGAAAAGGTCATTGTAAAATCACAAGCATTTAAGCATTAATAAAGAGGTCTCCTAATTGGAAGCGGACTTGAAGACGTAGCCCAAATTGGGTGAACTCTATTAACAACTAATGTGTTTTGATTTTTATTATTTATTTTCATATCGATTATGCATTTTCTTATGTAATATGAATTATGCAAGTTATGATCATCAATTAAAGTGTTTGGTTAAGTAAGATAAATCACTTCCATGTTATAAACACTGTCAAATAAAGGAATCTTGGAATAAAAAATTGGTATTGAACTTAATAATATTTTCAGATCAAGTGTTGTATGGGTTCTATCCATTTTCGGATGAAACATAACCAATAGTTCATTCATCTGAGCTCCAATTAAAGTTTTATGGTGAGTTGCAACTTATCTTTTGAAACCATTCGAGGACACACAGAACATTTGGTCTGGGGGCATAAAATTTTGCTTAACCTTTTGGGATGATTGGTTGGAGAGAACCCTATAATATGGGATATGGTCTTTGTGTAAGCTAAATTTGTGAATAATAAATTGGTTAATAGGGATTTATAGGAAATACATTTTTCCATATAGTTTATGGGAGATTTACAAAGGAAGTAACACATTTGGTAAGTTTTTTAAAAGTAGATTTGAAGAGTGCATACACAAAGACATTTCTAGAGTTTATGAGGGATGTGCATAAATAGAACATTTCTAGAGTTTATGAGGGATGTGCATGAATAGATAAAGTAGTGATTGTGATACATAAACTAGAAAAGGAAGATGAGAAGAGAGGTGAAAATAAGTTTGAGGAAGGAGATGTGGTGTTATCACATTTGAGAAAGGAGGTGGATTTTAAAGGAACATATAAAACTAAAAACTAAAAACGATAGGGCCATGTAGAGTCTTGAGAAATATTTATAATAATGCATGCAAGTTGAAATTGATAGAAGGATTGGATATCCCATCAATATTCCATATTGCTAAATTTGTATGAATACCTTAATGGATAAGAGGTGAAAATGATGTAGAGCAAGTTACATAATAAAAAAATTAGATACCATAGGAGAGAGAAGAAATTGTACAGGTGTTGGAAGAACAAGTTGTTGAGAATTGAGGAAGGACAAGTACATAGAGCACTTAGTTTGATGGAAGCGATAGAGTTACGAGGATACTACATGGAATTTAAAGATGGAATTTGGTCATTTTCAAGGGTCGACTATTGGAATATTGACATCCATCATGTGACCTAGAAGCCCACATTTTAATTACCAAGGGGGCTTGATGCATGAATATTCGTAACACGGTACAATCCTAAACCAATCAAAATATTTTCAAATTTCAATTTGGTTTTCTATGGAAATATTTTAGCTTATTCTAGATGATTACTAGATCCCAGTTGCATGATTCACGTTTTGTATTATGTTTTGGGTTTTCAAATCATGCACAGGTTACACCTATAGAAGGAATCAATATGCTAGAATAATAATTATGTGTAGGTTGTTGCATTCAACCTTGGATGGAGGTAATGCTTGTAATTGTTTTCATGGATGAAGTCATGCACAAGCCAAGCAAAAGTATGGATTTGGAAAGACATGATACAACGATCATATGAAATATATTGACAAAGATGTTGAATAATTTGACAAATGGAGGACACATGGTGGAGAGTCATAGACGCATAATGGGAAGTGATTAACAAGGGGGTGCTAGAGCTTGATCATCTAGAAGCCATTGAATCACATGGGATATGAATAGTTGAAGTGGTTGTGGAGGTTCAAAAGGGACCAAGAGAAAGAAGGGGAAAATAATCCTACAAAAGCGTCGATTTTTTTGGATAATGTCAATATCTACGATCCATAATCCACTTCAAAATTATTTGAATATTATTACAAGATTTTCTTAATGAAATACCAAAGCATGACTTGAAGTGTTTTGTGGTCTCTACTTGTTTCAACGAGGACCCACGAATATTGACATCGCACATCAAGGAAGATATAATGGTCTCAAGTAATGTGGCAAAAGAAAGGTGTGATGGCTCTCTACTTCTTCTAAGAGAGCCAATTAGATTTCTCAATGTTTCAATGCTATTGTCTATGTCATTGTTTTCATCTTCACTTGGTGGTTGAAGGTTAGGGTTAGAAATTTATTTAGCTGGTGATGGTGGGTTCGAGTTCTATTCATGTGTAGGATCCATTACAATATAAATTATAGGATGTAATTGAAAAAGATTTAAATAATTTATATTTCGTTTCTTAATTTGTACAATTTAAGTAGTGTAATCATAATAATTGGACATATAAACCTACCTCAAATTCAAAGGAATGATGGAGAAGCCATTCTACCATTGTAAAAAACAATGGTTGGTAGTGATGGAAACTTCCCTCATCCACATCATGCTAAGATACACTGCTCCACTACCTAGAACACACCTCATTCTCTTAAAAAGTGTGAGACATAGTTTAGAAATAATGAACAAGCCCCAACCTTTTTTTTAATTCATAGATAGAGGAACACATACACTTAGGAACATGCATGGATTATTAACGTGTGCACGTTCCTAGTGTTAGAAAGTAATAGATGTGCCTGTTTAACCATAGACAATATAACAATATTGTCACCCAACCATAGGCCGAAGCCACCCCCGAGAACCTTAACCTTGCCAGAGAATGATTCCTGAAGAAAAACAATAGCCAACCAAGGCTAATGCACCAAGCAAAGATAACCAAGATTGATCAGAAAGTCCAACCATAACCAATAGAAATTCCAAGCCTAAACTAGGAATACAGATTGCAGTAGCTGTCGACTGCAACTACTCCCCAGACTTGCGCACTTGCCCAGTTTCTGCAGTGTGCACTTATTCATTGCTGAAATTTCGAGTTGTCTATGCAAAATGAGGTCTGACTACTTGTATTTATACTGTTTTCCTGAGCTATCTAGGCTGATTTCTCATTCTGGAGGCTAAATACTTAATATTAAATATTTCCTTTAACTGACTTGTCTTCTAGGGTTAAGTTTAATGCTTTAGAGTTTCTTATTGCTTCCCGAAATATTCCATTCTCGTAAAGGTTACACGTGGAGGTAAATACCTCCCGCAACTACCATAATATCAACAATCGCTCCTAGATAGGGAGGTATTGAAGGCAATGGGTCTTGAGCACAAACATATCATTCAACATGTAGCATCATCATAGCCGTACACTCTATCTCATGATTAGATGATGAGCACCACTATCATCTGATAGCATCAACTGCATCATCTCTAGAAGCCATACTCCATCTGAGTAATCATGCATGATGTTGAATAGGTCACTCACTCCATAGAGTGATACAAGGACCATTATTCTAATCCGGACATACGTCCTAGAAGAATGATTGTCCAACAAAGCTAAAAATTATGCCATGGACTACATAGACCATTCCTATAGGAATGTCAATCTAGGATTATTTTCTAATCAAGTCATAGAGATCTGTCTCAACCTATATGCCTTAGAAAATATCAACACAACTGATAGTATACATGGTAATCAGAACAATTTTATTCAATAGAACACAATTGTGTCTATCCATAGTAGTACACACCTACAATCCGGTGGTACACTACCACACCAAGTAGCACACAACTACTTAATCAGTGACACATAGTCACAACCAGTGGAACACATCCACCACAATAGCATATATCTATTGTCCAGATACATACATTCTCCATAGAAATCATATCATCTGATATCAACCTGCACAAAAAAACAATATCATGATATAAACTGAGTCATCTGGGCCATTCTTCCACTCACATCTGTGAGATATAGAAGAGCATCTGCCCTCAGAAGGTAAAACATCAACGATGAGCTATCTGGAATATTATTCTTAAGCATAGAAGAATAATTGTCCTAATTTCTGAGCCTAGACCATTCACCTAACTGGGCCATTCCTCTGGCACTTAACAAAATGCAACTTGGAGAGAATGAGTCTGCCCTAGGGAATGTATGTCCCTAATTGTTGAACCTGGACCATTCACCTAGCTGGGCCATTCCTCCAGAACTAAACAAAGTGCAACCTGGAGAGAATGATTTTTCCCTAGAGAATGATTGTTCGACCATTTCCTAAGAAAATGACTGTCCTGCACCAACCTCCAAAATGGACCATTCTTCGAAACTGCTCACAACTGTAAACTTCAAAAGAATGACTGCCTGATGAGGCAGACCATTCTACTTGACCACTACTCGAAGTGACTGTCAAGAATAAATATTGTCCTAGACCATTCCCCCACATTGGCCACAAGGGGAATCACTGGCTCTGGTACATCAACAATCTATCGAACCATTTTCATTACAAAAAATGATTGTCCGATCTGGACCATTTTCTGAACTGGAAAATGCCCGTCCATCATAAATCTCAAACCACTTTCTTCACTGGAAAGGAACTGCTCATCCTGTACCATTTTTTGAACTGAAAAATGACTGTCCATAAATCAATAACACATCAGTGATCCCTCCCAACCTGAGATTAATCTCTTCATTTTTCAATAAGGAAGTAGTCTCCACGAGCTCCAACTTGTTCTCTTGAGTACACAAGCTTCTTCATCTTGGACAAAGGCTTTACCAAAATATCTTCTATTTGCTCATATGTGGAGATATATTGGAGAACCACTTCTCTTTTATAGACTTCATCATGGGGAATGTAATGCTCAATTTCAATGTAATTTTGTCTGTCTGGAACACTAGTTTTCTCTGAAGGCTTCCTATAGCTATGATCATTACAATATATCATGGTTGGATTCAACACTTTTGTTTCCTTCTAGCTCATGACATCATTGCAAGGCTCAAACTGGAACATATCCAAGTGGCAATTCTTCTATCATCATGAGATTTTGTCATGGATTAGCAATCCATCATTCATCATGGACTTCTGAGTAACTGTTATGATACAATGTCTCTGTTATAGAAAGTTTTCACCATGCTTCTGCTGTGCATGAGAGGCTCTGCACCAAGTTGTTTGAATCCATACAATATCTTCTTCCATCTGCATACAAGGGTCTCTTTCTGGTATACCTCAAAATAATGAGGTTGCTCTACATATGCTTCTTTGTTCAATTACTCTATTGAGGAGAAAAATCCTTACATTCATCTGATGTAAGCTCCAACCCATGGATGTTGCAAAAGATATAATGGCTCAGGTAGAGGTATGTCTGGTTACTGGAACAAGCTATCATCATAGTCTTCTCCCTCCATCTAGGAGAACCTTTGGTTCTGAATATCACAATGCTTTCATTCATAAGTCTTTCATATAGTGTTCTTCATCACAACTTCCATTTATTTTTCTTGATTGCTTCTAGTGGGTTCAAAACAAGCTGGTAGTCTTGTGATTCTTGATATAATGACTGGTTGTTCTGGCTTTTATTTCTCTCTTGTAATCTTCATGTTCTTCCTCATGTTTCTCTTTATCTCTTGGGTCCATGGAGTTTTCTATAGATTCCATGCCCTGAAGATTCCAACTTCTTTCTTTCATCATAGGATCATGAATGTGGATGAACAACCAAGGATACTTTAAGGCTTCTTCTCGAAAAAGACTTCTTCTAAAGTCAAATTGAACACATGATGCTTTTCATGGTTGTTGTCATCAATGGGAACATGGATAGATACTTCATAATCCTTGATGGATCATATTATTTAGGATTATCTCCCTCCTAATCCTTGCTTCATGCATGAATGTATGCTCTTATTTTGGAATTATTTAATCGACTCCCTCCATCTAAGAGAGTCCACGCTTCTGTATGCATCCTTATTGCCTTCTGCAAAGTGTCACAAGTCTTTTTCTAATTTCCTTTTTATTGATGACTTCTTTCGGTTTTTACTTCTTCCAGGTTTCTTCAAGTTTGATTCTGATTTTGGCTTATCTTGCAACTATTACTTATGTTAATAGCTTCCACATGAATTGTAACCAAGGGTTTTCGATGTACTTCATATTTTCATGTGTATTTCTTGACTTGTAGTCACCGTGATAGAAATCCTTATATTTTTATTCTTCCATATGTATTGTTTCTCTTTGAACATATTATCTTCTAAGAAATATATATGCAAGATATGTACATAAATTATGTAAACATGGTATGTACAAGAATTATGAGGAATATTGTTACCTTTTTTTTTTTTGTAAGTAAGAAGTATTATAAATTAAAAGCCTTCCAGAACCAAAGTGGAGTTTCAAAATACAGAGATAGCCATACTATAATTACTAGACTGCCCCAACAGAGGGGAAACCAGTCCAGCCAGTAGAGAAGTCAAGCATAAGTAGTGTGATAAACTAAGAAAAATAGTCTTAGACAAACTGTCATCAGTTAAAACTAAAGAAGCTAACAAGACCTCAAATAACACTATAGGCCTAGACACCTGGCATATAACCTGGCCAGGTGGCATGGAAGTCCTCGGTCCAAGGTTCCTCCTCGACATACGTCAACTGGTCTGCCCATTGCACTTCGACCTTCACGTCGCTCGCGGTTCTCTTGACGCCTGTCGTAGTATCCTGCAGCGGTGGCCTTGTCGAGTCCACTACCATAGCCATGGTCTCGCGCCCGCCCTGCTCTAGCCCAATCTTTGTTGAGCGCTGCACCTTAACGTTTCCTCCACCGTTAGCTGCATTGGGTTCCTCTACTGAAGTCGCTTCTGCCGGGTCCGAGGGGAAAGCCTCGTGCATGGAGGAGAGAGTCTGAAGAAGGACCGCCACCTTTTCATCTGTGGCTTGCAGGGGAAATTGAAGGTCCTCCACCCCCTGGCGGAGTTCAAAGACCAAACCGTAAAGGATGGCCAGGATTTCTCTGAGCTGCGTGCCATTGAAAGAGTCAGTGGACTAGTGCCCAGTGTTCCCAGGCTTACGAGGAGGAGGAGGCTCGCCTCCGGAGTTCCTTAGAGGGTCAAAGACTGGTATAGGGGGTGGCACAGCCACAGGAGGGGCGAGAAAGAGATGCGAGGAGGAGCTCAACATCCGGGGGATGATTGCTAGACGGTTGAACTCCGAAACCGGCGGAGTGGGAGAGGGAGAACTGAAAATGTCAGGTTGGAGGGGAGGGGAGGAGCAGATGGTGGGTGAGTCGGGAGGCGAGACCGAGGGCCTGCGAGGTTTCCAGGAGGAGCCCCTCCGCAACCTCCCCCTTGGATGCGGCATAAGGTGGTTCTTGTGACTGGCCGAAGAGACTAGGTGCACCAGGCAGAGGTAGAAGGCCGAGAGGCGAGTAGAGGCTGCATAGAACTAGGAAATTTGAACAGGATCAAACCATGGTTGCGAAGGGAGGATCCCTTCGGAGCGCAAGTAGAGACGAGGGACACACACCAGTAACCAAGCCATACGAAGATGCGAATAAGGAGAGGGAGATTGCATAAATGCTCTTTCACGTCGTAGTAAGAGCTATTTAATGCCGAAGGAGGGTGGCGGGCGGTGGCACGAGCCCGTCACATGGATCCATGCCCTAGTGGCTGGTGCCTGCCTCTGTTGTATGCCAAGTGTGCCGCACTAACACCCCATCTGGGGGAGGAATATTGTTACCTTATCTTAGAAGAAGAAGTTAGTTTTATCTTTCTTGGCCTTCTTTGAGGGTTCCCTTTTTTCGGCAACTGATGCTTCGTGTGTTTCCTTCCTTTTCTTTAACTCAGGACAATGATTCTTGTAGTGACCATATTTTCGACAGTTAAAGCATTGTATTTTTGACATATCTTTCTTTTGATTTGATTTCTTCCTTGAGCCAAACTTCTTTTTATTCCTGAAACTCTTGAATCTTGTTGTGAATGCTTGATCATCGTATTTCTTTTGGGGTTTCTCTTTTTCACTAATCCTTGATTCTTCTTGTGCACAACAAGTCCAAAGTTCTTCAAATGTGGGATACTCCTTTCTTGTGTTCATGCTTACGACAAATGCATCCCATGTCTTGGGAAGGCCATTAAGTACTATATTTACTAGTTCCTTCTCTAAAATGATTTCTTCAATAGCTTGTAGTTGATCTCTTAACTGATAGATTCTCACAAGTTATGATGTTATGTTGTCATCATCATTCATTTTCACGTCACATAGCTCATTCTTCAGACTCATTACTTGTCCAATGTTTCTGATTGAGAAGAGGTTTGTTAGGGCATCATACATATTCTTAGATGGGTCAAGATGGAAGATGTAGGGTATCAAGTGGTATTTTATAGAGTCCACTATGATACTCATGACATAGATGTCATTGTATTTAAACTTCTCCATAACTACAACATTTTGAGGTTCCTTCTATTTTCCTTCTTCGAACTATGGTTCCACGATCTTTCCTTTCACGATATCCAACACTTTATTCTTGGAAAGGATGAGGTCAGTCCTTGTCTTCCATGCTTTGAAGTTAGAATCCCCTTCTAACTTGTTTTATGACTTCATAGAGTAAGTCATAATTCCTTTGAATTGGTCAACCTTTGATTTTGACCAAAAACTCAAACTTGACGACTTAGCTTGCTAAGAGTACCAGGAGATGTGCTAGGCTAGGGCACACTAGGATATCCAGAAATTAGGTCAATCTCTTCACTTAAGGTCCCTCAACAAGAGGGTTAGGGTTTCGTTGCTACAACAAAAGCTGGTTGCAACTGCAACTGTAACTGAGCAAATCCTCCCAATCTATCTTCCAGCGGTTAGACTGTTTGAAGATAGTGTGGGCCCATAACCTATTAGAAAGTAATAAATGTGCTCGTTTAACCATGGGCAATATAACAATATTGTCACCCAACCATAGGCCAAAGCCACCCCTGAGCACCTTAACCTTGATAGAGAATGATTCTAGAAGAAAAACAATATCCAACCAAGGCTAATGCACCAAGAAAAGATAACCAAGACTGATCATAAAGTCGAATCATAACCAATATAAATTCCAAGCCTAAACCAGGAATACAGATTGCAGTAGTTGTTGGCTGCAGCTACTCCCCAGACTTGCACACTTGCCCAATTTCTGCAGTGCACACTTCTTCACTGTTGAAATTTCGAGCTGTCTATGCAAAATGAGGTCTGACTACTTGTATTTATACCGTTTTCCTGAGCTGTCTGGGTCGACTTCTCATTATGGAGGCTAAATACTTAATATTAAATATTTCCTTGAGCCGACTTGTCTTCTAATGTTAATTTTAATGCTTTAGGGTTTCTTCTTGCTTCCCAGAATATTATATTCTCGTCAGGGTTACATGTAGAGGTAAATACCTCCCACAACTATCATAATATCAACACCTAGAACATGCACATGTTCTTTTAAATATGACTTGTTGACCTATTAACAAGTTTGTGTGGTTGTTTGGACAACTCCAAGGCTAATGCAAAAGGAACACATGAATTCTTTTAAGAATGTGGGTGGATTTATGCATGAGTTCTTCCCCATCTACCCATTGCCACTTTTTTCCCCATCATCTTCATGCAAGTGTCCTTTCACAAGGCTTACTTAAGTTGATGGTAACCCAAATGGTAATCAATCTTACAATGCTGCGAATTTGAAACATTACAAATTAAAATTTTATATATGTATCCCATAACAAATCAAACATTGTATTGTTATCTATTTGGTATAATTGATAAATGCAATTATAAATGAAATCGAAGGAATTTACCTTATGGGCTCATCTCATTTATCTAACTCCCCACAATGGGATTTTAGGGAGTGGAGATGACATTGTTTATGGCAAAGTAAGAATCACAAAGGAACTTAGAGAAAAATCCTCATTATGCATAAAAAAAAATAAGGGTTACAAAGAAGCTCAAGAAGAATCTTTCATTTTCCATAACTAGTAAGACATGTTATTCACAAATTGCAATGTATGTGGACCAATATATTTTTATAGTAGCTTAAAGTTTATAATGGTTATAAGTCATCATAACTATGAAGATTTAATAAAACTTCTTTCTAATATTTTAGAGTATAGAGATAAAATATTAAAACAAATCAATTAATTTCTTATGTTTTTTCTTAAAATATGAACAACCATTTCCTTAAAATCCAAAAATCCAATATTTCTATAATGCACATAAATATTAAAAAAAATAAAACTTATATAATATTATTAATAAGATGAATAAATAAATAATTTTTTATTTTATTTTAATTAATATTTGTGTTTAAGTCATAAATAAATGGAGATACATAGACATATAATTAAAATGAATTTATTTAAGAGTTCAAATGATGACTCTCTATCGGGTGTAGTGTTATCATGGTACCCTCCCACAGTGCTTGAAATATTTTTATGAAAATGAAATGGATAGGAGGGCTACAAATTAATGGAAGTGAAAGTGTTGTGTGGGTGGTGTAGTTGGTTATCAGGTTTTCACAAACTAAACATTTTTTTTTTTTTTTTTTTTTTTAATCTTTTCTTATGGTTTTTGTTGGAAATCCATTCAAAAATTTTCAATAAAATCTATAGAAAAAAGATATAATGAATATCATATAAAAAAAATTAAAAACATAAAATATTTGAATTATGTCAAAAAAAAAAAAACTTGTAACACATGAAAATCCGTCATTTAATATTTAATTTACTAATTCTTAACCTTGTACATTTAAATATGTTATATAATATTTAAATTACCAATTCATAATCCATGGAAAACTTGTAGGGTTTAGAGGTTGCCAATTTCATTGACAACCTATTTTAAGGATTTATTAAAATAAAAATGCTTTTTATTTTTTTCTTTTTATCAATTTGTTTTTAATGGAAAAAATTGTAGGGAATAAGAGATTCAAATCCTTGAATAATAACAAGCATGAAATTTCATGTTTGGTTCTAGATCAATTGCAAGCATGAAACTTCATATCTGGCTCTAAACTAATTGATCTAATTTCAGAAGATTCTTTTTTATCAACCTATTATTCATATTAATTATTTAGATTTTTTTATTTTTCACTTTTTAAATAACCACCTTATTTATAAAA
>JZKD02S2359994.1:12603-74131 GCA_000966675.3 Picea glauca
TTATATTATTAAAAATTTAATAAAATTCTTGATAAGAAAATAAAATTATTTATTAATATTTAATGAATTCAACATAGATTTATATAACATCCTATTACAACTGTGAATTTTTAAATTTATATTATTAAAGATTTAATAAAATTCATACGGATGATAAGAAAAATATTTAACTTCATTACATTCAGTTTTCAAACTTCTTTTCATTTTACTTCTTTACGCTAATGCAACAAAAACAATAATCTCACTACAAGCCTGAAGGATTACAACGATGCTTTGCTACCCCTTTGTAACATGCGATGGGTTGTAACTTGGCCGCTACAAAGTTTTTAGAAAGGCCTAGAGGGCTTATGTAGGATTCGGGATCTTAATTCCAGTTTTCATCTTTAATTATTTTAATCTTTAAACAAAATTTTATTTAGTATACATTTAAATTTGATATTAATTATAACATTATACATATTTTTAGGCTATTATAATGTTAATGGAAAATAATTATTTTATTCATCTTAATGGTAATAGTGTACAATTCATTTTTTAGACTATTATAATGTTAATGGAAAATAATTATTTTATTCCTTTTAATCATAATAATGTACAATTTTTTATTTTTTTTTGCCCTTTATAACATAATCCTCATAATCCTCAATAGTCTTTTTCTCCTTATTTTTAACTCATTGTCACCCTTCTCAATCTTCATCTTTTTCTCCTTATTTTTAACTCATTGCCACCCTTCTCAAGTAGAAGCCACAATAACTAATTATGAATTAGAATGCAGGAAATCAAAATTCTTTAAAATAAACTATTTCGTATCTATATTGGAGTTATCAATTTTATAATGTCGTTTTGTTCCACCTAGAGGGACATCCACTACACTACACTAGCCTCCCCTAAGAAATGAGTGGATTCCAATGTTTTTATTAAACATAAGATTCATCCATATTTCAATATTTTTGGGAATAGAATTGAATGAAATTATCCCTAACTTTCCTTCCAATTGAAGTGTTATGTTGGACAAACAACGAATCACATTTTAATTTACACATGTACAACATCTAATGCTTGGACTCATGAGGTTGTTATTGGACTTCCAACGCCGAAGTGTTGAAATCATGGAACTTTTTTTTGTTGTTGGCTATCCTATCCCTGACCTACGGGACTGGCATGTGGTTGAGATGCCACGACCTAAGGGAATCTAAGCCATCAAAATCACCTAGGGATCGCACCCGACCTGGACCGCACCAGCCCTTAACATGGATGGATTTGAATTGTCCCCAGGAATTTTGAACCGGTGACTTTCACTTACGAAGTGGCTTAAGAGTGCACTCCCTCACCAACTGCTCTAGACTTCAGGGATGAAATCATGAAACCTTAAAAGACTCTTAAAAATATTTTTCTTTTGTACTCTCTTTTGTTAAAATGTGTTTTTTTAAGTACCATTTATCATATTTTTTGGGTATATTTGTGTGGTAGTTTGCACCATATACATATGTATTAAATATTATTTTGTTTATAACACCTAATACCACAAATTGTTAATCTATATAAGATTGGATTTGGTGATTTACACCTTACATTATAAAACTTTGCATATGCTAAAAAAAAATTAAAAAATTAGAAATTCTACTTTTTCACCTAAAATTTTAACTCTATTTGTATATACTCACATAATTTTTATATCAAGGATTCCTGAAATCCTATACAAATAATAATGATACTAATGTGAAGATAAAATACCATATTTTTTAAGTTGAAAATAAGATAAAATACCATGTGTTTTAGTTGAAAACAAAATAAACATGTTGTTACCTTCTTCCATGTATCTTTATTTCTGTCCAATAAGATAACTAACCAATGTTGTATTTTTATTACTGTGTGTGACTATTACAATGTGATACTTTGCCAAATATTTGAGGTCGTGGAGGGCTAAAATAAGGAGACTCCCACAACCTGGATTTTGTTGTCCACATTGAGAGGAACTCTCTTGCATCCCCCGAGAGGGCTCAGCGTTGAATTTGGACGAAAGGCAAGTCTGAGTCGGTTGTTCACATGCAGCGCTGCAATGCCATTGGCAATGGACAATAATATTACACAWTGAAGATAGAGAATGATTTGGTGTAGTGGTATCGTTTCACAACKAWTGCGCATCTGGTGTAGTGGTATCATAGTACCCTCCCACGGTACTGACCGGGGTTCGATTCCCCGGATGCKCACTGTTACTAGTTTTCGTGCCTCAGATTGAAAACGTCTGTTTTACTTGAATCCTTCCGTTACTGTATTAAAAGTCCATTCCCTGAGCAGCTAATTTTATAATTGTGGAGTGGTTTCGGTCGATCAAAAAAGACCCTTCAACCACGCGCTTGAATCCTTCCGTTACTGTTATTGTTTTGTAATTCTGCTTTTATTTATCCATTTATGGCCAACCAGATCAAGATAAAGGGAGGGATGTTTGGTTATCTGGTTATTTATAGTGATCAACAAGACAATAGATGGTGCAACTATTGGAAACGGTTTATAAATCAGCTGTCTGGGTGGTGTAGTTGGTTATCACGTTAGTCTCACACACTAAAGGTCCCCAGTTCGAACCTGGGCTCAGACATATTGAAGTTAGGTTCCTATTTTACAGAAAGTGTTTGGATAAGTAAAGAAAAACTTAAATCGAGTTCATGAATTTCGTTGGATTCCATTTGGTTTTTAGTGGCGATTTTATTTTAATGGTCCGACCGCTTTATACATGCTTTTTCCTATTTCTTCTACTACAAATACCTAAAAAGGTAATGTACAGAGCGAACAGTACAGTAATGGATTTAACCGGCTTCTTCTAAACTGTTATTCACTTCAGACTTTGCAGTGCATTATCCAACATTCTTGACAACCTTGCTTGTTTCTCGGCGATCATCAAGACCAAGCATTTTTAGTTTACAAATCGAATGAATAGTCACACTTACAAGTCTATGGCAGCTTACTTATTCTTGACATTGTTGCTTAGTGATCATCAAGATCAAGCAGTTTTAGTTCACAAATAGAATTAATAGCCAGAGTTGCAAGGCTATGACACCGTTTTCTAGAGAAGTCTAGCTCAATCCAATTCCAATAAGCTTTTTTATTAATACTCACATTTTACTTTGTAGCCAAGAATTAATACTCTTTACAAGATTTGTAGTAATATTTCAAATTGCACAAAGTCTTTTACAATTGATTTAAGATGGAATTGCAGAAGAAATGCCTCCCAGGTATAATTGAAGAAAAGTATTACAAAATGGGGACACCATATGTAGGGTTGATGGCATCTCCCACAAACGTGATTTAGTGCATGGGCACATATTTGCAATAGCTTGGATGGTAACGATACCGTTGTGGATAGATGCTTGCTTTATATATGCTAGAAGTTTTCTATTGGCTTTGATTCTTGACACAATAACATATCTCACCAATAGTTCAGGTGCATTTTATTTTTGGGTAAGGGCTTCATTGTGTGGAGTATCGTTGAATGGTGGTGGGCTCGATATACAAATGTTGGGAATAAAGAGTCGGTCGAATGTGTATATTCATCTTCTTCAGTCAGCTGCTGGTGGGTATATTCATATTCTTCAACTGCTGGCTGCTGGTGGGCAAAGAGAATGGTCAATCAAGCCAGTGGGAAAAGGAAAGGTTCGCGCAAGAGAAGCGGAGATCAGTTAGTTTCATCCGTTGTAGAAGAAAGTGAGAAAAGCCACGGAGTGCTTTCGTGGAAAGAAGCGAGGAACGAAGTCCTTTGCATGCATCAATATATATATAAAGGCATTACTGAGCCTTCCTTACACAGGGTATTAGTTGTGTCGCTAGTGGCGTTGTTTCCTTTAGATTACTGGGGGTGGTTAAGGTGAATGTAGCTTGGTTAATGGCGATCTGGGGCGTTAATTAAAGCCCCCACTTTATGTATCATCAATATAATCACATCGCTTATAGACTTATGTGAGCAGAGCCCTCTTCCTCGACTTACTACTTACTATAAGGAAGCCCTTACGGGTGACACAATGCCTTGTTTATGGCCTTCGATAGGGTTTTATCTCTCCGAGCCTTCCTTGTCTTTAGTAAGGAGCTTCGCTCTTTATATAGCTTCTAGATTCGCTCTTTCTATAGCTTCTTTCGAGGCCCTGTTCATGGGATATCATGGAGAAGCTCTCCCTTACGGGTGAGGGATACCAGAATTATCCTTGATTCTTCGAGAGGACACTGGTAAGTAATAAGGAATGGGACACTAATGGGCACTATAGGAAACTAATGGACACTATCATTTCTCTCTCTAGTGGCCCGGTGCTCTCACTTAAGCGCTATCATCAGTGGCCTTATCAGTAGGGGCCTGTTATGCAACACTTTAGGATACGATCATCAGTGGCCTTAGTAGCTAGGATCAATGGCCTTAGTGGCGATCATCAAGGGCCTTAACTAGAGGAATATTGTCCTTCGGTCCATTCTATAGCAACAAGGTTCTTTCACTATAGGGCTTGCATGATCGAGCTAGATTGATTGGACTGGCCATGTATCCCCCTTCGGTATACCTATGTGTTATATTTTCCATCTCTTTGGGATTACTAACCATCAGTAATAGTGGGCCTAGGAACGCAGTGCTTACTCACCCGAATAATCGCTTAAGAGCTTGCAATGTGAAGTGCATAGAAGTAGATCAAGCTTGAAAAGTTTGACACCTGTCACCTAGAAGGAGAAGGGTTGGTGCTTTCCTGATTCCTGAGGGGATAGGTCCTACCTCACTGAAGGAAGGAGACAAACTAATAGAGCTTTCCCAGTTTCAAAGGTATGGATTATCCCTTACCCCATGAAAGAGGGAAGAAGGACTAGTGCTTGCCATGATTAAAGGTATAGATTAGGGGACATATTGCCCCTACCTAATGAGAAGAGGGAGTAGTGCCTGCCCTATTTAAGAGTCTCAACTATGGATTGCCTCATTTTAGGAGTTCACAATGGTGGTGCTTGTGTTAAATTTACCATATTTGCAAGGAAATAAGATAGAAAGAAAGGAAAAGAAGGAAGAATAAGTAGTTACGATAACTCTCTCACAATGATCACCCTAGGTGCAAGTGCCTTCAATGAGGAAAACTACCCTCCTAGGGAGCCAAATCAGATGTTATGCGTCTGCTTCAGGTACCACAAGTATTTCCCCTTCCAATCACTTGGGTATGAGCCCTAAAGAATGGCCACCAAGGAGACCACTTTAGGCTAGGTAGTCGGGGGAAACAGTGATGGGTCAATCAATTATGTATGGGCAGGGAACGTAGGACACAAGTCCTAGGCCCGAAGCTCCCACTGAGTTGGTGTCGCCCCGAGGACTTGCCAACACAACCGAAACCCTCGAACACGTAAAATCCCACTAAGTACAATGAGAGGGGAGAATTTCCCAATGCACTTAGCTTGACCTCGTGCTTAACACCTGTGTTAGAGGCACTTTCCTAGCAAGTACTTCACGTTACTAATGGATTTGCTCGAAACTAGCTCAATTATAATCGATAAGGCTTGGTGGTATCAAGATGGTATTAAGAATGGTTTCTTGAAATGGAGGGATTTATCACTTGTCCTTGCTCTCAGAAGAGCAAGCGATGAATCCCTTTCTCAGGCAAGCTTGACTTGACCTAAGAAAGAACATAAAGGTCCTAACCCATGAAGGGGGGCTTTCTTTCTCTTCCTGATCTTGAACAACTTACCTTGCCATTTCTGGTGGTGCTTCAATACCTGAAACTGATGTTATTGGCTCAGATGCTTACTTTGGTGCTATAGGTGGGTCTGGGTATCGATCTTCTTACCGAGGTGGTGGTTAACCAGATGGTCGATAACATGGATAAGCAGGATCAATGACCAGATCATTTGCTTCAATGAATGCTTCTGGAATTGGAAGGGATGCACCTAGAGATGGAAGATGGGATGCATCTGGGTCTCAATCATAAGGAACTGGGTCAACCAGATATACTTCTAGGAGGTAAACTATGAGTGCGTCTATGGATGCTTCTGGACGAACTATATCTTCTACTATCACTACTCCAATGGGGTATGGATCTTTGACTGAAGCTACTGGTCCTGAATAAACGTGTGCTTCAACAAGATATGGTTCAAGCTCTTGAGATGGATCCAGATCTTGCTCACGAAGGTATGGGTATTTATCTCTAAATTCATAATACCGTTCACAAGCATCAGTATATGTGACTTAGTAAACTGCTTCACCGACAAAATTAACAGGGTACGCTAGGCAAGATGGTAGGGGATCTGGGTCTCAATTTGGAAAGTATGCTACTAGGTATGCTACCTTTGCTCTAGGTATCTATGCCTATCTAGTTTATACTATTTCCTTTGCTCTTGGAATAGGAAGGGGTGTTACAAAATTTATAAATGGATGAGGTTTCATGGGCTTAAATGCCTCTTCCTTTTCTTCTCTCGTAGCTTTTGTCTCTGCTACTTATGGGTATGGATATGCTATATATGGATATAAAGCTGCACGAAGGGAATCTTTGACTAGTAATGCCTATGCATCTAGGACTAGTGATAGGTCACGAGGGTATATATATTAAACTAGATCATCGATTGGATCTGGATCTGTAAGGTATTCTACTGATGGGTAATTTGGATAATCTATTCATGCTATTGATGCTACTACTAGGTATGGATCTCTATATAGATCTCGATCTGGATCAACATAATATTGGTCTCACTTACGATCTTTATCTGGAAGGTACACTAGACGAAGTGGTAGTGGGTAAGCTAGGGCGAGAAGGGATGCTAGACAAAGGGGTAATGGATAAGAGGATAGTGTTGATGGAGAAATTGCTCATGCTGGGTATGGAACAACTCGTGATGCTATCTCTACTTATGTTGTTGGTCTTGGAATTTCTCCATCTCTTGGGTTTCAATCTCGATCTGGATCCTCTGGAGCTAGATCACACTCATCAGGCATTGCATCCAGAGCATTTGGAACATCTAGAACAACTACAAGAACCAAAACTAGAAACGCTACATGTTAATATGGATCTAGGTCTCTATCTCATCCTGGAACTGCTCTTGGAGCTTTAACTACATCTTGAACTGCTTCAATAGCTTCAATGGATACTGCTACTAGCTTTAGATCTTCTCTATATACAATACATATTGGTGCTTTCTATATTGTTGGTGCTACTGGATAAAATTATGGATCGAATCAACCGTATCAACCTATAACTTTGGATCTATAGGTTCTATATATTGCTAATTAACTATATATCAATATGCTTCCTGTGTCCCTACCTTCGTTACTGCTTATGTCTTTGATATGAGTCTAGATCTGTTGTAGGCTATGGATGGTATCGGATCAACAAAGACAATTGATTCAACTGCTTCATTTGGACCACTTGTCTTTGCTCCTTCCTTTAATGCTTATATATCTACTACTTTTGTATCTGGCTCACAATCTTGATATGTATCTGGATATGGAACCGAGTGAAGTGAAGTTGCTACTGATGGATTTGGATCTATATTGACTGGATCAACTAGGTAAACTACTTATGTTGTCTCTATATATGATGCTATTAGCACTACTTTGACTGAATTGGCTGGTTAATCTGGACCTGGATTTGGGTATGTATCTGCTAGGTCAACTAGTACTGGGTCTCGCTCATGAAGGGATGGATCTCGAACATGCTATGTTATGGATGTTGATGGCTCTCGCCTTACGAATCTCATAATGAAAGTATTTGTCTCTATAAACCAATCTATATACACTATATACGAGTTAATTCTCTTTAGAAACAAATTAGAAGCAACATAGAAGAAAGCAATAAAATCAAGCAATAAGCAAGTAAGAAAGCCAAAAGAAAGCCAAGTAACCAAGATAAGAACACAGACAACACGCTAAAAAATCTAGTCAATAAACAAGTAGGTAAACAAGCTAGTAACAAGCCAAGATCAAGATTCTCTCTATATTATCTATAAGATACAAGCTAATTATTCTTATAATAATCAAACAATAAGCAAGCTAGGAAAGAAAGGCAATAAGCTAGGTAATAAGCTAGAAAACGACATCGCAATAAAACAACTAGGCAATACGAAGCAATAATAACTATAGGAAATAAGCTAGAAACAAACAATGCAATAAGCTAGAAGCAATAAGCCAATGTAAACTAGCTAGTCTAAATTTTAGAAAGCAACAACCGATAACAAGCTAAAACTAAGTAGTTAGGCTAGAGCTGAGAATTTGGAAGGATTTTTCATCTCATGAGTTCTCCTTGGATGATGATGAATGAATTAACAAGATTTCCTAGGATGCCAAATTAGGTCAAATCAGTCTTTTTGGTACGAAATACACAAACCAATTCACCTGTTTCAATTGCTTCTCCCACTAACTATATGCTTAACACATGCAAGTCAAACGTGTTTCTCGTACCGTAGGTTTGGGAGATGCAAGCATGATTTCCTACTTTGTCTCGTCGCTAGGTGGAGTCAGCGGTTTCAAACGATGTGGCGTAGGGTGAGTAACGCATGGGAATCTATCCGTAGTGATGGCTTGACCCTGCATTCTAGTTGATGTGTTCACATGAGACTGACACCTTCAGATGCCCGTGTTAAAAAGTGTGTTTGGATGAGACCTAGTAGGAAGAGGAAGAATAACAAGAATCATAATTGTAGTGTTTAATCTTTATGTCATCTTGTGTTGTTATCTAAGTTGAGGGATATCTTCTATGTATCACAAGAATGAAGAGGAATTTTACTCATTAGTTAGATATTCCTCATGATGATGGACTAGGACCAATTATAGATCCTTCAATACTACTGTGAGAAGACTAGGACCTACATTACCAAACCATTTTCTTTCTTTCTTAGCTACTGGTAATGGATTGGATCAATGCTTAAGGTAGATCATAACGCGTTGGGGTGAAGATTAGTAGAGGAGCTTAGCAAGTTGGGTTGCATATTTGTCAGTGCTAGAGGAGATTGGCAAGTAAGATACTAGTAGCTTATTCAGAGTGAAGTCCAGTTTAGTTCAATGAAGTAAAACAACCAACCTTATTATTATTATTTATTAGAGCTTGTAGACTATCGACTGCCATGAGAGCTTGATGCTCCCTTGAGTCGGTCTTTCGTGAACCAACCAACAATATTTTCTTCTTTCGTAGCATCAATAAGAACCACTCATAGCATAAAAAAGAACAACTAAGAATTAGATATATATATAGCTTGGATAATAAGGATATAGCTTGGAGAAGAAGGACCAATAACAAGTGTTGAGTAGAGGACCACTTACCATTTATAGTCCACTTACCATTCCTAGTTCAGTAAAGGACCGAGAACCAATAACTAGTTTAGTAACAAGAACAAACAACTAGTATAGTAACCAGAACAAATAACTAGTAGTCTATGTTCACTATAAAGCTGACATAGGAACAAGAACCACAAAGTTGGATAACAACAAGAACCAAGAACAAGGAACCAGTTTGCTATGTTCACTAGCATCAATAATTGATAACAAGTAGGAGAATATGTTCACTAGGTGGGGAAACAAAACAAGGTGGAAGTTCTGGTTGTTCAATATCAAAGCAGGTGGTGAAAGTAGCGCTTGTTAAGTTGTAACAAAGATTCATCAAGTTGTGTAAAGTTCAGTTTCACAAACAAGAGCAAGTAGAAGCTAGTTGTATATAAATGTCAACTCTCAAGAAAAACAAGGAGCCAATTTCTATATGAAAAAGCAACGATAGAAGGGTTGCTTAGATACCTTTGATGATGGCTCTATTGACCTTTTCCTTATGATTTGATTAATAAAGGAACCTGGTGAGATAAAACGACTCATCAACACAGGAATCACTACCGTTAACATAATTTGGGTAGGAACTATGATTTCTATTCCTTATAGTTGGTGTTGAATATATTTAGTTTGAAAAGCATCTATAAATACCTATTACCCGTATCACAAATTCTTTTCCAGAAGGAGAAATTCCCAGATTTGACATGCTTTGCAGAGGAGAAATTCCTTGTTCTTTTATTTTATAAATGGTCAAGGGTGTTGCGTATACAAGATCAGATACGATTTGACTATGGGACATCTATCTGATTTGTTGCGTGTTTCAAAAGTGACCTATGCCGAATACTTGTGGAGACACAAGGATCGGAGCTCATTTGCATATGTTGCTAAATACTGGTCTCACCGCTGAGTTCTCCGCTGAGTTCTCCACCGCTTGCCATTGGAAACTTGAGCATATAAAACGTTGCATGGTAGATACAAAGCGAAACTGCGGCTAGAGAGGGACTTTTGGTCGCCCCTAACATAGGTAGGTATGAATGGTCCACTGTGAAAAAACGACCACTGGGGTTACTTTGAGTTTCAGAACTTATTTGAGTACGGGAGTTATATTAATATAGATTAGGATTAATGGTTTAGTAGGATTTAAAAGAAAGTATGGTAGGCTTTAGGTTAGGTTTGAGACTCGGGACCAACAAGGGAAGGAAATAAGTTGAAGAATTAGGAGTTAAGTAAAGTAATTGGTTGCTTTATATATATATATATATATATGAGTTATAATTATATTTGTATCTTTAGGTAGGATAAGTAAGATTAGGATTAAGAGTTGGAAATAAAATAAGAAATATAAGTATTAATAGTAGGAATAACTACTATAAACACATCCACACTACTCTATAGAACCTCTAATGTAAGGTAAAGCTCGCCACTACATACTAGAATACCTCTAAATATTCATACCTTGGTTAGGTTGTTAGTCCTTATACTTATTCCTTTTACTCTTTAGGGATTAATTACTCTTTACTCTTTAGGATTTTATATAGCTTGGAATTAAGATAAGATTGATACTTTAGGTTGAAGATAAGATCCTTTAGGAATTCTAATGAGTAAAATAGATATATGATTAGGAAGTCCTATAAGTATAGATATTCAGGATAAGATAAGCTTAGGAAGTCTTATTAAGTAGGAAGAATTAATATTAAGATATTTAGAGAGGTGTATTAGTAATTTGTATGTTTTTATTGTAGGATAAGATATATATAAGATCTTTTATAGAACTTTCTTCTTTAAGAAGTTTTAAGAGATATCGTAGGAATAGAATTTTGTATTACTTAGAGAGGATAACTCATTTTCTTATTAGTCCCTGCCCTTCGGGTTGACAGACTATTTGTAATCGATTTTCACTTTTTTTTTATTAACTTGACACCAAAACCAATGAATCATTATTGTTTTAATCAAAGTTTTTTGAATATCATACAATTTTGTTTATAACATAACTTAAGTTTTCATTTGGACGTCTTATTTGGCCTCTTCCCGAGGCACAAGGAAAATATACCTTGGTTTAAAAAATAGATTTACATATTCAACTTTCCCACACAAAGTAATGCTAGAATTGAATCTAGCATTACTTAACATTAAATGTTTGAGCATGGTTCATAGTGCATAGAGAAATTGCTATTGGCTTTATCGGCTGCCACATAGACTACCATGCAATCGTGTGTGCCTAAATGAGTGCTCCTACTCATTCCTCTTCGTGTGTGCCTACACGAGTGTTCTCCTGATCATTCCTCTTCGTTACCTGCATAATTTCATACATGTTCTTTACCTCATCCATATACACAGGGTGCAGAATTTGTCCTCTTCAATATCCCCATGAAATTTATGCAACAACCAACCGCATCTAGTATTTCTCCTTCCTAGCTAATACTCGATGCCTGATCTTTCTTCCTGATGTCTGAACTAGAGATTTGAGAGTTCTCTACTTTGCTTATTTGGGGATAGGAGATATTCCATGGCTCATGCATGATGTGGTGCAAGGGATATCAACTACCCACCTTCCCTATTGATCGATGCAGCTAGCCAGTAAGTCTGCAAAGTAAGCAATATTTTGCAAAATTCTTGCTCTATGTAAGTTCATAATAATGTTAAAAGGATGTAAGTAATATTTTGCAAAAAATGATATTGAAGTGCGTTTTGTTGTTTGTTTGGTATTTGATTCAAAAGAAATACCTACCAGATTGCAGTTGGCACTGTGATATATGTAATGCCCAATACTGGTTGTAGCTTCCCGGGTGGCACCGTGCTTCCGAAAATGATGGGCAGGTACCGCTAAGAGAGATTCTTTGATTCTCTAAGAGTGAGGTGTGGTTGGAGGGACTCAATCCCCTATCTGCTTTCGTCCAGCCAATGCCTCCGCTCAAAGAGAGATCGGACATCCCAACTCGACTGAGCACACAACTAGCTCCCCGAGAATCCAGTTTTACTATGGGTCAAGAGGGACTCCCATAATCAGGGTTTAGACCTACCTTTATGCAGATAGAGGGATCCATCCACAGGAAAATCCCTCCTGTAGGCCACGTTCGCCTTCATACGTTCTCCTTCTTTCTCCTTCCGTCTTCTTCTTTCTAGGGTCGCCTTCTTTCTCCGGTTGGGGAAAGCGACTGTCATCTTGGGAAAGCGACTGTCATCCGGGGAAGGCGTAGGCACTAAGTTTGCCTGGTATAGAATTCAGACAATCTCCTCCCCCTATTCAGGAGAGCGCCCTCCGGTTCCTCATTTTACGTCTTTTATTAATAGAAATCTTCAGACCACCATTCATACATAGGAATTTCGAGCCTGGAAATGTTGTTAGCTCCATTCACAAGCTACGACACTTTTTCCTGCAGAGTCAGATCTCCAACGAGATCCTTCGCTGTCTGCAATTGGAAGCGAAGCGTTGCAAAACATAAACGAGTTTAACCCAGTGCTGGGATCACAAGGGAAGGACCCGATCGAATGAAAGCTGGCACAGTTACTGGCACTGGGTTCACCGGGAAGCAGAAGGTAGTGTGAATGCATTTTCACCTAGAAGAAGAAGGAACGTATGCTCTTTCCCAAACCTCTCTGCACGCATTGTTTGTTCTGTATATAGGTTAGGGTCGGCTGGTTCTAAACAAGGAGATGGTCTCAATCCCTTCCCTGTCGGTCTATAGGTCTTTAATACCTCCCTTCTACATCTATAGGTCTTTAATACCTCCCTTCTACATGCATGGGAGTTATAGATATAGTTATGTGGTTCTTCATCCGAGAATACAGACAGACATTGGATCCCTGCATGGGTTCCATGGATCTGTTTTTGGAGTTGTGAAGGATCTAGCCCGATAGGAGAAGAATGCCAATTCCCCTTCTCACAGACAGTCCAATCAAAGTCCCTGTCCCTTTCATACAGTTCTTAAATCAGTTTACGATTTGAAAGGAGAAATAATGAAAGCGACTAATCGACATTTACTACAAATCCTATTGAATAGTTAGCCATCGATAGAGGTTGAAGATATAGATCCGCTAAGAGAGTTCCCTTTTCAATATTAACCCCAGTAGATAGGAAGTACCTTTCCCATTCACACGCTAAATATAAGCTACACCTTGGCAAAGCAACCAACAACCCGCCTCAACGTTACAACTAGCTTAGCTCTGATCAGTCAAGCCACTAACAACCCGACCACACCTTGCCCAGATGCTCTTCCTAGCAACAACAAAATAAAACAGATCCTATTAGAAGCCTGCACCTAAAAAACGTTTTTACATCCCTTCGTCTGGTTTAAGATCCATTTTATGTAGGCAACATAGATAGTAGGGGAAGCATCACAATAGTTAATATTTCCACTGATAATCATGGTCGCAAATGCAATAAGTGAGGAGTTGCATAAATGATGGCTGAAGGAGGGCACTAGCTCTCACAATTCATTAACACTCTGCAATGGTAGTTATTCTAGTCAAAACTTGTAAATTAGTTTTTGATGATCATGTCTAGAGTAGTCATGATCAAAACTAATAATTATATTTTATTAAAAACTTTTTAAATTCAAAAGGAAGTAATCTGCATTAACAATAACATTCAAACATAACTTCATATATAATGAAGTAAAATTTTCAATTAAATAACGAATGGTTTATACTATAGAATTCATCAAGTATTATTGTTATCCAAAGAATGATTAGTTTTTACATTTGCAGAATTCATCAAGTATTATTGTTATCCAAAGAATGATTAGTTTTTACATTTGAAAGAAATTCATCAAGTATCCAAATCATTCACAATATTAAACTTGGACTTACCGTTCCTTTGACACCACAATTTGGGCGTAGTTCTGTTGTTGCAGCTACAAATTCTTTACCATACTTTGCTCCAAATAGCTTGCAAATATCTAGAAGTTCCGGAATGTCGATACATCTTGAAGCTGCGAATATTAAACTTGAAATAGCTTCCCACAAATCAAGGGGACACTGCCTATTTATTCATATGAGACAATACAAAACACATCTTGAAGCTGTGAATATTAAACTTGAAAAAGCTTCCTGCAAATCAACAGGAGACTGCCTATTTATGCATATGAGACAATACAAAACAAGATGAAGCCCAACAAACATTACTAGCTTCCCGTAAATCAACAAGACACTGCCTATTTATGCATATGAGACAATACAAAACAAGATGAATCCCAACAAACATCGTTACAAAACAAGATGAATCCCAACAAACATCGTTAGTCAAAGGATCTACTGGCTTTCTACCTCTCCTTGGTAGGGACTTGTTGCTAAGCAACTCCCCTTGTTTATTGGTATTATGTATTTACATTTAAGAGAGGAACTCTTTACGAAATAGACTTTATTCCTTAGTTGGGTTTAGTAGATATAGGTTGAAATAGTTAATGGAGGAATAATAAGGTTAGATTCCTTTATTTATATACTTATAGTCTTTGGGTTTAGGATTTATAGTATGAAGAGGAGTTAGTTAAGTCTTGTATTTAGTGTTGTTAGTAATGTAAGTTGTATGAGTAGTCTTTGTAGAAAGTAAGAATAGGAATATGAAGTAGCTTTAGAATTAGGAGATAGAAAATAGTCTCTTTAGATACTAGTTAATAGCTTTATGTATTGAATAGAAACTAGGATATATGGGATCTTTCGGATTAGAGGAGGAACTTGTCTTTTAGTGTTGGAGCTTGTACTAATATCTATTTGTTTTAGACTCATTGTAATAATTTTTACTTTTAGTATTTAGTGTCTTAGTTAAGAGGAATAGAATTGAGAACTCCTTATCGTGTATAAAAGGATAAAGTATGAAAAGGAATAATAATCTTATCTGGGTTTAGTTATAGTAGATTGGTAAGGTAAGTAGGTTTAAGGGACTCTTTAAGATTATAGTTAGGCTTATCTTTAGAGTATGAAATGGAAAGAAGAATAGTAGAGGGGTTAATAAATTGGAGGGATATAATAAAGAAAATCTTAGGATAAGGAAAGAGATCTCTTTAGGTATTTGGTATTAAGATTATGATGTCTAGGTATTTTAGTATTTTGTTGTTAAGTATGAAGTGTAGGATTTCTATTTTCAAAGTCTCTTTTTAGTCCTTGAAAGTCTTAGAGGAAGTTATGTTAAGGCATTACTCTTTTGACTTTATAGATTGTATCTTTGGTTATTAGAGAGAAGCTATAGAATTATTACTCTTTATAGATAGGATAAGTTGATAAGAACATATTCCTACCTCATAGAGGAGAAGGACTTATAGAACCATTAGGAAGTATAGACCTTATCTTTTTGTCTTTTTATTCTTTCTCAAATATACAAGAGATCAGAGAGGAATTAATATGTTAGAATAGATAATAAAGGGATTAAGAACAATAATTATATAGTTGGAGTAGACTTCCTAGAGAGATAAGAAGAAGAAGAAGACTCCTACATAGTTTAGAGAAGGAAATTATATCTTTGTTATATAGATAGTGAAATGATCCTTTAGATTACGAATCATTAGCACCGTGACTCTTGATTGGTCTTGACTAGGTTTGGTCTTGGACTCAACGAACTATAGGTCTAGGCATTGTTGGAACAAATTGAGCTTAGATGAAAGGTATTGTTAGCTTAGACTTAGAAATTTGATATTACTCTTCAAAGCATAGTATTAGGATTTATATCTTACTCCTCACAAAGAAACTAGATAACTCGGAAAAGTAGGGGAGCTACTGCTGATATCTCTATTACAACTTTGTGGTAAGGAGGAAGTATATTACAACTTGCAAGGAGGAAGGTTGGAACCACTTAATAAACACAGGGACCACCAGAAAACTTCCTATGTTCTTTCATGGAGGTACCACTGAAGAAACACAAGAACTAACTTCTCTTTCATTAGTTGTTGGATCTTGATAGGAGAGTAGAAGATCTTTCATGAGGAGAGAGTTTAATCTATGACACAAGTGAGGTGGAGACAAGTCATCAAGTGGAGACTACAAGTTGAGAGTCATATATGAAGCAAGTGGAGAGTACTGGAAGTTGGATATATTGCAAGTAAAGTCAGTAGGATTCTTCGCTATGAGATAGATAAAGTTTCTAGAGGAGCTTGACCAACAACAACTGATCTTCGTTTATAAGTTCAATAGGAAAGCAAGAAAGGAACCAAACAACAAGGTGAAAGGAAAGCATGTGTGGTGTTTTAAGAGAAGCTTTGTTTCTAAGTGTTAATAAGTCAGCATGAATTGCAAGAAGTGGCAAGTAGAATCAGTTATTGAGGTCCCCCCTTTTTCTATGATCTTCCCCCTTTCCACTCTTGTTAGTTGGTACAATAGTTATGGCTACAATAATGGTTGGAGTTTCTCACCTAAGCATATATGTGATAGACATTACACCTAAGCATATATATGCTAGAAATTACTCTCTCCACTAATGTAGCTAAGGAAGTAGTGGAAGATTTGGTTGTAAATATAAGTTGGACTAGCTATAGGAAGCACAAGATAGGCAGTAACTAGAAATAGAAGCTCCAGTAGTAGCACATAAAACTATGTTGACCTAGATTATAAATGAGTAATACAATTGTGTTGATTCTAACATCCCACATCTATTTCAACTCTAAAACATTTTGTTGATGTTGAGGATGGTGAAATATCTAGGCAGAGGAACAAAATGTCCAATGAATGGTTGCTATATGTAAGTTCGTCTTCTCCCAAAGTTTTGTTACTTAGGAGATATTTGATGTTGAAAATTATTATTGGTGGGTTATGCTTAAAATCATCTTGGAATCCTAGCCACTATGGTATTATTACAAAAGAAAAATCTATTTACCATTCAAGTTTGCAGCTCCAATAATATCATAAAAGGCTTCATGTTTGCATGAAGGGTAAGGATGATATGTCTTGTCCCTTTGCTGCAATTTATGCACAAGAAATGGAACAAGCAGTGCATGGTGCTATTGATAGACCAAAGAGTCTTGCCTAGTTATTTTCACTACAGGTTTGTGTATTTCAAAAGTCTCCATTATTGGGAAAACAATGCTAAGCATGTATAATTGTTGACATACATGGTTTGGCATTGTCTAAAGCACTATGTACATATACTCAACTTGGATGAGAGAATATAGGCATTGCTAGTTGCATTTTCTCTTGAGAATAAATCCCTTTGGAGATGATTAGGATCAAGAATAAAAATAGGAATATAAAGGGTGGTTTTAGTATCTCAATTCCTAGATGATGTTTATCACACTTGACATGAGACTTTGTGACAACTTTCTCTATGCTAGATTTTGGAAAAAAATGGATCCTTAATGATCCCAATTTTATGAGTAGAATGAAATGAATATATATTATTATTATTATTAACACAAAATCATAAGGAACAATAACAACTATACAATAAAATTGGCTTCTATTAAATAAGGAAATATGCTGAAACTGTAAAATGCAAACTGAAAACAAGATTGCTAGAATGGTGGCGGCTTATCTTTGAGAAGAGATTTGACAACTGTGCTCATTCGAAAGTAGATGGTTAAAATGAGGCTCCCCAAGCCTTTTTACAATAAATAGGAATGTCGAAACCCTAGACATCCAAAAACCTAACCCTGGGAGATGAGGCGCCAAAAGTCATGTGGTCTCCGTTGGGGTAAGTTAGTGCATCAACTTCCTGCGATTGTAACTTTTGCATATGATCTTCGTTTTAGGCACAAGATATCCCATTGGAAAGGTATATCCAAGGAATACTCATGTTTTAGTAAGAATCTAACATTGTCTACATTCTGACTATGTCGAACCCTTAAAATGTTGTTTAGGGTCTCAAAATGGCCCCAAAACTCGAGGACCCAAAAACTAGGAAAAAACTGCCAAAATGAGCTAGGTGGAATAGGTGGAAGGCCACTGACATCCATATGGATCAATCCTCCCCCATTAGGAATAAATGGTATTTTTTGCGTTGAGTTTCCCCATCAAATGAGGAATTTTTTGTTGGATTTGGCCCCAGGTGAGCCACTCGCCTTGGTGCAGGAGTAGCCCTACTTTGACAACTTGATAAAGTTGGATCCTTTGTTGGTGAGTGCCCTTGAACTGTGTGTCCACAATATGATCAATGGATTCCTGTTGCATGCAATTAGGGTTGATCTCTATTGTGTCAACTATTATGCTATCTCCGAGGTGTCCAATAATGGTGGGAAATATGGCCGAAGGAGATCCATGTTGAACACTGGGTGCAGGCCAAGAAAAGGGGAAATGTTGAGCTCAAAAGAATTGTCACCCACAACCTTGGTGATGGTGTAAGGTCCATAATAGAGTGAGCGAAGCTTCTGATGGGGCCCTATAAGTCGTTCTTTCTGTAAGTGCAACCAAACTTTGTCTCCCACCTAAAACTTATGTGGCACACGATGTTGATCATGGTGTTACTTTTACTTGACATTGGACTTCTGTAAAATATCCTGAACCTGTTGGTAGATGTGTTGGATCCTCTCAATGAACCAGGTGGATTTCATCGTGAGTTGGAGTAGGTGTAGAGTTGGTCGTGGTGGTTGCAAGGGGTAGTGCAACATCCATGGGACCCAATGGTTGGAATCCCAACCCCACCTGGAAGGGGTTTTGGCCGATTGAGCTATGTAGGGCTCAATTGTAGCTATGTTGAACATAAAGAATAATCTCATCCCATGTGCAGGGGTTCTTGAAATTGTACATGCACAAGATATGCACGATCATCCGATTGATGACCTCAGTTTGGCCAACTGTCTAGGGGTGGAAGGCAGTGCATTTTGTGAGCTTGGTGTCTAACAATGAATAGAGGCTCAAGCAAAATGTGCTGAGGAACCGATTGTCCCTATCTGAGACAATGGTTTGTGGGATTCCAAAATGTACCCAGACTCATTCAAAGAAGATCTTGGCAGTGGCCTCTGTTGTGCTGCTCTTCTTGCAGGTGGCTAGAATCTCCATCTTGGAAAAGCAATCAAAATCCACAAAAACATAGTTATTTCCCCTCTTGGTTGATGGAAGGCCCGACATGTAGTCCATTGAGATGGATTCCCATGGTCTTTCAGGAGTAGGTAGAGGGGTGTAAAAGACTTGTTTCTTAGTGGTAAATTTGGAAATATCATAGGCAGTACAAGAGATGATATACTTGTTGACATCCTGTCAAAGTTTCGGCTAGTAGAAATGTTTCTGCAACACTTCCATTGTCTTTTTGATGTCGAAGTGTGATGCCACATGACTGTAGTGAGCTTCCCAAATCATCTTCACTCGCTCGCTTTATGGAACATAGAGATGGCCCAGATGGCACAACAACCAGTCCTGAAGATGGAAATTAGTGACAACTGATTTTGCGCCCAACATTTGGTAGGTGGTGGCAAAGTCAGGGTTCGTCTCATAGAGGTGGGGCCATATGGAGGTATCATGGCTGCAAGAGTCTAGCACCGTGGTGAGTGTCACGATTAGAGGTTGGTTGAGGCAATCAAAGACTCGGTTGGTACTTCATGTTTTATACTTGATGTTGAGGTGGAACTGCTGAAAGTATGTGGACAACTTATGATGGCTGCCATTCTGCAATTTTCCTTGTGTATGCATGAATTGTAGTGGCTTATGATCAGTTTGAATGATTGTCTCCTTCCCAAGAATATAATGTCTCCATTGACGGTAGGCTTTCACAATGGAGTAAATTTATTTTTCATAAGTAGGGTACTTACAAACAACATATGACAATGTCTCACTATGATAGGCCATGGGGTGGCCATGTTGAGTGAGAAATGTGCCCGCAACATAGTCTGAATCATTTTTCTTGATCTCAAAGGGTTTCTACAGGTCTGATAATCAAAGTACTGGGGTTGAGCACAAGTGCTGCTTCAAATCATGGAATGCTTGTTGTTGGGACTATTACAAGAGAATCCCCCTGCAGACAAGTGGATTTCCTCTTGGATTCTATACCCCTAACTCCAAGACAAAAAGTGTTATTATGGACACTGACATTCCTTTACCATAAAGATAAACTATCAAAGAAGAAGAGGGAAGAAAGGCAAGTACCTTTTTACCGACGTTTTTCCTTGCTCGCTCCAGGGTGATCTTGATCTCCAAGTTTAGTTGAAGGTCCTGTGGTACAATGAGCAAAAACAACAATAATTCCTACTCTACTATGATTAACTTTATAATGAATCTATGAAAAAAACAAGTTCATATACACAAACTTTAAAGGAAACATGCCAACCATGAATTTATATTAATGAGAACAAAGTGTTGCTTACAACCATGGATGTAGTGCAATAGATTCACCAAGCTCCCTTTGTCCAAACCCTTGCTCAAATAATCCACACACATAATTCTGATGCTTCAATGATATCTCCCTTATGAGATCATAAGTTAGATGCTTTACAATGTCTCTCCACCCTATCAATACCACTCATGAGATCATAAGTTTTGTATCTCCAATCTATATCATGTCATGTACCTTTCACCATGAAAAGACCTCCTTATATAAAATTTGAGAGGCCCAACCACTTGAGAGATATTTGGGATAAGTTGAGGATATTCCCTAAGATAATTTCTTGACCTCTGATTCGAATCCAACCACCTTCAGATATTGAGGGGATTCTTCCCTGATTTCCTCCAACAAACCAAATTTCTCCCATAAAAGGCCAACGCTCCCTCAAAAGGGGCACAAAGCATTGGAACACTCTCCTAGAAGAGGGTACATAGCGCCATTTCTCCCTAAAAGTATGTATGGGAACACTCCCTTCCAAATTTGACTTTTGAGTGGCTTTTCCAGTGGCAAAAGGCTTGTACTCCTTGTCAATTGATTTCTCCTCTTCAAAAATAGCATTTGAGGTGTCTTAAGTGTCCTTATGATGTTGTTAGAGAGACGACATAAGCAATATAATAGTGTGATGTTTGTGACACTTGTGACACTTGTGACCAATATGCGACACTTGTAATGATGGCACTAGCCATCATTGTAATGAGTGATTTTGAGGTGTAATAGATTGCCCCCCAAAGTGTGAAGTCAGAAGACGATGACGACTGAAGTACTTTGTAGAATTTTTCAAGAAAGGGTATAGACACAGAGAACCTGATAGAAGCTTCACAAAAACATCCAACAAACATTAATGACATGTTTCAAACCCAAGGCAGCCATACCTATGCTTGAGTGATAAAGACATTTTAGGTATGGCCACCATAAAATACACTGCGGATGCATAATTATATTGATAAAAGGTATATCCACTAAAGATATAATGTGGATCTATACTCTTATGACCTTAACTAATCAAAGCCACAAAGAATACACAGTGGATCTATGAGATGACAAGACATAGCCATGACCAATACAAAGTGGATCTATGTGACAATATATGTGTCATAGCTCAAAAGAAATCCTTCGCAACCTGGGAAAAGTATATATATGAGTGATAACTCAACCCAGGGTCTTCTTACCAATCCTGATGTAGTACAAATCTAACCATGTGAATATATGTCCTAATGTCGAACATGGTAGAAACCATTTGATTGTCGATCAATGAGGTAAACTGTTAACAAGTGTGAGGTAGATCACCATTGATGTCAATGATTCCCAAGGTACTCTAGTACATTCCGACGAATGTGAATGGATGAGTTGAAGTTGAACATTCGTGGAATCATCCGACCAAAGGTCAATGATGTAAGCCCATTTTCAGACACGAGGAGGCATGCCATTAAGGCATCCAGGTCCCAAGGTACTAACTGGTTTCTAAGTCTAGTTCTTGGATAATGTGTTGAAGTCGACAGGAATAGACTCGTCGAAGAAGGGCCTTGGTGTATCCCTCATCAACGACATGAAACTAACACAGAGATGTAATTGGTGGATCAAATGAACATGTACTGAAATAGGCATTGAAACAGGATATTTGTGATGGCTGACTCTTGAGGCAGATACTTCCCTTGAACATTGAGGCATGACAACAAAAACTCGACAAAGACCAAAAATTGATAATGCAATGGATACTGTGACTTACGTCGGGTGACCCAAAGGAGTAAGAGAAACTCAGAGGAATGGCTCAGTGCAGAGGTTCAACAGATTAAAATGCATGCAAAGACAAAGTGTCGTGTTCAAGGGAGACCGTAAGAGTTACTGGTAGTGTTCTAAAAAATTGCTTGGCTTGTTTCCTTCATTTTTTCCCATCTAGATAGATGAGTACCTCTTTTTAATTTAACGAGCTTGAGGAGGGTAACACATGATCGATTTAAATCACCTTTGGTAAGTCCCTCTTCCTTTGTTTAACGAACTGGAAGAAGTAAGGGTTAAGTCCCATATGGGCCCTTCAATGTATAATTGTTTAACGAGTCCAAAGAAGGTAAACTCAGTGGTTTTTCATATTTATAAAGTCTGAAAATGACTTAAAGACGACTACAATGTTTTCCTTTTTCATAATGTTAGTATTGCGAGGCCGAAAAAGAGATAAATTATCACTCGAAAGACGCCCTTGCAAACCTTTTAACGAGTGGGAAAGGAAGTAAGATCACTCGACAATATTTTCATGTTTAGAGAGTATGAAAAGAGCTTAAAGGAGACTCCAGGGGGTTCCTTTTTCGTATATCCATGCGAGCCCGAAAAAGAGATAAAAGGTTGCTCGGTTACATTCTCATGTTTTTACGAGCATGAGAAAGAACAAAGACTAAGATTAGTACTCTGCTCCCATCTTGAAAGCTAGTGGCTTAACTCCATAATGATCATCAAAGCCTGGAGACATGCCCCCCAAGCTTCAATTCATTCACCGACTTTGAGGTTGTCACCAATTTATGTACTAGATGGAGAAAAAAGATAAGGGTGGATGAAAATAAGGTTAAAAAATGAGACCTAACGAAATACTCGACTCAACATCTACGAGATCTGGCGAAAGACTCGACTTGACAAGAGAGGTGACTGTTTCATTTTTTAATGAGCTTGACAAAAGAAAAGAACTATGCTCAAGGCTTTGAGTTGAATCCCCATATTTCTGTTTCATTTTTTAATGAGATTTCCACAGAGAAGAGAAACTATGCTCGTAGCCTTTGTTTCATTTTTTAACGAGATTTCCACAGAGAGGGAAACTATGCTCGTAGCCTCTTTTTCATTTTTTAACAAGCTTGCAACAAAGAAGAAAATCTATGCTCGTAGCCTTTTCTTGATCATGGCTTCCAAGAGGATAACGCTCTGGAAGGACACCATGTCAAGGGACAAAACTTAGTCATGGCTTCCAAGAGATCTTCACTGGATGGAAGAAGAATGCTTTGGAAGGAACACATGTTGAGGGTCTCGTCAGGGGTAAGGAGATCAGGCTCCAATAGTCCTACCGAAGAAATCACCATGTCAACTACTGGATCCAAGTCATAGGAAGTTGAAGTCATGGGAGACAACGCCACATAATTGACCTATGGCAGGGGTGATACTGACTGCATATAAGAATCATTTATGGAGTTCATTGGGTTGATGGTCAAGTTAGGGCCAACAAACAAAGTTTGATCAATAGTCACCATTCTTCCATCGTGAGGGAAAGACATCACACAGAAAAAAGTGGACACAATAGCTTTCATGGCATAGACATAATCTCGCCCAAGGAGTAAATCGAAATCCAAGGGGTCCTGCACTACCATAACATCAATAAAGACCGTTTTCCCTCCCAAAGTTACGGGAAACCGAGGAAGGATCCCTAAAGGGTGACTGGTTCTTCTGTTAAAATAAAATAGAGTCTGGGTAACCGACACAAGCTTAGGATAACCCAAATCTTTCCAAGAAATAGAGGACAAAATACTAACGAATGAACCTTCATCTATCAGTGTATGAGGAACGTCTCGACCACAAACTTTTACCAGAATCTTGAAAGGAATTTGAGAGGGAAGATGAGGTCCAGTTAGCACAACCCAATAAAAAAGGATGGCCTCATTACTTAGAGGGGTTTTCGCAGGAGAAGGAGGAACGCCCCCCGACACGGTAGATCCTGTATCAACGAGAAAAACATGGGTAGTATCAGGTTTACTCTCTAGAGAGAGAGTAGGATCAATCGATGGTGGAATTGGATCGACCAATTTGACACTCTTTAGAGGAGGAGTGGGATTGACCAATGATCTGACCGGAGCAACCACTTTGGCACTCCTCAATGGAGGAGTGGGATTGACCGATGGTGGAACCATATCAACCACTTTGACACTCATCAAAGGAGGAGTGGGATCGACCGATGGCGTAGTCAGATCGACCAATTTGACACTCTTCGGATGAAGGGTGGGACTGACCAATAACGGGACTGGATCAGTCGCTTGGGTTTCACTTTCCAGATGAAAAGTGGGGCTGATCGATGACAGAACTAGATCAACTACTTTGTTAAGTGGTTCAACCAAGGATGAAACTAGATTGACCACCTGATCAACCGGATTGATCGGGGATGGAACCAGATTGACCATTCTATCAAATAACGATGGGTTGGGGGAAATCTTATGATAACCAGTTGGAAGTTGAAGCTTTTACAAAAGAGAAGAAGCCTCATCCATGCGAGGACAAAGGTGTTAATAATGATCACCTTTGCATAACATACAAGGGAATTTGACAATTATCTTCTTCTTACCAACTTTAATGTTACTAGTTGACGAGGTGTCACCAACATGCCTAGCAGGGGCCGATGATGTCGAAAACCACACTTCTAAGACCTTTGGAATACCAGGGCAATCCCTCAGAAAATGGTCACCCTTACAAAGACTGTAAGGGAATTTGGGTTTCAGATTCTTCATTTTAATCTTGATGACCTCATCAACACTCCTAGTACTATTAATAGTAGCTGGTTGCTTGGATCCAACATTTGATATGGTTGGAGGCTTGGTCTCTTTCTGGTTCTTCTTCTTCTTCTCTTTCCGTTTCTTCTTCTTCTTATCAATTTGGATACTCGCTTTAGATATTTCACTAGGCGAAGAAGGAGAAATGGAAGGTGACTTGACGGACAAAGAAGGAGAAAGGTTGACATGAGGTTGATATGTGGGTGGTGTGCTTACATCTGAAGCACCTGCATTTGAGATCACCGGAGTGGAAAATAACCATAATGGTAACCCAATTTTGAGACCTGGAAGGCTCAAAGTAGCGATGTAAGGAGGACCAACGTTTCCGTAAGAAGGAAAAACAAAGGGTTCCCTCGACAAAGGTGTTCCTTCATTGGTCATTCCAGGACGCCATAAAAATAAAGATCCAACCTAGATTCTTCCAGGGAGAACAAACAACACACACCAAAAATCAAGTAAGCAAGCAAGCAAACAAAACCTTCTCACAATGAGCACACTAATTGGTGATGAAATCCAACATCGTGGGAACAAAGTAAGAAGGGGATGAGATAGAGCGGGTGGAAAAGTTACATTGACGACCCGCTTAACGGATTTACACCCTGGTGCAAGCTCCCACACATAATCGTGGGTATACCCTCCAAGGAGCCTGAGTGAGTCCGACCAATGTTGATTCCAGGTACTGTGAAGACTTTCCCCTCCACAATCACCTTATGTAAAGACCCTAAAGATATAGGCCACTAAGGTTACTAACTACAACAATGATACCTAGGGAAACAATCGACAGTCTGACCACGTGCAAGGGCAGGGTATCTAGCTCGAAATCAACTTGAAAGGCTTCCACTCATCGTTGTGGGTATACCTTCAAGAGACCCCCATAATACAAGAAATATCTATACCAATACCAACAAACCAGGGTGAGTAAATCTTCCAGTCTTAATGCGACCTCGTGATTGACCCTTGTGTGAGAAGGGATTCCTAGGAAAAAAATGTAGCAATTGGATTTCACCGCTCCCTAACACAAGATCCTATGTTTGTTTGTAGCTTTGTAAAGTTATCTTTCACACCTATTAAAAATCCCTACAACTAATCTAATTTAGGTTTTCTACCAAAAAATATAAAAATTTCTAATCAATTTTTAGTTTAGCACTTGATTTTTAAGGTTGTTATTACTCAAAAGGAAAATGGCGTGGACAATATGGTGTTTTGACTGACTCAAAATTTATGCAAAGAGATGAATATGCAATATTTTCATTTCGATGAAAGCTATGCTACAAGAAGAAGAAAACATTCATAATTACATATGCACAATGTCCCAAATTGTCAAAAAACATGCAATTATGCTACTTCAAAGGAAAGCATTCAAGGAAGACAATAAAATGCAGAGAAGAATCCAAGAAAAGATAGAGAGAAAGAGAAACCACTCAAAACTAATTGCTTGGTAAAATGACCTCAAAGATCAAAAGGAAAAGTACAAAAGACCTTTGAATCTCCTTACAAAAGTTTTCACTCAGTTAGATAAATGAGAAGAAAACAACAAATTGAATCTAAATAGTCAAAGAAAAAGAGTGACTTCAAGGTAAGGAAGAAAAATGTCAAAATTCCAAACAAAAGGTGATCAATTCTTAGAAAGAAGGGTGTTGAAGGCCAATACCAAGATGTATTGAGGTTGTAAAACTTCTGAGCAAGTGCCAAAAGAAAGAAATAAATCTAGAGAGTGAAAACCTTGGAAGTTTTTTCACATAAAAGGGGCAGCGCTCTGGTGTAAAGGGAACCAGAGCGTTCCAATGCTCTATGTAAATCCAACTGAGAGCACCAACGCTCTGATAGAAAGGGCAGGGGAGCGCTAGGCTCTCAAAATTAAGAAAAAATGCCCAGAAAGTCTAAAAAATCAAGCAAACTCAGTCAATCAACTTGAAGGTGATGAAATCAAGAGACAAACAATCAGATCTACGAATCAAAGACAGTATGGAGAAGGTCAAGAAGTGGGAAAAGGGCCAAAACAAGATCTAGGAAAGGAAACAAAAATCAGAGCTCCTCCCCAGTGGAGTCGCCAATTTCTGTTACAGGAGAATCCCCCTTCGGACAAGTGGGTTTCCTCTTGGATGCTAGACCCCTAACTCCAAGACATAAATTTCTATTATGGACACTGGCATTCCTTTACCATAAAGCTAAACTATCAAAGAATAAGAGGGGAGAAATACAAGTACCTTTTTACTGACGTTTTCCATTGCTCACTCCAGGGTGATCTTGATCTCCAAGTTCAGTTGAAGGTCCTGTGGTACAATGAGAAACAACAACAATACTTCCTACTCTACTGTGATTAGATTTATAATGAATCTATGAAAGAAACAAGTTCATATACACAAAATTTAAAGGAAACAATCCAAGCATGAATTTATATTAATGAGAACAAAGTGTTGCTTACAGCCATGGATGTAATGCAACAACTTCACCAATCTCCCTTTGTCCAGACCCTTTATCCACACATAGAATGTTTATGCTTCAATGATATCTCCCTTATGATATCATAAGTTAGATGCTTTACAATGTCTCTCCCCCCTGTCAATACCACTCATGAGATCATAAGTTTGGTATCTCCAATCTCTATCATGTCATGTACATTTCACCATGAGAAGACCTCCTTATATAAGATTTGAGAGGCCCAACCACTTGAGATATCTTTGGGATAAGTTGATGATTCCTCTCCTTCAGTTGTGGATCTTCCCTAAGATCATGCCTTGACCTCTGATTCAAATCCAACTGCCTTTAGAGATTGAGGGGATTCTTCCCTGATTTCCTCCAACAAACCAAATTTCGCCCATAAAAGGACAAGTCTCCCTCAAAAGGGGCACACAGCATTGGAACGCTCCCCTAGAAGAGGGTACAGAGTGCTAGCACTGCCTGACAGTATGTAGGGGAGCACTCCCTTCCAAATTTGACTTTTGAGTGGATTTTCCAGTGGAAAAAGGTTTGTACTCCTTGTCAATTGATTTCTCCTCTTCAAAAATAGCATTTGAGGTGTCTTAAGTGTCCTTATGATGTCGTTAGAGAGACAACATAGGCAAGATAACAGTGTGATGTTTGCGACACTTGCGACACTTGCGAACAATATGCGGCACTTGTAATGATGACACTAGCCATCATTGTAATGAGTGATTTTGAGGTGTAACAAGGACAAAACCCACACAAAATTTTCCTTACCACCACCCCTGGTTACTTGGTTGAGGGCCCATGCAATATGGGAGAATCACAACATGAACTTATGGTAGAAATTTGCAAGGCCCAAGAAGCTCTGAGGCTCAATGAGTTTGGTTGGGGCTGGCTAGTCACGAATGACCTATATCTTGGCTAGATTCACATGCACACCATGATGATCAATGATGTCGCATACTGCACCTTGTCCATGCCGAAGGAGCATTTTCCAAGTTGGCATATATCTTGTGCTACCACAGGGTACGCAAAACCTATTGAATATGCTACAAGTGTTCCACCCAAGTCTTGTTGTAGCTGAGGATATCATCAAGATACACCACTACAAATGTATTAGTTAAATGTCGCAGGATATCGTTCAAACCAAAGGGCATGAACAACCATTCAAAACAACCTTATTTTGACTTGAAGGTTGTGTTCCATACATCTTTCTGTTCTACTGGAACTTGGTGGTAGCCATACTTTAGATCAATATTACTAAATTATTTGGCCCCCTTGATATGATCAAGGAGATCATCGATTTGGGGAATCAGGTACTGGTTCCTGAATGTGATTTTATTTAGGGCTCGATAAGAAATGTAGAGTCACCAGGTCCCATATTTCTTCTGCACCAACACAATTGGGCTCCCACAAGGCGATGAGATGGGACATATGTGCCCTTTGTGGAGTATTTCTTGGATCTATCACTTGATATCCTCATTCTCTAACAGAGAGAGGCAATAGACTGTCCCATTGGGTAGCGATGTGTCGGGGGTCAGATCGATGGGATGCTTGACCTGACAGTGCAGAGGTACCCCGATAGGTGAGGAGAAGATATATGTGTATTCTTCCACAACCTTATCCACCTGCTTTTGATGTGTGAAGAGGTCGGTCACAAAGGCCGTAGGTGTGGCTACAATATTTCAATCACTTTGAGATTGAATCACGAAGAAGGAAATCTTTCTAGTATAAGAGATGACCTTCCTGCATTGCTTGGAAGAGATCAAGGAAATAACACTAGGTGGGACTACCTCAGGTATCTTGTATAATTTCTTGTCCAAAGTAATAATAACACTGCAAGGCCTAGACTCATATACAACATGATGTTTCCATAAATAAGGTTGGCCCAAAAGAACATTACAAACTTCGAGAGGAGAAACATCACACAATACCTCATCTTTGAAGGGCTTGACGTCGTATGACATGCGACACTGTTGGCTGACGTGGAGATCTCTTCCTTGGCGAAGCCATCCAATGGTGTAGGGTCACGGGTGCGGTGTTTTTGGAAAGACTATATGCTTGATGACCTCTTATGAGATGACGTTATTTTGGCTACCGCTATCAACGATGAAGTGTAGCAGGGTGCCTTTCACTCACATCTGTGAATGAAAGAGGTGCTCACCTTCCTCTAGATCATCTGGTTCACCGGGATGGATCTTGGTGGTAGCAACGGTAGCAATGGGTTCCACGTCAATGATCCATCTCCCCCTTTCTGGTTCTGACTCAAAGTTGGAGCCCACATCTGATTCATAGGATTTCACCTCAGCCACCAACGACTTCTTTGAGAGAAAATCAATAGTGTTATGCCAGGGGCTCTTATGGAAGTCACACCACTTCCCTATATCTTTCTTTGTATTTCTAGTGTCCTTATTTTCTTGCGGCTTATCTTGGTTGTCCCGAGGTTGTCCTTATTTTCTCTTTCCTTTGTTCTGTGGGTTGGGGCTGCCCTTATTTTGTTGTGAGGGGTTCCTAGGCCCAAATTTCCGCGTCTTTTGTTTAAGCTTCTGCTTGATTTTGATGACATATCGATAGGACGCACCCAAGGACGAGATGTCTATAAACTCCATTTTGGCTTGGATGTATCTATGCATACCATCGAGATACTTGAGCACCAGATGTCGCTCATAATATTTGATAGCCAACTTGGTGCGCAAGGTATGGAAAACATTTGTGAGCTCTGGCACTGCTTGGTATCTTTCCTATCGTAGTGTGGTCCATTTTGTATACAGTTTTTCATAACTTCCAACAGGGTAGTATTGTTCCTTAATAACATCCTTGAAGGAATCCCAAGTGACCGGGACTGTAAATAATGAGGGTTCCTCTATTTTATTTCTCTCACAGAGAGTTTCCCACCAATATTTTACATGGGGAATGACTTTGAGGAGCACAAATGTAATATTTTCTCTATTTGAAAAGTTATGGACAAAAAAATACCCTTCTAGTAGATTCAAACATTTTTCTACATCATTTGCGTCTATTTGGGTGGAAAAACGCCCACCCTCAATTAGTTTGGTCTAGCTTGCAATTTATGATCAGATAAGTGCTCATAATACCTTATGTATGTCAATGTTTTGAATGAGATGTGCATATCTTTCATTCTTTATTCTGTATGGATTTATAAACATAATGAATCAATACATGATTCTGCAACTTGTATTGTATAATTAAGTTCATTTCCATACTGATTACTCTGTTATTGAATGCATGCACAAGTAACCTGAGGCCTATGACCAACAAACATGTGAATTGGAATGAATTCCCTGTGTGCAAGGAGTGTATTGTAGAGAAACCCAAAAGGATTGTAAAGTCGATGGGAATAGGCAATCCTGCACAGGCCTTCTCGGGAAAATCAAATTTGGTTGCAAAATCATGGTCTAGCAGAACCGTGAGGTCAGTGATGTCACAATGACATGGAGACACATGTCAGTTATGTGGAAGTAACAACATGGAATTCCTTGGTGGTTTTTTACCCATGGCAGAACCTTGATGGAAATTCATAGTGGCAGACTCTATAATTCCAAGTGCCAAGGATAAATCTATACTGTGCATCGGAAAATGAGAATTGATCTCGACTGTCCATCAGAGATCGGCGGTTGGGAGGGCCTAGTTTGGGAAATATTTACAAAGAAGGGGATACCAATAGCCTCTATTTGAATGTTATGTGTTAGTCAAGCATTGGAAGTCAAATTCAGGAAGGCCATTTGGCCTTTCTGGGTGCATTAAATCATGTGCATATTTAAGCCCAAAAAGGACATGGACTGTTAGACCGAGAATTTCTTAAATGTCTTCAGGAAAGTGTTTTAATGAGAATATGCTCAGAAAGTCTATTGCTGACCTTGTGTTTCCAAAGAGTTTCGTATAATGAAACTAAATGTCATGTACCTTTCAGCCTGAAAATATTCTGGGTCGTTAGATTGAACAGATCTAGGTAATTAGATCTATCAGAATCATGGGGCTTCATTAAATATCATGCAGCTTTGGATCCCACAATGATTTGGGTCATTAGTTAGCATGATGTTTGACTGTTTGATCTCTCAGATGAGCATGTTGTCTCAAAAGAGCCAGATGCAGATAAGATTAATGCTATGTCAGCAAACAATGACATAAGTGCCACGTCAGTTAAGTGATAGGAAAAGGCCCATCATTGGGTACATATCACCAAGGACAAATGAGTCACAAATTTCCACGTTGAATTCAGGTACAGGTAGAACCCACAGTTTCCAATGGTAAGTGGCACGAGGAATAAATCAAGTATCAAGAGTTAATATCGATCGTTCATCGATGGACATGATGAACATGGACTGTTCATTCTATCGAGAGTTAGGATTCGGGAAGATCTCGTAGCGGTGTAAAGCGTAGTTTTCCCAAACGGATGAGTCCGACAATGTATCAAAATAAAACTTCTAGTAGAAATTGTGAGGTGGGGTAAATTAACATTCTGATGGTGTAAGTCCAAAGGAAGGGTAGTCCAACAATGCATCGTGATTCAGATTCAAGAAAAACTTTGATCTTGGTAATTTGTCCTTCTCCGGTGAGATTTTCTAGATATCCTTGTGGCCTTTGTATTTTGGAAAGGCCAGAGTATGGAGAGAAAGAAGAACCCGATATTCTTTGGATTGTGGAGTTCGTAAATATCCAAAAGGCATGGTAATATGGACATCTCAACAATGAAATCTCAATAAAGAGAGTCTGATAGGTTTGTAGTGGAATCCAATAGTGTGGTGGGCTTTGGACTTCAGATGAACTTGTGAAGACTTGCAACCATAGTTTCTGATGGGGGTTTACCAATATTCTAGTGGGAATTGAAATCTTGAATGCCTATGTATAATGGTATAGCAGCATGAAAAATCAACCAACACATGCAGGATAGGTCCATGTGGACGACAGTGGACTGACGATGATGATTAGCATGTGTCAAGCATGTTCATGTGGATAGAGTGATGTCATCATAAGAAAACTTCTTGAGGAACTTTAAAGGGGCATAAATTATTTCTCGGAGCTCATAATTCAACATAATTACAATAATTGGAAAGCTCTTAAAGAGTATAATTGGATCATGAGATTATAATCATAATTAAAGTGATGGTTATGAAGAGGAATTTTGTACATCCCACTAACCTAATGATGATTGAAGGGTTGGGTGTGTTACAAAGTGGTATAAGAGTAGATTAACAACACTCATGATGTATGGTCTAGGAAACAAACCAAGAGTGAAGAATTGTAGGGTTGGATGCCAAACTCATATGATAGAGTTTGCACAAGAAGTCCAAATTTATCCCATGGTTTAAAATTAGGTCCTATCCTTTGTTTATGAAAGTATTAACAGTTCCAGCCATGTGTATTCTTAAATGAAATGAGGTTGATGTACACTAACATATTTTAAGAGTGAACAACAATTGGAACAGAGCCCTGAGTTAGGGTTGTTGTAATCCATAAAAAGTCTTATGAAGGCCAAGTAATTGTATTCATTTTAGGTTCATTATTAGCTAACGATGGATTATTGTTTCAACACTGAGAGGACACAATGCAATGAAGAAAATGACATCAGAATGGAAAACATACTATAGAAATAAACCTCATGCATTAGAGATGAGGAATTAGATTTAGAGGAGGATTATGGAAAACTCCTCCAGGATTGGTAGAGCCAGGGAGAGTTTGAAGGCTAAACTTCAAAATTATGGGGATAATAAGAAAAGCTTAACAAAGTAGAGTTCAAAATCTAGTCCTGGATGGGTGAAAGGTAGACCACAGAGGCAAATTTGTTAATCCCGATTCACATATTGATCCTATAGGGGACAAAGAAGAGAACATAAGAAGATTTCTATAGAAAGAAATGATGGAACTAGGGTTGTATGAGTCCCAAAGAATGAATGAAATTGTTGTATTGAGAAAATGAAATATTAATTGTAGTTGTGAACTAACAAAGCCTCTTTAAATTATGATTGTTGTCTATATAAGGGATAAGACCTTTATAGACAATTCCTTGAGATTAAGGAAATGATTGAGAGATGATATGGCCAGTCCATTCATTGTGGTAATGTAAGATATATGTTATTGGCTATCCATTTAAGAGTGAGTAAATGTATTTTGTGACCATAAAGGTGTATAGGCCCAAGATTTCTAGAAGAGGTCACAGATTCATATATCAAAAGTGACTGGTCTCTATTAAAAATAGATTTGGATAGGACTACAATGAGCATGTAATTGGAGCTTAATGAAGGCCACGACCAATATGCTGACTGGTAAAGAAGATGTCCAAGCAACACAATCTTCCTAATAAGAGGGGATATATCAAATTACCTCCTTATATTTGATTCTTTCTTAGTTTTGAAAATATCATTGTATGTTGTTGATATAAAGCATGCAAAGCTAGAATGTGTGTGTGTGTGTGTGTGTGTGTGTGCGCGTGTGTGCGCGCATGCACTAATAGGCATGTGGATTATAAAATGTTGGGTGTGTATAGATATGGTTCCAATGCATATGATAATAATGAAATAGTCTTATAAATAATTATTCTAACATAAACTAATATGATGAATATTTATGATCAATGATGATTAGGTAACCAAGAAAGGTTGACGACGTGGAGAGAAGTGTTGGGGACACTACATATATCCTTGTGAAGAAAGGGTTATGGATTATGAAGTGTTGATATAGAGTGGGAGATGAGTATAGGAACCTCCCCAAGACACCAATGGATCAAGTAGCACTCAATGTTGAATGACAACTATACAACTATGGTGTAGTATGATCAAGTGATAAAATGGAATCTAGGTAAGGAATCCCTTAGTAAAAGATTGATTATTGAAAATTATTTGAGGCGTGTAAAGATAATAAAAAAAAAGGAATTGGTACTTGCTATGTATTGGGTAATGTTGTGATTATCTAGGTGATTTCTGACATATGGAATGCTATTATAGCAAGTGTGCAAGAGTGATCTCTTGTTGATTGCTTCCACATGAAAGAGGGAAACATGTTTATGAACATGCCTGTGAGACTTGTCATGCACGAGTGATTGTAATATATCATTAGAAAGGTTGGTATTAGAACAACAACAACAACAACAACAACAACAACAACAATAATAATAATAAATGTGCATGAATGACTTGGAAAATGTGTAACTAGTAGTGCACATGCATGTTGGTATCCATGTGTGTATATGCTTGAGGGAATAGTTTGAATGCATTATAGGGATGATTGGTATGAATGCATGCATGAACATGTTTACTGTGAAGAAATATTATTTCTTTCTATGTTTTGGGCAACATCATTGTTTTCTTAGTTAACCCTACCTGGAAGGGTATGCTTTTTTTTGTTTGAATACTAGCTTGAGGGTGGCGGGGGGGGTTATATACCATTTGTCAGAAAGGGGCTAGTATGAAATGTTGAAAGGGAAAGTGAGCAAGAATGATCTCTTTCTATGAAAGGAGTTTGCATACATATGATTATTCCTTTAAAAGTTTAATGTGAATGAATGTGAGAAAATCCTAAGTTAGAATGATTTTAAATAGATGAGGAAAGTGTGCCAACTATAGAAATGCACACACAATGTTGAAACTTATGGTTGAGTGAAAAAAATCACATTGTGAATGTAAGATGATAGAGTATAAGCACATACTAAATGTGTGGATTTGTATTTTGTATGAATAATGAGAATGCATGTTTATGATTTCTTCAGACATATCGGATGAATTACTAAAATGATCAGATTTATTACTCTCAAGCTCATAAAAAAATAGATCATCTCATGTGTTGTTGGACATTGCAACAAGAAAGTTGCATGTTGAAGAAATCCTAGGTGGGTGGACTATGGAAAGACTCTGTCAAGAGAATAGAGCCTTGAAAACTAATGACTATTGGAAATTAAGCAGTGGGTGGTTGAAGTTTATTTGTATAAGAATCATGCATTACATTTTGAAGAAATGCATATGTTAAAAACATTAATAATTTTGATTTTATTTGTTCAATGTGTAGAATGCATTTGTTCATAATTAATTCATGATCTAACCTTGATGTGTTAGGGCATTGTTGCATTAAGGAAAGGAGGACTCTTTGAAGGAGGAAAGGTCAAGATGCACTTGACTTAGATTGTTCAAGGGAAATGGACTAGCCATGCCCAAAAAGGGGTAGAATGCAGAAACAATATGGAGAAAGTGGGACACCCTTCTCACTCTAAAACTCTAATTTGTTAAACAAAGTTATACACTTTTAAAGAATCAGGTACAATATGTGTATACACATAAATCAATGCATGTGTTTGAATTAATATCTCAGTCAATTCCATAATTGCAAATGGAAAAAAAGTCATGGAAATAACTCAACTATGATGAGAATTATAGACTGTGAAGAGGAGTTGAAAAAGGGGGAATCCCTTCACTCCTCTCTTGTTGTTTACTATGTTTCTCTAGGATGATAAAATTGATATGTTGTTATGTGTGAATATTTTAGGCATAAGAACATTGAGGGCTATGTAAAAGTGAAAATAGATAGGATAATGTTTATGTTTGCACCCATGAACACATTGAGGATAATGTGGAACGATGCAGTCAGCTATGCTAGGGAATATTTGATGATGCTTGATGATTTAAAAAAAATTCCATGACATTCAGATTATGATTGGCATGACAACTAATATGAATGTGATGATTATTTTTGTGTGTATGAAATATTGGATTTTTTGAGGAGAAAACTACCAACAATGGATGACCTCGTATAGAGGGAAGAGAAAAAAGGTTGTTTTTGAGGGATTGATGAAGGGACACTATGAGACCCCATGAAGCACTAAATAGTTAGGTAACATCAGAAAGGTTGATGGAAGCCATACATGTATAAATTAATCATGCATATATAACACTTGACATGAAAGGCATTGGATAAGAATTACTTCAGACATTCTTTATATCTTTGGTGTTATGCTTGTGATTTTGATTGACCGTTGCATGTCATTGATACCCAAGCAGGGTATAATTCAAGAAAGAAAACATGAATGCCAAAGGAAGGAAGTTTTGGCAGGAAACAATAGTTATAATCCTTGCATTGAATTCATGAAAATATATGTCATGTTTGCATTGATTAACCAAGGATGAACAAATTATTGTGCTCATAAGTAGCACATATGCTAAATGAATTGAGTAAATGCATGTGTATAGAAGATGGAAAATATTGGACTGCCCTTATGAAAGGAAACCTTCCAATACTCCAACATTGTTATTAAGATAGTAAAATAAAGTAATCAAGGAGCCATGATGCACAAAAAATCAAGACAACGTGCACAATGATTCAAGCCTCACGACTGAATTTTGTTACCAATACTACTAAAATTGAATTACATGTAATTCTTATTATCCACCATGTCCTACATAAGCAACAATTATGTAGGACTAACAATAACATGCACAACCATGCATAATTACATACAAATTCAACAAACAAAAATAACATAAATAGATACACGATAAACAACACGTGAACACACATAGCCGAAAATTTGTATTTTTCTATAATTATATAACTATGTACAGACCTCATAGATTCCTCCTAGCCATAGAATCTATTGTTCATACACTCTCAACAATAGGTCACCCCCGAGTTGGGGCTATGACTCCACTAGGGAAAAGGATACCTAAACCAAACTAAGGTATTACAATCAACACAACATAAAACACCAAAGGATTTGGCGCCAACTCTAGCAACAGTTCCCAACTCACAACCTCTCATTTGCCACAACATGTCCCACCCAAGGAAGTGTACCCCCTTCTTTGGGGTGTCCAAATTCCCTTATAAGGATTCAACAACAAGCCATCCAACAAATCTCAAAGATATGTAGCACTTGGAACATAAGGTTTCTCAAGTAATTACAACACCCACTAGCCCAACACACTGAGAAAGCCATTTCCAACAATTCTCTCACCTAGAGAGAATGCTCCTGAAAACCTGCTTCTTCCACCCAAAGCACCTAGAATTTACTAAGTAACAGTTTGTTTCATCTTACACTCCAACAAGGTACGGATGATGGAAGCCAAATTGAGTGAACGATTGGAAGAATGATGATCGAATTACACTAAGTTCTCCACATTATATTGCATGTTCCTATCTTTACACTTGTCACTCTAGGAAATGCCTTTGAATCCACTTGGTAATTTGTTCGTCTCACTTAGGAACTTATGATAGATTGTATCATAAATCTTATGACTTAGGAATAATATTATTTTATTCCTTGGTTTAATCCCCCTTAATTTACCCCCTTTCGCTTAGCCCCCTTTCCCTCTCATGGAGTACTAACCCCCCATACTCTTTCGTCTAAATTGGTCTGTAGTAGTGATGTATTTTATTAATAAAAGAAAGTGTTATAACATAATACATTCGTTAGGATCATTGGCCTAATCACACATGCACTCTGGCCTCCATATATATATATATATATATAGACACACAAAGGCACTCTCGCCCAAAACATTCTATCTCACTAGCCTATAAAGAATATCTACATTTACAACTTGGGGTTCGTCCTATGGATATTACATTTCCTTGCCCCTTTTTTATGCACTATCCTCGGTGTATTATATACACATGTACAATAAAAAATCTTCAAAAATATGTGGGTACTCTTACCGCTTGGCATCCTCATGTTCCCAGGTTGCATATTAAGGACTGTAACAGGTCCACTGAACCTTTACCAATCCTATTGATTGATTTTAGAACAACTTGACTTTCCTGTCCAATATGCACATTGAATGAACTCAAAAGTCACCTTCCTGCTCCACCTGAATCACATTCCAAATGAATTACATGATTATCATCATGCACATACTTTTTAAGAAAATATACATGAAACACATTATCTATGCACATGGATGTAGATAGTGCAAGCATGTATGCATTAGGACCAATCCTTTCTAGGATCTCAAATGGTCCACAATATCTCGCTGCCAATTTTGGGAAGCTCCCCAATTTTAGTGAACTCTTCTTGGATTTCACTTTCAAGAAGACATGCTCGCCCACTTTAAATTTAAATTAGTGAACTCTTCTTGGATTTCACTTGGATTTTAGTGTGTTCTACCTTTGTCTGCATAACTTTTTTTCTTGTCTTGAGTAGCATTTAAATTCTTCTTTATTTTCACCATCTTTTCTTCCATCTCTTTGAGCAATTATGGCCACACCACTTCTCTATTTGTTGGGTTTTCCCAACTCACTGGTGTGTTTCATTTTTGGCCATATAATGATTCAAATGGGATCATATTCAAAGATGCATGATACCCATTATTATAAGAAAACTCAACTAAGTGTAAATAATCTTCCCATTTTGATTGTTTATCCATCACATACATTCTTAGCATATCCTCAATCTCTAGTCAACCCTTTATGTTTTCCCATATGATTCTGGGTGATAAGTTGTGCTAAAATTCATATTTTTTCCAAATCCTTTAAATAATCCCTTCCAAAGGTTTGATGTGAACTTGGGATCTTTGTTAGAAACAATTTCCTTAGGCACACCATGTAGCATGGAAATTTATCTCATATAAATATATGTGATGTTAGTTTCCTTGTGAGTTAATTTCACTAGAATAAAATGAGTAGGTTTAGTTAGATTATCCACCACCACCATGATGGACTCATGTTGCTTCACTGTTCTGAGAAGCTTGGTGATAAAATCAATTGTCACAATTGTAACACCCATGTTTCCCCCAACTTGTAATTAATCATAATTAGTGATTTCCATGCAATGGCATGTAAATATTGTAAATGTATTACTGCTTAATGGAAAATGCCAACAATTGATTGTGGGGTGAAGCCTTGAGTATTGGCCATGATACCACGAGAGGAAAGAGTGAGGGAAAATAAAGAGGGGTTCATCATGCTAAGATGACCCAATCCTCCCTGCTGAAATATTTGAATTTGAAATATTAGGATATTTTCGTTAACCCGATCCCAAGGAAGAATCAATTAATGAGAAAGGACCGGTGTTTGAGAAACCAACCACCCCAATGAATGGAAGCATAGAGGGATTGGTTGAGACAAAAGAAATTTTCATCCAAAGGTACTCCATGTACCATTGTACAATCTTCAAGGTTTACTCGAGTGCCTTATGATAGAAGATAGGGGATAGGTTGAGAACCTTCCCCGATATTTTATGTGTAGGAGACACACAAGGAAAGGGGGATCATAGGAAGACATATACTACAATATAATGCACGAGGAACTGGGAGAGAAAGGAGCTTGTCGCAGGATTGGTTTGATAACCCAATAACCTATCTTGGGTTGAGAGGCTGCAAGATTGATGCTTGAAGGCATCTAATAAACCTTCAAGAGGCTCGAGCTAGGAGAGGTGAGCATAAATATTTATCTGGTGGTATCATGGCTTGGCATGGAGTTGGCCTACATGCTAAGTGACTAAGCATGCAGAGCCGATGGTTGGGTACTGGAAAGGAAAATACCCACAATTAGTTGGATGGGAACAACTTGAAACAAATAAGTATTTCTCAATCTGTGTAGTTTAATTGAAAGTAAAGGATTTATGCCTATAATTTGTTTCGTAATTGTGTATGCATGTTTTATGGGCTTGTCATCGTCCCATTGGGAAACCAATATTCTTGCATGATAATGTATTTGAATATAATTCCAAGTGTATTGCACATCTGAACATGAACACACTGTAAATGTTATAAACTATGGAAAATAAGCATGTATCCATGAATTTATAACCTGCACAATATAATAGACATTGTGGAAAAGAGATTTTTCCTAAGTAAGGTTCAGAGCCAAGAGGGTTTGCCAAAAAACTTAGAAAGAATTGGGAATAAATTATTGAGAGTTTAAGTCCTGAATCATACTGCTAATCAGGAGAGAAGCCATGTTTTAAGCCTGAGTTAACGACAACCATTGATCTATTGGAGGATCATAGGTAGGGAATCATGACCATTGGTCGGGGAGTGAGCCATCAGAGTACTCTAGCATTATGTTATAGCATAGATCCAATGGGATACTGTGAGAAATAATTTGGCTCATTAATCAGGATATGGGTGAGAGTTAACCTTCGTCGTGGATCTCTAGAATGCTCCATTTAAGTGATAAGGGGGAAATGATGACATCATGTGACACAGCCTACCACATCAGTAGCCAGTGTGTCGTAATAGTGATGTGTGTCACCATAGAAGTGGTCAAGTGATGTGAATTTATAAGAATAGGTTGGGAGGCTTCTGACCATTGGATTTAACCTAGAGCGTAGGATCTAGATGTTGACTGATCTTGGCCCTTCATTAGAGGGCACAGTCTCAGAGTGATAGAGTGTGGGATCGATAAGGGACTCTGATAGGATATATAAACCATAGATCACAATAAATATATACCATTAATTAGTAAGTGGTGAGAATAAATCTCAACCGTCGATCTGGTGCAATAAAAGATCTCAACCCTCATCAGAGTAGGCTAGGATGCATGTAGAAGAAAAAAATGGAATAAACAAGGACTGTTGATCTATCAGAGGGATGAGGGATGAATCTTGATTGTTGAGGTTGAGTGAGGGAAAAATGGTTCGATATCATAGTTCCATGCCTTACCCTATGAGTTCGAAGAGAGAGAATATGATGTCAGCATGACATGTCATGTCAATGTGGCAACCAATGTGACTGTCAGAGTGACAAGTGTTAACAACGGATTTGATTAAAAAACACGCATGTCCCAGAGAAAGATGGAAACCAATACATCTATGATTTCATTCTGAACCGTTATATCCAGAGGTAGGGAAATCCTAGTTGTTCTTTGGAGGACGTCGTTCGGAGTAAGTTGCAAACCCAGAGGAGATGCACTTTGAAGGAGGAACTCCGAGGGAAAAATTGTACCATTAATCTGTCATGGATAGAGGAACTTCGAAAGGAGATTTAGATTGTTGATCTTCCATGAATGGAGAAAATCCGAAAGGAGATTTGGACCATTGATCTATTGTGAATGAAGGAACTCTGAAAGGATACCTAGACCGATGATCTCCTACCAAAGGAATTAAGAGGGTGATGTCGATGGTGCCATGTGTCAACAAAGGGTTGTGCTACGTGTCATGATGACTTGGAACCTATAGGTGAGAATACATGGGAAGACAAATAACACATGTCAGGTGGCGATTGTGCCACATGTCCAACAAATATTGTTCCATGTGTCAAGGTGACTTGGGGTTCTTGAGATAGAACATCGGGTTGAGTTATGTATGCCACGAGTCACCCTAGGTGGTAGGAAGTGGCAGGGCCATGTGTTAGGTGGAAAACCCTATAGGAGTTGACCTTTTCGTGGTTGATTCTGAAGGTTTTGGAGCACAACTCTAAAGGGTTCAAAGCACAACTCTAAAGGGTTCATAGTACAACTCCAAAGAGTTCATAGTAGGAATCCAAAGAGATAATCTATACCGTTGATTGGTGAGTAGTGAGGAATGAAGAAATTTGTCGATCTATTGTAGGTACCACTTAAGCTACGAGAGGATGTGATGACATCATGAATGATGTGGCATGCTAGCAAGGAAATCAGAGTATTCCTAGGAGGATAGGTGTCAACACCTCATTCGTCATAAGGTCAAGGGTGGGCCCTATTTGGATATAGACCATTAGATGGCCACCTTAATTTTTCTATTGTTAGATCCACGAGACGCGAGATCTGGGCCATACATCAGATTTTGAAATGTTAGTAAGGTCATGTGACAACAAAAAAAAATGTGGATGACGACACAGGATTTGTTGACTTGAGGGGATTCGTTGATTTACTAATAAGTGAGAGAGATATTTGTCATTAATTTCATTGAGATTCGTCCGAGAGAGGTTGACTTCATGATGACGAGAGGGAACCAAAATGGCAGCCAACATGGCTGAGTAGGGACAAATGTCACTTTGTAATTGATTGACGAGACGAAAGTGGGCTCCATTGGGTGAAGAGGTCCTCTAGATCTTTGTTTTATTTCTAGTCGTTGGATCTACAGGCCAGTGAATATGGACTGTTGATATCTAAGGTATCATTTTTGAGGGTATTAGGATGGAGAGTTAGGAAAATGTAGAAGATGTAATAGATTGATGACACATTGAGAGTCATCGATCTCGATGGAGACGTGACAATGAGATCTGGACCATTGATCAAATTATATTTTTGTAATTTGTAGCAACAAGTGATCAAATTTGAAGAGTTACTCTTGATTTCAAGTTGAAGGGTATATTTTCATCCAACCCTTCCATGATAAAAAGTTTCAAAAGTAGTTGTACTTCAATTGATAAGAATAAACTAAATACACATTTCAAAATAAAATTATTCAAAAAAAAATATTGCCTTTCCAATTATTTAGAATGTTAAAAATTAACAAACCATAATATATATAAATTGTAATATCAATAGAAAATAATAATAATCATACTTCATAATTTTAAATGTAACCTTCTTATGAGTTATATGCATATTCTAAATAAAAAATAAAAATCATAAACACCAAGCCATAGTTGTTTTCTTTGGAGAAGTTTCAAAGTGTTAAAAATGAGCATGTGAAGCTCCAGACATAATGTTAGAATCAAACCATTTTGTGGACACCCAAATAAGAGAGGATTTATTTTGTGTATCCATATAAAGAGTGAGCATTAAAACTTAGATTCATATCTAGAGCATGTAAAAATAATGCTTGACCATGGGAGTCATGTTTGTTGTAGATCTCATTAAAACAAAATGTCCTAGGCCTTGAGGCTTTTGTTGAAAAGGGGTAGTTCTATCAGAACACTATAAAAGCCATGAAGATAGCTTACTTTCTTTATAGGGCTCTAGGAACATGAAAATATAGCATTATTGCACCCGTTTCTTATTATGTAGGCTAATATGTCTATAATTTGGGTATTTCTAAGGTCAATACAAACATAAAGATAAATGAAATTTCTCATCAAGACCACCAAGTATGTGGTTCTTATTGAGAACATATATCACTCACTCTATTTCTAAAACCATGCAAAAAATGTGCAACAGAGTGGATGTTAGAGTGCAATACCTATCATATATATCTAAGGATAACATATCTTAGTTAAGAATCCCACCTAGGAATAAAAAATGTTGCTCCAAGAATTAAGGTTGCAAATGATATATCTCATTGTTCTTGGGTTTGCAATGAGGTAGAGGGAAAGAGATCTAAGAAGTATTCTCAAATATTTGACACTTAAAGTATCATCATATTGATATCAATATTTCTATAACAAAGAGTGTTATAGATAAATATGCCTAAAATTTGGGAGGGAATGATTAGAGAAGTAAGGAATGGAAGATGCAGAATATTGTATGTACATAATCACAATTATCATTATTCTAGTTCCAATTTTAGGTTTTTTGATGTTGACAAAGTCTACTTTTCATAGGCTCATACATAAACTTAATCAAGAACATACATTTTATGGCTAATCTTAATGGATATTTTTAATTCCAAACAAAATCGTTCACATAATTTTGTATGAAACAAAGAAAAACTATGCATTATCTCAATTATAATGAGTTGGAAAAAACCTATACAAAATTATTGAATTGTTGAGAGATTTACATTCTAGCATTATTTATGTGTTTTTCCCCTAAGTATCAAATGCAATAACAAGAATGTTGTGAACAACATACTAAGTGGTCGAGAGGCCAACAAATGTTCTCAAATAATAATAAAATATTAGATACCAATTCTATAACCATGTTAGATTTGTCAACATGTTAGATGTTCTTAGAGAGATGAAATATGTGAACATGAAGAAAGAGATATTACTTCATGTTATAGCAATATTTTCCTCACCCCATGCAACTTTCTCAGAATGCCTTTTCCATTTCCCTATGTGGACTTGAAGTCCCTTTTTGCAAATCCCAGAGCTAAAAATCATATTTTTCCACATATATGAGCCTTAACAACTATACAACATGCGTATATGCAGGTTGCACCATTACAACCCGCGTACATCGGGTTGTAATGGTGCAACCTGCGTACTCACATTTTGTATAGCTATTAGGGCACGTATATGTGGAAAACATGATTTTATCCCTAGGAATTGCAAAAAGGGACTTCAAGTCTGCATAGGGAAATGGAAAAGGCCTTTTGAGAAAGTTGCATGGGGTGAGGAAAATCTTGCTATAAAACTTCATTTTCTTGGGTTCTATTGATATTTAATGTTTTCTCTTAAAAATTGTCATGGAACCACACATTTGTAGTGAATCTTGCTAATATGATTGCAATTTACACCCATAACCCATGACTAATTGTTTTGCCTTTTTACAAAATCAAGAGAGGAAGAAAATATAATAAAGGAAATGAAATTATGGCAAGTGTAAGATTTGAACATATTAAACATGGACCTTAAATGCCATGTGAATTATCATATCAACAAGGATAAAAATTTACATAACACATGCGTTCAAGTGGGGATTAATAAAGATCAGGTGTCCAAGCTTCTCTTGGAAGATTATATTAAGTGACACTCAAAATGTTGGATATGCCAAGTGATGGATTTTATGGTGTGGAAGGGTACACCATATCAAGGAATAGATGATAGCCAATAAGAATAGAGATTATTTTAATATTTAGATACCAAAAACAAGTAATGAGTGTTGAATCACGAATCGTTTTCATGATTCACATCCATCCCATATAACATAAAAGGTATAATGCTTAGTGAACATGCAAGAGTTGGAAACGAGATTAATGGGTTGTTTAAAATGAGACTTTTTTTGAAATTTTATAATATTTATTGTCCTTCATAAATGACAAGTGATTAATGATGTGAACAAACATATATAAATACAAGCAAGGAAAATTTTAGGGGCTAAATTTCTCCCACGGGATAATTTTCCATGATTTTTCCCAAAATAAGATTCATCATTCTAAAAATTATTTGCCCAAATTCTATAGGACAAAATTATTTTACCTTAAAAATCGCCAAAATTTTATAAAAACTATATAAAATCCTTAGAAATTTGAATATTTTAACAAAAATATCGTCAAACATTTATAATTGAGATATAAAGGACCAGCAAGATTCACCAAGGTTTCTACATTTCAAAATAAATTTCCATCCTTAAAATTATCCCTAAAGACAAGTCTCGGTCTGTTCACATGCAATACTGTAGTGCCATTGTTAATAGACAATAATGTTGCAACATGAAGATACAAAAATATAAAATAAAAAAATGTATAATTTGTAACTTATTTAAATTAATGGACACACATCTGGTGCATTTGGTGTAGTGGTATAATAGTACCCTCCCACGATATTGACTGGGGTTCGATTCCCCGTATGCACACTAAACTTGTTGTTTGTGCCTCATATCAAATTGTGTATGTTTTACTTGAACCCTCTCGTTACTGTTATTAGATTATTCTACTTTTATTTATCCATTTATTGCCAAACAGATCAAGATAAATACTCGAGTGTTTGGTGATCTCGTTAGTTTTGCATATCCCTGATTCAATCATCATTTATTGTATTTATACCTGAACAAAAAAACAATTAAAATGATGAATGTAGGTGGAATCCAAATACAATTAGTTTTATGGGTGGTGTAGTTGGTTATCACGTTATTCTCACACACTAAAGGTTCCCAGTTTGAACCTAGGCTCAGGCATTTTGTATTTCAGTAAAGAATCTCATGGATGACCTCACCACATTGGAGTTTTTAGTTTGAAAATCTTAGTATCCATAGATCAAGTACACAAATGGAAAATCGAGTTCTAAGGTGTCTAATGATTAATAAAATTTCTAATATTATTAATCCCTAACATAACTTACACCCTTTGAATTGATTTATGGTGTTGTGTATTTCCACTTCTTTTATTATTATATTTGTGGTGTATTAAAATTTCCAACTTCAATATGTTAAATAGCCAGTCACAAATTTTCACTGCTAGTGAATTGACTTAGTAATAAACTTATGGGAAATGCTTAGTATTAGATTCTCTTGGTTAATAAATTGTATAATTATTTTTCACTATCAATGAACTATCTCCTTCATTGAAGTTATATAACAATTTGTGTGTATAACTAACAACTAGGATCTAGAGTACCATGTGATAATTAAAAAAGAGGTGTTGTAATCTAGGGAAAAGTAGGGAGAGTTACCGATAGATCATTACATAGACATCATATAGATACATGCATACACATAGACATAAATAAAGACATACACAAGTAATGAGAGCCCAAAGAACATTCCTTTTATTAAATGATAGAACAATACAACACAATTACATATAACCTCTCACATGAAGCTATTTGAGCCTTCATGTGCTTGTTTATTTATACCTCTTTCAGGTAGTTGTAACTACTTAACTTCCTAAGTCGTTCATTTAACAGGTACTCCGAATGACCTCTACTTCTGACTACATCGGTCGACCGACTAGTTCTTAGTTTCCCATTGTGTCTAGTAAACATAGTCGACTAGACCCTACAACATATCCCCCCACCTCAATTCCTTTCCCATCCTGAGCAAGTGGGGGTTATAAAAAAAATCTTTTCATACTTTGATTACAAAATTACAATATGGGGGAGTAGAAGATCAAGAGAGAAAGATAAACATGTAAGAATGGGAGACAAACATTTTTATATTGTTGACCGACTTAAAGTATTGTTTCCAACTATTCTTCTGTCCATGGTTTTTTCCCTCTAGATTTGTTGACTTCCTTGTTCTTTTCAATTTATTTTTTGACTTTGAAGGCAATCCGAATAATACTAGGGGTTGAATACTTTGTTTGTTGAATGAATTCACACCATGTGTCGATCACCTCTTGTGCTTCCATATTTAGAATTTTCGAATGGGAAATCAAGTCAACTTTCTCTGATATACTTGATGTTTGAAATGTACCCGACTCTTCGTAAAATTGTTGTTCCGTTGCCTACATTTTACATATGAGCTGGATGAGGCGACTGAGTACTTGGTCAATTTACAACTGCACTCTGTGTCCCTCCTTCTTCCATTCCTTCTCTCACTGTGATAATTGTTGCTCCATTTCTTTTTCTTTTTCCAGTTGTGTGGTGAGGGATTCTTTTATTTATTGGTAGTTGAGTTTCTTTCCCTTTCTATATTGTCGACTGTAGCCTTTTGTACCCAACATTTACTAAATGCATATGAAAAATGAGTCAATCATTCACTTACCATGAAATTTAGTGTGCTCGCTTGTTTGGTTAATTTATCTATGTTCTTCTTGAACCCTTTTAGGTTATTATGTTTTGTTTCTAAGGTTGTGTCCATCTGCTCCTGAGTTGTTTGAATTTACCTATTGGCTAAGTCGCGTTGTTGTTCGACTTCTTCTTTTTCTTTTTTCATAGCCACTACTTGTTGTCAACAATTTGTACTAGTTATGATCATTTTGTCGATTAGCTCTTTAAATCCTTCTAGGGGGTTTTGTACTTCTGATATCTATTCTATCCCTTCATGCAACCTGACTACTTCTCTGCATCCCTCCAATATATTCTTTTGTTCTCATTTTAATCTCTCAACCCAACTTCCTTCTTTGATCACCTTCTTCCATCTCCTTGTTGATTCTTTTGAGATATCTCTATGCAAATCGAACAAGTGTTTGTCAGAAATAGTGGTCGGGTCGAATGAGGCCTCGAATGAATCATCTGATGGAGTAGTTGTTCCATTTGTTTTGATGGTAATCATGGGTGGATTCCTCCTCTTTCTTTTATCTGCAGATTTGGATGACTGACCATCTTGTGTTACCATCTGATGTGTCGTCGGGATGCTCTATTCACTTGTTTGATCTTTTCCTTCCTCCTCATGCTGATTTTTTTGCACCTCCCTATCTTCTTTGTCCTAGAGATCTATCCCTTTTGTATTAATATGCTTAGTATCACTAGGATTTACCTCAGTTAAAGGCCTCTCATTTTGCATATTTTCAAATCTCTCCATTTGTATGATTGGGATGTCACTTTCTGGCTCTACTTCCTTAGTACTCTGGTCAACCTCAGCCTTATGTGTCTTAGTTGTCCTCAAGACTTATTCCTTCTGATATAATGGCTTAAATGGATGGAATTACTTTTTTGTGTCGGGATGGTCGACTCACCGACTTGTATTGATTCAACTGGATGTTGTGGTCACATTGGTTTTCTAGTCGACTATTGTTGTATCAACTCCGTGTCGATTTCCTCGATTGACTCCTGCTGCTCCATGTTGATATTTTCTATCTTGACATCATGTGTTTTGACTGCCTAATCCAACTCTGTTTCTTTGGTTGATTCGTTGATTATGAGTTGCCTCTTATTTTTCTTTGCTAGCAGTTCTACTACGATCGGTCCCGATTTTGATGGAGGTGATTCCATGGTCAAGTCAATTATTGCATCGTGCATCCTTTTCTTACTTGGTGTTACTCTTGGCCTTATTTCCCATTCTGTCATGTTTACTATGACCTTTTTTGGGATGAAAAAAGTAGTTGTGCTCTCTATATTTTTCTGCCTTTTTTTCCCTCTTGTTTCAATTTGCCTAAGTGTGCTCTTGATGTTCTTGACCTGCTGATTTTTTTATTTAGCTTTCTGGAAAGCCTCCTTCATTTCTGGTCCAACCGAGGAATTGTATATCTTCTTCATGACAATAGTGTCTTTTTTGGTTTGCTTCATCTTCTCAACGATATTAGTGGTAATACATGTCGTTTTCTCTTGGATAATGGGTTCGTTGAAGTCGATGCCCACCTACAACTAAAATTTTTCTCTCCAAAGATCCTTTGTGTCGATTTTGAGTGCTTCTTCCTTGGAAACATTCTTCCCCTTGTTCTTTTTGGTTGGTTGCTTTCTTTTTCCCAGGGAAGGATTTGTAGGTATGATTGTCATAGCTTGTAAGTATTCGATAAAGGGAACTATGTAAAGAGTTGCTTCTTTTTCTTCTTCTTTCTCCCCATCGGTCAATGGAAATATTATAGGAACCCTTGTATGTTGTGCCTCAGGAGGAATTTATAAGTTCTGGTTGATTTGTCTTTCCATCTCTGTGAATATTTATTCCACTCTCGGCTGGTAGGACAGTTCTTTTGGCTTTGGTGCAGACACAACTCCACACCAAATCTTTGTGCAGTCAAGGTCAATTTGAATATGAAAAGGTGTTGGAATTTCTCAACAGAGTTCTTGTTTGACTCACCATCTGTGGGTACTATATTTCAAGCCTACGACCCACAATAGAAATATCTCTTATAGTGGAAGTGAGTTTTATGTATCTGTCTGACTAGAAGACAAGACTTTGTACTTCTCCATTGTCGAGGTTTTCTTAGATGTGAATGCTTCTTCTTCGACAAGCCCATATTTTTCCATTGCTATCCATATTAGTAATGAAGGAAATTTGATGGCCTTTCCTGCATCTTGAACTTCCTTGCAATTTGTTCTAATCATGTCAGCCAAATTTTCTGCCCAATTGAATTTTTACATTCTAATAGACTTGAGCTATTTCCTTGACCATTTTCATCATTACGTCGGATGCCCGACCTCCTGGTGTGAAGCACAAATAAATTATTATGGAAGTCTAGTGGGCTCTTAGTTCAATAATTTTTTTGATCGTCGAACCCCTTAGAGATTTTGGTCATCGCTGACACCGTCAGAAATTGCATCCAATCGTTAGTGTTGGCTGACTTGGGTACCTTGGCCCCTATCCTTGGGATGCCCAAGTTTCAGTAGAGGTGTCCGTAGGTTATTTATATTGGATGATACAACCAAAGGTATCCATGATGATACCGAGTAGAATTGAATTTAGTTTCTTCTTCTTTCCATCGACCCATGTCATCTACTTGCGGGGTGCCAAGGATATGTTGAATTCCTTCTTTTTCTAGGAATTTGGTTTCTCCTTTCCATCTTCCTTCATGCATTTCCCATTCTGTGAAGTTTAGCCAATGTTTTCTCCAATTTTCTTCATGCATCTTTGACAACTGAATATTATGCATCTGTATTTGCAATGACATCACAGTCGTTTCGTCAAAAAATTGTCGTGGTCTTGAACCTTTTGTTGAGCTTCTGACTTGACCTCTCATCCTCAAAATTTGTGGATCTTGATTATTGGTTTCAGAAAAGGCTGGTGAATTTGCAGGTTCATTCGATTGTGCTCTCTATTCTATACTTATTTTTGGAGGATAAAATAACAATAAGGAAAATTTGTATGCTTCTTCCATATTTATAGCTAGTGGTGATAGCATTGGGTTCAATGCCTCAGTTTGTTCTCATATTTTGTGCTCTTCCATCATAAATATAGCTGGTACCAGTGAGTCGAGCGAGTGGACGTTTAAATCATTGCTCGGTTGGTATTTTTTTTATGTCCCATCAGTCATTAATTGCAATATATTGTTGTTTATTGTTGCACGTATCGGTGTAATCGACGGTTGTGTGAGCAGCTGCAAAACGGTCATTTGCGTCATTAATTCTCTTGCCGACCTTTACCTGCCCGAAATTAAATGCTCTTTCTCTGCCGACCTCGGTGTTTTCTCAGTCGGCGTTGTACTGGGTCTGAATGACGAGGTATTCTATGTTTATACGTGGTCGATACGTGGGCCAACCGATTAGTATCATTGATTCATCTTTATTATAGGAATGACTTAGTCAATGTAGTTGGTGGCTTGTTTTCTCATTCATTTTTCTAAGATTAATTGAGTTTGAGTAATGTTGTCTGTTTCCATGCCAATTTGATTCATGTTCTCTTGGTATTTTCTCACTTTATCTATGCTCACCTAATCTATGCTCGCTTGAAGCGTGCTCTCTTACTCCTAGAATGATCCTTTTGCTTAATTCTCTTCTTATGAGTATTTGTCGTAAGTCGGTTGATGGGGTGGAATGCCAAGAATATCTTTTGCTTCTTTGTCTTGGGCTCAACCAAGGGATAATTTCTCTCTCCATTTTATTTTATTGTTTATTTTATTTAGTGCTCTTCCGTAATAAATATAGGGGCAAATTCGACTCTAAATAAATGTATATCTGGAAGATCATCGTCGATGCCTATTGTATCTTCTCATGTTTCTAGTCATGAAAGGTGATCAAGTCAGACATTATTTTTCCCGAGTCATATGATTACGTCAAATTCAAATTCCTGAAATAATAGTAACCAAAGACAAATATTTCCTTTATAAATTGGTTTATTGGCAAAGTATTTTAGTTTTTGATGGTCTGCAAAAAATGTATAGGGATTTGCAGGTAAATAATCACAGAAATTTTGTAGAAAAAAAATCATTGATAGGGTTTCCCTTTCTGTAGTCGAATAATTTATTTCTTCCTTATTCAATTTTCGACTTGCATATTCATTTGCATGATCCATTGTGTTGTTGTATGGTTGTTCTAACACCGACCTGACAGTTACATTGGACACATCGATAAGGACATGAAATTTTCCTGACCAGTCTGGAAATTTTAAAATGGGTGCTTCGACCAACTTCTTTTTTAAGAATTCGAAGGATTCCTGACAGTCTCGGCTCCATTTAAATTCAACATCTTTTCATAAGAACCCATCCATTCGGAAGGTGATGTTTGAGTAGTGGCGTATAAACTTCCTATAATATCCAGTGTGGCCCAATAAAAGTTTTATTTGTTTTTTATTCACGGGCGGTTTTACATCAAGGATAATCTTAATCTTAGCCATGTTAACCTTTACCCCATATTTACAAACTGCATGTCCTAGAGGGATTCCAATAGGTGTGGAAAATATACATTTCTTTTTATTTAATGAAAGTCAATTTTTTCTGCAGTGTTATAGCATAAGTTGAAGCCTTTATAACTAATTTTTGATTAAACTATATATTGTCCAGTCGTTGACGTATACGTCCATGGTTTTATAGATATAATCTTGAAATTATTTAACCACTATTCTCAGAAAAATTGATGGTGCATTCTTCATTTCAAATGGCATTACTCAGTAGGCAAAAGATCCAAATTCCGACACGAATGTTGTTTTTGCCTAATCTTCTTTTTCTATTGGCACCTAGTTATATCCTGAGAACCCATCAGTGAATGAATCACATTTGTGACCAACGACTCCATTGATGATTTCATTAGCAAAGGAGGTGGGAAACAGACCCATCACAATCAATTTGTTGAGTCCCCAAAAATCGACACAAATAATTAATTTTTTGGGATCATGTGTCTTTGGTTGCACCACCATGAGAATTTCCCATTATACCTTGTCGATAGGGTAAATAATACCTACTTGTATCATTTCTTCGATCTCTTTCAGAATGATCGGTTTGTATTCATGCACTAACTTGTATGATAAAATTTTTATTGGTTTTGTTCATGGAATAAGTTCAATATTCATTTCTCCCATTTCCTCTACAAGTCCTTTCAAGTCCTTGTAGTCGCGTGAAAAAACATCTTGATACTCTTTTAGTAGATTGACTATGTCGGTTGTTTTCTTGTCGTACTAATAGTCACGTATTTGTACCATTTTTTCTATCATCATTTGATATGTCGAATTCCTTTGTTTTGATTTTAGCATCCATCCATTCCAGTGGCTTAGTTTCGTCGAGATGGCGTTCTGCTTCTTCAATTTTCGTAAATATTTTGGAAAGACGGGTTGTTCATGGCCTTCTTTTTGTTTGGTGGCTATACTTAGTATTGAATTCACATGATTATGTAGTGTTGGGTGGTATTTCTTCAACTGGAAGCTTTGTCCTGGCCATTTTATATTTTCCATGTCGATCCTCTGTGGAGTCGAAATTTCTTTGTTTTCTACCAACACAAAATTGCAATTCGATGTCGATCCTCCATTGAACAACATCTTTGATTTTTATTTTTGGACAACTCATGAAGGATTTTCTTGAAATATTTTTATCTCTTGTGCTACATCTCTCAAGTGTTCTTCTTCTGGATTAAATTCGTAGTCTTGTACAAATTTTTCTTTAATTTCATTGTAGTTTGACGTATGGTCGCAGGATTCTTCAATCTTATACCATTTGTTTGGTATGTCGTCTAATTTACTTGGAGACATATGGGGCCATACCCTTTCATCTTTATATCCTATTTTTCTCCACTTGATTTTGCAACGTTGAATGTGTTCTACTAGGTCATAGTCGAGTTTGAAGGTGGGAATATCTGCAACCTTGGATAATTTCTTGTCTCTGAATCATTCAAAAAAGTATGTTGACACAGTCATCCATGTTTGCAATATGGGGGAATGTGTTTCCCACCAACTTGTATCTTGAACTGTGAAAGTTTCCAGAAGGATATGTGTCCTGCCTTGTTCTCCTATTGATTTTGTCACCTCTTCGACATGGGTCGAAGGGGCATGTCCTTCATTGTATCGTAAGAGTTTTCTTATTTGATTGTCGATCGATATTAGGGTGGGAGTTTGTTGAGATATTTTTTCATATACTTTTGGTACATCCTATATTGAATAACACGTCTTAATTTAATTTTTTGAAATAGTTTCAATAGACCAGCACTCTTTCGCATGTGCTTTGTAATTCTCAATTTTCCAGTTATATAAGGCGAAGTCAGAATTATGTCCGACCGACATGGGAGGTTATCTCGAAATTTATCCTCATGAATTCGATTCTATATAATCCTTTTGTTCATTATTTATCTGATATAGGCATCTAGCTTCTTGATCTTCATCCCACAACTCCATCCATGGTTTTCCTTCCTTCAGATCCAGGGGAATAATTATTTTTCTCCCACTTTCTTTCAATTTAATTTTATCTCTTTCAAGGGAGATAGTTTCTTTCATTCATCAACCCCATGGTCGACCGACAAGAGATGCGTATGGTTACATTCCTTCAACAATTTCGATCACTTCGAAGTCGACCGAAGTCAGTATTCCCATAATTTGAGTGTCAACATTTCTTAATATTCCAATCAATTCTATTAATATTTGATCGACTAATTTAAGATAGTTCAACGTGGGTGCTAGGTTGGGTCAACCCATTCATATCCATGTTTCTCATGGAAAAATATTGACTTGAGAACCAAAATCATGACCACCTGATTGACCATGATTCCCTCAATCTTCAAGTCAACTCGTGTATCGTAATATTTGTTGTTATAAGAGAGGTGATTTGCATCCTTGGTTGGTATTTGACCATCTTTGTATTTTCCTAATATGTTTAGTAGGTCCAGCAGTCGACCTATTGATTATTTTTCTTTGAGGAGTTGCAAAAATTCATTGATGGTGTCCTCATTTCATTTTCTCAAGCTTTGTTGATCTTCAAAGGAATTCTTGAAGAAGTTAAGGAATTCTCTCATGATTTTCTCTTCTTTATCGTGGTTTGGGAAGATATTACCTTTATTTATTTGGTAATTTTGTGGTTGTTGGCCCTTGGTTATGGAAGTAAGCAAATATTAAGGCAAAAAAGGTGAAATGCGAACTACGCGGAAGACACAATGACTGTTACTGGGTCGAAGTGAGCAAAAGAGAAGAAAAGATGAAGCGAAGTAAAAGGAAGCAAGTCGTTGGATGAGGAGATCGAGGATGACAGATAAGAAAGGAAGACGGATCGTGCACAACTCAATAAGAGGAAAAATCCACCGTTGGATGATTTGGAGCACCCCGCGAGAAGGAAGGAAAGACAGGCTGGCGAAGCCCTGAAAACGCGGGTCAAGTTGAACTAGGGTTTGGGACACTTTGGGTTTTGGTATCTAGGGTTTTGACACCTAGGTTTCAACCTAAGTATGTCGGTGAGTGTTTGTAATTTATAAATAAGAACCTAGATGAGGGAAGAGGATTCGTTCTCGTTCTAGTTTTGTTATTGGCATGGGTGATTATTGTGTGAGAGAGAGAAGTGCTAAGTGTAAGAGCCTTCTGGTATTGTAAGATGTTCAACTGGGTGTGGAGATCAAGTCCTGCAGCTGGGTGCACAGGAAGGGGAGAGACAAAGAGGAGAAGAAAGAAGATCTGCTAGCTAGGAGCGCAGACAAGAACTGTATTCTTCATCTTAATATATTATAAAGCACAGTTCTGTGGACATAGCCCTAGAGAGAGGGTGAACCATGTATACCTTGTGTTATGTGTGACTGATGCTATGTTATTTTCCCTTTGATATATTGTTATTGCATTACTGTGTTAGATTTGATAGATAGTTGTGTAGAGTAGAGCTAAGTTGGTAAGTGATATATAAATTCTGTGTTGTTATGGTAGTCGACCCACTTGATATTCCCCTTGGTTGTAGACATATTTGTCCTGTAACCCCCTCATAGTTGCTTCGGGTGAGACTGCATCTACCTCGCAGGTGTTGCCGAAAGGGCCAATAGCTAGGGATTTTTGGTGCACTCTTGGAGCTGAACCTTGGGTCTACCCCCATGCCAACAAATGGTTCCATTGTCGGGACAAGAATATTCTTGATGGAATTTCAAGGTGGTTCCCATCAAAGATAAAGATTCATAAGTGGATAGAGGATCAAGAAAATGACTTCGATGAAGCCCAGAACAAGAACCCTAATCTTAGTGTAGAGGATTGGTTAGGAATACATATATTCACTGATATACATGAGATTTTCTTTGGAGGAATCCATCAGGAGCTATATGAGTGGTTAGCTAGGTAAGCATATACCCAGTTTGAGATTAGATCTAAACCTCATGTAGTTTGGACATCGACGTTGATCAAGAAGGTCAAGGGAGTTGATAACACCGTGTCAAGAACAGTAGACCACTGGTTCAATAACACCATTGGAGGGTACATCACTGAGTTTTCTTTTGACAGAGTAGATTCATATAGCCAAGCCAAGAGATATTTCTTCAAGGGACCCAGAGGAAAATTTTTACATTTTCTAAAGTTGAGGATCAAGATGCTATTGCATGAGAAGAACATATTGAAGATACAGTAGTTGGTCAGATTGGAAAAGGCTGATGTTCAAGAATTCAGACATCGACAACGACACAGAGGCTGGACATACGTGCAGTGGGAGAGCATTAAGAGAAGTTCATCTTGCGAACCTGTTTAAGAAGAAATATAGGGACACGCATTTCTATAGTGGGGAAGAGGCAGATCTGACAGACGAAGAGCATTCAGAATCCGCTAAGGTAGAGGAAGGGAAAGTTGAAGAGCCTCACCGGGAAGAGCCAGAAACTCCAGGAACTACACAGACTGTTGAAGTAAGTACTATTATTCCTCCTGTTGATTCAGTAGCATTAAGAAATCAGAGTAATCCAAGCCACCAGAGTGTTCAAAGCACTGTCACTAGTAGTCCACCACATACTCGGTCAGGAACCTTAGGACGATCTATGGCAGATGAGATGAGGCTCCCTATTTTTAGGGGAGATGGGTTTGAAGACTCTGATCAACACTGGTTCCTATGTGAAGCTGTATGGAATATTAATAATGTCACCGATGAAGCTGTTAAAATAACTCAGTTTAGTACTACCCTAAGGGATCATGCACTGAGCTAGTACATGAAGCTTGTCCAAGGACTTGCACAACCTAAGTCGTTGAATGAGATCAAGAATGTGTTGATTGCAGAGTTCAAGAAACTCAAATCGGAGTCACAATGTATTAAAAAGATAAAATAAATCAAGAAGAAGGTAGCTGAACCTGTTTGGGAATTCGATCAGAGGTTCAAGACCTTAACATGCTGGTTGACTTTTCAGATCTTAGATGAACAGAAAAAAGAATGGTTCATTGTTTCCCTCTTACCACACATCAGAGTTCCTTTGATGCAACAGAAAATTTCTTCGCAGGCTGAGGCATTGGAGATCGCCATGAAGTTAGAATCATCCCCTATGGGAGAATCCAGCTCAGGTATGAGTCAAATATTGAGTCAGCTAACTAGTTTGTTTTTGCAGGTCGAAGATATAAAGAAAGACAATAGAAAAGATAAAAGAGAAGACATATGGTGTGTCAGATGAAAATCAGAAGGCCACGACAAGGAACACTATCCCCTATTTCATGAATACTTGGTGTCTAGAGCTTTGATCCATTTGAAGCAAGTCACCCTACCCCGATGCAAGGTATGCAGAAATAGACATCGCCCTGGTGAGTGCTATTACATGTAAAAATATGTTCAGACACCCACAAATTTGTATTGCACGTTCTGTAAGTCTATGGGGCATGATGATAGGGATTGTAGGGCTTATGACCTCATGCACGAAAGGTCAAGAGACATATTCAAAATTCAAGGAAAAGTACACCAAGAAGGAAACACTACGTAGTATAACTCCCCTGGGAGAGGAAATTTTAACCCTTGCGGTGGATTCAAAGGAAGAGGACGAGGAGGAGGTATGGGTCAAGGCTGAGGACATATCATATGTTACAACTATACACAACCAGGACACCTAACAAGAGTCTGTTAGAAACCTTGCACTACTTGCAGCTACTGCAGTTCATTCGAACATGTTATAAAAGATTGTCATGTGCTGCTAGCTAAGCTTCAGGAGAGAGGATGACCTCAACAGAACCCATAAGTGAAACTGATATATGTTAAACCTCCTGGAAAGGACTCTAGAGTTTCTATTATCACCAGAGGAGGCATTGCTATAGGCGAAGACAAAATGACCCAAGGAAAAACTACAGAAGAATTAGGAGTCAGGGAAGTTGCAGAGAAGACACAAACTTTTGATGCAAAGAAAGAAAAACAAGTATTTGAGGAAGCAAGAAAAGAATTCAGGAGATACCAAGGTTATTCATCAAAGACACAATTAGAAGTAAGAGAATATGGAATGCCTCTGGAATTTGATCAATCTTCTTTGCCAAAAGAAGGAAAAGAGGTAAGCAAGCTCATGGAATTTTTATATGCTTGTATTAAGTTGATTTAGGACGAGAGCGTTGTACAAGAGCTACAAAATTTAATCAGACAATATGAGCTATGAAAGATAGACCCCTTACTGAATAGGGAAGTACACCAAGTCTCTAAAAGGAGAAGGACAAACAAGGAATTACACTTGAATGCTCAAATAAGAGAGTATGATATAGACTATGTGGTCCTCGACTTAGGGTTGGGGGTCAATGTCATGACGAAGCAAACCTGGGCACTAATGGGAAAACCTAAGTTGATATATTCCTCTATCAGGCTTAGGATGGCTTATCAACAAGTTGTAATCCCCTTTGGAAGACTAGAACATGTCCCTGTGGACATCGACGAAGTAAGGATGTTTGCATATTTTGAGGTAATTGAGATAGTTGATGATAGTTGTCCTTACCCTGCGCTATGATGGTAATTTATTGGGCTTTCAATAATTCCACTGTGGTTGATTTAAAAAAGATACGAATGACTTTTGAAAGAGATGGCATTAGGTTCATTGCGCCTTTAGATCCAGATGAAGGTCAATGATACACATATCCCATCAGAGAGGAAGACTGTGCATATGAGATGGAAAACATATACAAATTAACAAATAGACATCAAGATTACTTTAATCCTACAGCTGATAGGAACCTAAGTTGGTGAAGTGACAATGCATGTTGGGGGTCAATGTCATGACGAAGCAAACCTGGGCACTAATGGGAAAACCTAAGCTGATATATTCCCCTATCAGGCTTAGGATGGCTAATCAACAAGTTGTAAGCCCCTTTGGAAGATTGGAACATGTCTCTGTGGACATCGACAGAGTAAAGATGTTTGCATATTTTGAGGTAATTGAGATAATTGATGATAGTTTTCCTTACCCCGCGCTGTTAGGAATTGATTGGGATTTCAATAATTCCACTGTGGTTGATTTAAAGAAGATATGACTGACTTTTGAAAGAGATGGCATTAGGGTCATTGCGCCCTTAGATCCAGATGAAGGTCAACGATACACAGATACCATTAGAGAGGAAGACCATGCATATGAGCTGGAAAACATATATAAATTAACAACCAAACAACAAGATTACTTTAATCCTACAGTCGATAGGAACCTAAGTTGGCGAAGTGACAATGCATGTTCATCAGATTCAGAAGAAGCACTGGAGAATTGGCAAAATAAAATGTATGAAGTATCTACAAGGAAATGTGCTAGATTAACCAGAGAAGTTCGCTGGATCGGCAAAACAGTAAGTAACTTACCCACCTTTCATGGTCTGAATCCTTTAGAAACCTTCTTGTTAGACTTTGAAGAAAGTGCACCAACGCAACAAATATTTTTGGCAATGGATGAGGACTTGAAAGAAACACTAGCAAGATGGTGGGGGACACACAAAAGAAACATTACAGACTGGGTACAATGTCATACTTTGATGAAAATATGGTTCTCAACACAAGTAGAAGGTTGCAAAGTTCGATATATAGGTCGAAGCTGTCCGAAGGACCATGTGCAAAGTTGCGAGGAATCCTGGAGAAAAATTCCTCAAAAGAAGTGGGTGCACAAATTCATTAACACGCTGGAAACAACCCCGATCAACTGGTACCTTCAAGCAGAGCTACGCCTCATCACTATAGATTGGGAAGGTATGACTCAGAATTTTATAACTACCTTCTTATTTGAAAGTCAATATCCTTCAGTAGATCAAGCATTACAGATTGTAAGACAAAAAGTATTTGAAGAGGCCTCTAGCCTCCCTTTAGAACAAGAATATGATGAATGGATTGCGCCCCTCCAGAAACTGCAAGGTTGTTACAACATCAATGTTGATGAAGATGATGATCCGAGGAAGGTGAACATCACATAAATAGAGGGAAAGAGAGATGTGCAAGGACCAAGAGTTGAGCTACCATTTATTGGAAAACCAATCAAGATTAAGAAAGTCAATATTGGAACATAGCATACACCAAAGCTTGAAAATGTTGGAGATTATTGGGATGTTGCTACTATTGACAAGATAACAGAGTTACTGCATGAATATCAGGACTTGTTTCCAAGCAAGTTCACTGATATGAAGGGCATTAAAGTGCCTATGGGAGATATGAGGATCCCTTTGAAACTAGATGAAAGACCAGTCAAATAGAGACCCTACAGATTGAACCCTAAATATAAAGAGAAAGTGAATATTGAGCTCGACAGAATGTTGGAAGTAGGGATTATAGAACCTGTCGAAGAATCCGAGTGGATTATCCCTATGGTGGTACAAGACAAGAAGACATGAGAGATTAGGATATGCATAGATCTCAGGAAGCTGAACGATGCATGTTTGCATGACCCCTTCCCTACATCATTCACTGACGAAGTGTTAGATAATGTGGGAGGCCAGGAGGTATATTATTTTATAGATGGGTTTTCAGGATACCATCAGATCCAGATTGTCAAGGAAGATCACCATAAGACCACATTTGCAACATAATGGGGATCCTACCAGTATACAGTGATTTTGTTTGGATTGAAGAATTCCCCAACCATATTTTCCTGGGTGGTGGTTGAAGCATTCAAGGAGTTCCTACATAAATTTATAGAAGAATATTTTGATGATTGGATTTTTTTTAGTTTATTGAAGAATCATATTGAATGTCTAAGGCTAATGTTGGACAAATGCAGGCAGTGTCAAATTGCCTTGAATCTGAAGAAGTGCATATTCTTCTCAACATTTGGAGTGTTGTTAGGTCATATTATATGCAAGCAGGGATTGTTGGTAGACCCATCTAAAATTGCTATTATAGTTGATCTTCCAGCTCCTACTTCAGTCAAACAGTTGCGAACTGCGCTGGGACATACTGTTGATTAAGGTTGGTTGTCATTGATGTCAACCCTTGAAAGACCCGTAGCACAAAGTTTTGGGTAATGGACCCAAAATTGTTTCATGTAAATATGACTCATTCTTGTTTTTTCATTGTTGATAAGAAGTAAATATGGATGAACTCCAAAGTGGTCCCCTTATGGTGAAATCCCTCATGGGAAGACGCTTTGTAGAGTAAGAGAACCCATGCTTAATTGTGGAATAATGAGATGAAGGAAAGTTATTTTTTTAGGGAAACTATCCTAGATGGATAGTGCTTGTCATTTGATTTCTGGTGGTATGTGGAATGTCACATAATTCCTCACTTTTAGAGAGTTATGGCCATGAGAAGTTGGAGACCCCAGGTTTGGGTAATGGACCCAAGTTTGTTTGATGGGTAATGGCATGCATTATGATATATTTTCAGATAATACTATTCTATATGGATATTACATGTTATGCCATTTTTGGTGGTATGTATAACGTCACATAACTTCTCACGGTTTGAGAGTTATGGCCTTACGAAGTTGGAGGACCCTCATATGTCATCTAGAAGCCCCAAAAGGTCAAAGTAGTCAA
>JZKD02S2359994.1:81913-105907 GCA_000966675.3 Picea glauca
AATGAATGTAATTCTTCAAGACATATAAGAAAAAACATTATGTGGTTTTCTCCCAATTTGGGTTTCCACGTAAAACATTGGTGTACTATGTATGTGTATGATTGTTCATTTGTTCGTTGATTATTTACTCTATAGTTATTGGATAATAATGCTTCATTAATATAACACTTGGATTATATGGTTAAAAGGGATTAAATTGCTCTATTACTGATTCAACCCCCCTCTCAGTAATCCAACACATACTGGATATTACAGGAATTTCATTAAAGGATATGCATAGATTACAACACCTATAAATAAGCTTTTGAAGAAAGACTGTCAATTTCACTAGACAGAAGAATGCCAACAGAGCTTCGACACCCTGAAACAAAAGATGGTTACTACACCTATCCTGGTTTTTCCAGATTGGAGCAAGGCATTTCATGTGCATGTCAATGCATCTTTCATTGCATTAGGAGTTGTGTTATCACAGCCGGGAATAGGATACATCGACCACCCGTTAGCCTTTGCCAATAGGAAGCTATAAACCACTGATATTAATTACACCACTACTGAGAGAGAATGGTTAGCCATGGTGTATGTGCTGCAGAAATTTCGCCACTACTTGTTGGGAGGAAAATTTAAAACATTTACTGATCACTCTTCACTAAAATACCTAGTCAACAAGCCAGTGTTGGGGGGGAGAATATGTATATGGCTTCTGCTATTTTAGGAATATGATTTCAAAATTGTGTTTAAGCCAGGAAGAATAAAAAAAGGTCCTAACCACTTGTCGAGGTTGGAACACGGAGAAGAGCCGACCAATTTGGAGGATACACCATCGGATGCACAACTGCTAGCCATTAGAAATATTGATGACCACTTCGTAGAGATAGTCCAGTTCTTGTCAACAACAATGGCACCTAGTGAGTATACAATTCCCCAGAAGAAACAACTAGTAGTGCACGCTGCAGACTTTTCACTTATAGCTGGACAACTATACAAAATGGGACTTGATGAGATATTGAGGAGGTTTGTTATGGAGGCAGAGAGACCATTGATCCTCTCATAATCTCATGAAGGCATCACAAGAGGACACTACACATGGAAAGAAACTGCGTAGAAGGTCCTTAGAGCTGGCCTTTGGTGGCCTACCTTACATAGAGATGACATAGATTATTTCAGAGCCTGTGGTGTATGCCAAAGAGTTGGGAAACCATCCATAAGAGATGAAATGACATTAGAATCACAATTGACCTTACAATCATTTGAGAAATGGGCCATTTATTTCATAGGACCTATAAACCCACTAGGAAAGTGCACAGGAGCAAGGCACATAATTACTATGACAGAATATTTGACCAGATGGGCCGAAGCAAGAGCAGTTAAGGATTGTAGTGCAACTACAGCTGCATGCTTCATATTTGATGGAATCATAACCAGGTTTGGATTCCCGAAGATCCTTATGAGTGATCAAGGCACACATTTCATAAATAAAATAGTTGAAGCCCTGACTGAGGAATTTGCAGTCCGTCATCAGAAGAGCATGCGTTACCATCCACAGACAAATGGGACAATTGAAGCATTCAACAAAATCTTGGAAACAACGCTAACGAAGATTTGTAGTGTTAATAGAGATGACTGGGATTTAAGAGTACCAACAGTACTTTGGGCCTATAGGACCACTTGTAAGAAGCTAACAATGCAGACCCCTTTTAAGTTGGTGTATGGTCTCGAAGTCGTTGTCCCAAAGGAATATTTGGTACCAAGATTAGGAATTGTTACCTTTACAGATATGGATGACACTAGTGTTGTTCGAGAAAGGCTTGCACACTTGGTCAAACTAGAGGAAGACAAATTTATTGCAGGATTCCATTAGTAGGTATAGAGGGAAAGAGAGAAGGCCTACCATGACAGACACATCAAGAAGAAGGCATTTAAACAAGGCGATCTAATACTGGTATATGAAAGTAAGTTCATAAAACATCCTGGGAAGTTCAGAACGCATTGGCTCGAGCCATATGAGGTCACCTATGTTATAGAAGGAGGAGTTGCGCAGTGTAAGACATTGAATAGAGAATGGAAGGAAGGATTAGTGAACGAGAGATTTTTGAAATTGTATTGTGACAACCAACTACCTCACATCTCTAAGTAAAAGCATAAGGAAAAGGGTCTAGGTACCAGGTGCAGTTGAGACTGGGTACCAGACACAGAAAATACAGACTGCACAACGAAGGAGAGGAGGCATAGAGAAGAAAGCAAAGGTTGCACTGCGTAGTCTAAAGTTGAAGTAAAACAAAAGGATAAGATATGAAGTAACTCGAGACGAGTCACAGGTGAGTGTTGGGGGTTTGTTGGCCCTTGGTTATGGAAGTAAGCAAAGATTAAGGCATAAAAGGAAAAATGTGAGCTATGCAGAAGACACAATGATTGTTACTGGGTCGAAGTGAGCAAAAGAGAAGAAAAGACAGAGCGAAGTAAAAGGAAGCAAGTCGTTGGATGAGGATATCGAGGATGACAGATCGGCAAGGAAGATGGATCGTGGAAAAATTAGCAAGAGGAAAAATCCATCGTTGGATGCTTTGGAGTAGCGCGTGAGAAGGAAGGAAAGACAGGCTGGTGAAGCCCTGAAAACACGGGTCAAGTTGACCTAGGATTTGGGACACCTAGGGTTTTGGTATCTAGGGTTTTGACACCTAGGTTTCAGCCGAAGGCTATGGGTGAGTGATTGTAATGTATAAATAAGAACCTATATTAGGGAAGAGGGTTCGTTGTCATTCTAGTTTTGTTATTGCCATGAGTGATTATTGTGTGAGAGAGAGAAGTGTTAAGTGTAAGAGCCTTCTGGTATTGTAAGATCTTCAACTAGGTGCGGAGATCAAGTCCTGCAGCTGGGTGCATAGGAAGGGGAGAGATAGAGAGGAGAAGAAAGAAGATCTGCTAGATAAGAGCACAAACATGAACTGTATGCTTCATCTTAATATATTATAAAGAACAGTTATGTGGACATATCTCTAGAGAGAGGGTGAACCACGTATACCTTGTGTTGTGTGTGATTGATGCTATGTTCTTTTCCCTTTGATATATTGTTATTGCATTATTGTGTTAGACCTGATAGATAGTTGTGAAGAGTATACATAAGTTGGTAAGTGATATATAAATGTCGTGTTGTTCTGGTAGTCGACCCACTTGATATTCCCCTTGGTTGTAGACATCTTTGTCCTATAACCCCCTCATAGATTCTTCGGGTGAGACTGCATCTGCCTCACAGGTGTTGCCGAAAGGGCCAGTAGATAGGGATTGTTGGTGTGCTCTTGCAGCTGAACCCTGGGTCTTCCCCTGGGCCAACAGTGGTGGAGTGTTAATATCTTGTGCTTCACCCGACCTTGTAACGATATGTAATTTTTTTGAGTTCATTACCTCCTCCTTAGATATTGCATGTAGTAGATTGACAATTTTTCTTGGTATGATTTTATCGAGTACTATCGGGTAGTATTTTGAAGAGTGATCTCCAATGTTGCATATATTACAAAATTTCAGATCAATTATGTCTTTCACAGGGAAATCTGAGCTGGCGTGATCATCTTTCTAGCAATTAAAACAATATGGTTGTCCGCGACCTCAACCTTGACCACTGAATCCACGTCCTCCTCCTCGACCTCGACTACGACCACCATAGTAATCATATCTTTGACCATAATTTTTTTCTTTATCGGTGGTTTATGTGTGGTACATTGTTCTTATATTATTCTGATTTTGATCATTTAGATGGCATTCTGATGTTTGGTGATTAGAAGCTTTACAGGTGTGGAACCACTTCGTGTTTTTCAGATTATGTGGACAATCTTGTACACTATGATCAGTTAGGCATTAACATATATTACAATATTTCTTAGCTTGTATTCATTGGACGTATGTTGTTGGTGTGCGCTCATTGAGGGGGGAATTATCCTTTGTATGTCCTTCCCCAGTGCATGTGGTGCATTATAGTTCATTTCATCGTACATATAGGTTTTTTATTATTTGTTGCAAATGTTTATTTTCTCCTCAAGTCTCTCAATCGTCGAGGGAGTTAATGAGCTATCATCATCCAAATTTACTTGTTGTGTCTTATCTAGTGCATCTTCACAGTTGGTTATCTCGTATAAGTGTAGCAGAGAGAAAATTATTAGCAGTAGCCTAGCTACATACCACTCGACCAACAGGTTCTGATCAATTATTTTCAAGATTTGACTTAGAAGATATGTGAATATCTTATCATATTCTCTCATCGAATCGCCCGGTCTTTGTTTTATTTTTTTAAACTTTTGGGCCGCCAGATGTGTGACATCCTGTATTTTAAATAATGTTAAGAAGTTGTTATTTATTTATGCTTTTGAACGAGTTTTCTTTTCCATGTAGTCCATGAACCATGTTAAGGCACGGTAGCATGGAGCAACTCCAAATTGTGCCATTTTCTTGTCTTCATTTGTAATATCAACTGCATCCCAAAATTTTTCACATACGAACCAATGGCGTTTTGGGTCCACCTCTCCTTCATAGATAGGGATGTGGTTGAATCCCATTTTGATTTTCTTGGTAGGAATGCTCGATTTTCTTGGTATTTGAGCTACTACTACTTTCGATTGAGTTGTCAAATATTCTAGTTGGTTTTTGTCTATGTCTGACAATGGATGGTACACAAGGAACAACTGTTTCCTCTTTAGTATAGAAAATGCATCCTCAGTTTGAGAGATTTGATATTTATATTCAACTAACCCTCGTTCCAAAGGTTGTGTCGCCTCTCAACTATAATTAATTTCTTCTCTTGAGAATGTATGTGGTAGGGGGTTCGATTCGTTGATATCCTTTATTTGGATAATCATATTGTCGAGTTCATTGTTCTCTAGCTCGACAATCAGTGCACCCCGCAGGTTTCCCTAGTTGTCCATTATGTACCATAATCTTGCATATTGGTCGTCGATTTGTAGTATTTGTTGGAGAAATTCTCTTATCCACGGGTTTGTTTCCAGTGTGGGAGAAGTACGTAAAGTTGGTCCTGATTATTTATAGTCCATACTTTTCGGTTCATCGTCCGGCTGATGGATGTTCAACTGTGCGTCACTAGTTCTGTCGGATTTTGTCGTGGTTATTGCTATTGCCAATTCTGGTCGATCTTTGTATGAATCAGAACACTCACACGCTCTATTTGGCTGACCCTCCTTGAACATATTTCTATTTGAATTTTTGTTGTTCCACTGGTTATGAAGTTATTCTCTTTTCTGTTGCCTTTTATCCCGTTGTATTTTCATGATATATGTGGTTTTCTTATGGGATTTCTTCCCTCTTGATGACATTTAGGTTTGGGAAACACTACTTCAATTGTTCTTGTTTTATGGCATCTCAAAATTTCAACCGACCCCCCATTGTCAAGATGACTTACTCTAATTTGGTAGTATTAACCATGTTTATTTCTTCAATAATTAGTCCTAGGCTTCTCTTTTATCTTTGCACTTTGTGTCAAGAAATGATTCCCACTTTTCATCTCTTTCTTGGAAGTTACTATTTGGTAACGGTGTCCCTAGTCTTGGTTGGTATTCAATGATGTCACCGACTCCGTTGTCAAGGATGAATTTATGAAGAAGTGTCGAAACCATGCAGAAAAATTCGTCGTGCAATTCAGTGTAGAATTTTTATTTTATTTTGTCGAGAGATGTCTAATATTCAATGGATTATTCTGAAATATAATCTTCAATAATTATTTTGAGCCAGTCATGCATATTTTTTCTTCCTTCATTCGTCAACTTTAGGCCTAAATTTTCGCCAGGTGTAAGATTACGCATTACATGATTTTTTAATGTGATGAAATAATTCTTCTAGGATAACTTCAAGGAATATTTTGTGTGTCTCTGAAAATAACCACAACCGTGCTTCAACTAGTGAGAGTTTATTCCTTCTTGTGTAGTTTCTAATGTAGTTCTCAATTTTGCGCACCCACCAATCACATATGTATTGTAGAGTTAGAATTTATGTACACTTCTACATGCCCAAGTCTAGTACTATTGGAAACAGAACCAATGTTGTAATCTAGGTAAAAGTAGGGAGAGTTATCAGTAGATCCTTACATAGACATCATAGAGATACACACATAGACATAGACATAGAAATACATAAATACATACACAAGTAATGAGATCCCAAAGAACAATCATTTTATTATATGATAGAACAATACATCAAAATTAAATATAACCTATCACATGAAACTATTTGATCCTTCACCTGATTTTATATTTATACCTCTTTCAGGAAGTTGTAACTACTTAACTTCTTGGGTCGGTCTGTTAACAGGTACTCTGACCGACCTCTACTTCTGACTACGTCATTCGATCGACTAGTTCTCATTCGATCGTCAGGTCTAGTTGATAGAGTTTACTAGCCCCTACAACAAGAGGAAACATAAACTATTGTGGCCTTATTTTCTTAGTCGACTCTCCTTATTTCCAAGCACTTAATGTTGGTGCCAAACACATACATCATTAGTGGCCAGGGTCATGTTTGTTTCCTTATTTTTAAGCAGCTTTAGATATTGATTGAGGTGCAAAAGAATGGACAATGATCTTATTTTTCAGTATTCCATGTCTTGAGGGGAATTTCTTTTTTATTGTATCATTCCATGTCAATTTTTACATAGTGCGTGTAATTGCTTTTTTTATTTGAATCAACATTATTTTTATTATTGTTATTTAAACAAAATGAGCTCACTTTAATTTTTTTAATGTAGAATTATCTAAAATAACATAACTCTAGAGTCTCAACATCTCCCCTACACTAAACTATAATTCAAACAAGGATTCTCATGGACACCAACAAATGAATACAAAATCAAGCAGATGGATTAACCCTATTGTGAGTGAAGCTAGCATGTAAGTATAAATTTATGTTTCTATTGGGTATTGTTATTTTTGGTATTTGTGGGTTTTTTCAAAAGAAAAATGATAAGAGGGGAACACAATGATCAATTGAAATTTCCATTTTAGCACACATAGATATACAGATTGATTTTTGACTTACTACCAATTTGGACACAAACTAGACCTATGGAGATGTGCTAGATTAATCTGCATAAGTTTCTCATTCTACAAGCACTTACCTTACCTCCTACTTGGAAGTATATTCTTGCGAGTTGGCCATGGGATTTTACATGGAACAACAACCAATTCTATTCATGCAGTATACTTTTCAATCCTAGGCCACTAGAATAGAAGAAAACTAACAACATGTGCGAGAGACAAGCCAACTATATGTTTGAGAGACAAGCCAATTGTAGTATTTAGTAATCATGCCAAATTTTCAATGCGTTGTATACACACTGGAACATTTTTATGGCCACATGGCAGGTCACAAAATACTTTGCTAGGTGTGAGAATTGAAGTTTGTAAAGGTGACAAAATACTTTGCTAGGAGTGAGCATTGAATTTGGTTGTTATTCTTTTTATAATCATGCTATTTTTAATTCAATTATACTTAAGGAAAAATAAGATAGGGTAATAGAGTCCCCTCATTGGCACTTATCCCTTCATTTAGAATTAGACCATGCCACACTTGCCAATTTTCATTGCAGTATATGAAAGAACTCAATATCCATGAGATAAGTTATCCTCTTCCATGAACACATGCTTCCCCATTGGCTATATATTGCTTATTCAACTCATCACATGCGGGTTTTTTTGGTGCGCTTATGTCTTTTCACTGATAAGTTTATTTCAATTCTCAAGATTGTCACATTCTCGTATATTTATAATCTTTAGCCAAAATAATCCTAAATGCACCAATTTGTCATTTTTTGGGAAATTTTAGAAGTAGGTTTCAAAAGAGTAATTTGCATTTCTTTTGTCCTCTATAAAATCTTTCCAATGACTACAAGTTTTCCTAATTTGGACTTCATAGCTAAAAGTTACAACCTTTTGAAGTTGGTAGTTTATTACCTTTCAACTGGTCTCTTCTCATTCTTGGACTAAAATAGGAATTTCCCTCATGCATTTGTTACTCTACCATCATAGAACATCATCATATCACATAGAAAATACATAATTCTCAATTCCATCCTTGTTCCACTTCATTGCAATATTTCTCAACTTATGATTCTTTCATTGCAAGAGTTATGAACTTAAGAATTTCTAAGACTTGTTTTTATGCTCTTTGATTTAAACATGAAAAACCCGTAAGAAACATTGTTGTTTCCATATTTTCAAAACACAACCCTCGTTTAGGATCTTAATGAGTGTTTTTTTTTTGTTCGCTTCAAAATGTTCACCCTCCAGATAACCATGTACTAACCATGATAATGTTTTCTTACTAGAAAGTTTATCAACAATTTGCAATCCACCATCAACCTTTTTGTTGGAAACAATTTTTCTCCATTTCATAAATAGTTAATGCCATGTCATATGTCTCAATTAATGGCTTCCTACCAACAATATTCATTACTATAAGTGATTATCAACATCAATGCCTCTAACAGTTGATGGAAGCAACTCATGAATTACTCCCATAAACTCTAGTGCAACGTCCTCAATTTCCACTTAGAAACTACTCCCCCTTTTCATGAAGATTTAATAGATAGGCATTGAGGAGTTTTTAGACATTTTCATTGAAACTTGAGAGGCCTACTCAATGTTTCCTAAGTTGCACAAACCATCTATCAACAGAGTGCAAGTAGTAACATACAATGCACAACATATGGTCTACATTTGAGATAGAAGGTAGACAACTTCCTAAACATTTCCTTAAAAGGAATATTTAGTGTAAATAGCAACATTAGGAACAAAGTTTCTATCTTGTATATGATTAAAACATTCCATAGTATCTTTTATGTTCTTTTATTTTCAAAAGCTATCGATCACAATTGTATAGGTAAACACATCTAAAACACAATATTTTTTTTATCACCACATCCAACTGTATAAGAACTTCCTGCTTAACCTTATTTGATCCAATATGTTCATATGGTTTGCAAACAGAACTGGTAACTTAATTTTCTTCAACTTATTGATTACGATATTATAATCACCATATCTAGGGCACATATTGATCACAATAGTAATTTGTGGTGGCCAAATTCAAATCAGCATACAAAAAATCCATACATATTTTTTTTGCTCACTCAATCTCTTCACTCTCTCCATATGAATCCATAAGTATATGCATTGTTGCAAGAGTAGGATCATTGCTTGAACTTTTTTTCATCTTAGCTAGTAGTTTTTATACCTTTTTATATTCACATGCTTGCATGTATTCCTTTATAATAATATGATATGTTGATATTTCTAATTTGCAAGAACTTGTTTCCATCTCTTTGAAGATATTTCTAGTCTCTTCCCATAGTTGTAGTCTATCACATTTTAGAAAGTAATTCTTGTATTATTTTAATGTGGGTTCATAACAAAACCTTTTCATTTTTCTCAAAATGAAAAAGCTTCTTCAAACCTAAGATGTCAGTTGTACCTATTGATTACAATGTTGTAAGTATTATTATCAAGGGACAATTGAATTCTTTGAATTCTTTGTCTATATACCATTTGTAATGTTTGTATATGGGACAATTGACCTATGTCAATGGGAAATTCACCCGATAGAAGATGTAACCCATATTTCACTTCTAATTGTCCTAATTAATCTTGATTTAGTTATGTTCCTAAGTTCCCTTACTTAAGAATATAATTGATAATTTGATCAGAACAACTCACTAAACCTCCATCACTCTTTTGATGAACAATTTAAATTTCACATTCAATAGCTTTGACTTGAAAACCCTTGTTTTCTTATAAATTATACCATTTCAACAATTCAAGGGACCAAAGAACTTACAATTGCAAATGCTTTGGAAAATGATAGAGTGTTTTCTTCCAACCTTTCTACTGGAATAGTTATTTGGTAGGATTTTATCTCCCCTGATACTTTTCCTTTTATCAAACGAGTAAGAAAGTAAATAATGAAATGCCACTTGTTGAACTTCTTGCAAATTTTCTTTACTTCTTTACCTCAATCTTGTTGATAGGGATGTTCGTTTACTTAAGAAGGTTTTTAACCTTTAGTTTAACTAGGAAAGCTCTCACTCATATTTTCTTCTAGACAACTTTGCATGTAATGGTGGACAATCAAAAAATCCACACCTTCAACAGTGGAAATAGTTTTTCATCCAAAAAAATATGATCATCCCCAATTGGAATTATCCTATATATTTTGATCACAAAGGTGTTGTCTTCTCATAGTTTGTGCAAAACAATAACTTGGTTCCTTTTTTTATACATGCAGAGCATTCATATTTTCACACCTTTTTACATGAACAGATATTGTGTTAGGAAAATGCATAAATTCCTTTTGTTGTTTTGTTTTCCTGAAATTTTGATGTTTTATATCTACCTTGAATGAAAAGATTGATTGGTTTCATAGAAGGAATGAATATCTCATGTTTTGTGCCATAATTGATCATCGGTTTTATTTTATTTTATTGTATCTTTCTTTTATTGTTATCACCTTTGAAAAAACCTCCCACCTATCAGAACTAGGATAGATGTTTGAGATTAATACACAACATTTAGCATTTTTAGGTTATAGTTCAAAAAGGTGTTCCACCACCTATTGTCCTATCTCAACATTGCCACAAAATATGCAAGCATCAAATAAGGTTCCCCACACACTAGCACTAGGCTCTAATGGAATCCTTTTTATCGTGTGCCTCCACAATATTCCTAATTCGACGAAGGAATAAACTATACACACATAGTGCCCCACCTTGGGCATAAGAAGATAAGATTTGGTCATGTAATCAAAATACTACCAACTCGTTTCAAGAAGGCCTACATGACTACATATTGATAAAATATAAACAAATGAAATTTCATTTTAATTCATTCCTTCTTGCTATATTTGGGGGGAAAATAGAAAATTCATCCCCCACAAGCGCTTGAATTGTGTATCAAATAACCATTACATTCCCTAAAACCAATTCTCATTCATGCATCATATCAAACACCTCACAAACATTTCCAAACCTTAAGATTTCCCATACATATCAATAAGAGAACTCCAAACATAGATGTTCAATTCAAACTCAATCTAGATAATGTTCCAATGAATTTTCCTTTTGAGTGCTAGAGATTCTTGTCCAATTTGGGCATATACTCCAATAAGTGCATTCCATGAAACCTCATCTTTTTGTGGAAATCAAGCAATCAAGCAAGCACTTCCTTAGCCTCTTACATACTTCATTTCTTTGCATACATGTGAATAAGTCCATTACCCAAAAATATCATTGATTCAAATCCCATTTTGATAATGCGACCATGAATCTTCTTACCATGGTACAAAGTTGGAAACACAGAACATGTACTTAGATCATTAGTGAATATAAATCATCTAGATTCGTAGTTGTAGTTTCAATTTCCCAAAAATGTTTTAAGGAATCATCACCAAAACCATGTCGAGCATATCCTAAAATAATCCCATTCAACAAAACCTAATCTCTTTCAGTGATTTTGTCAAACAATTGGCATGCATATTTTGTTCTCCTACATTTAGCATACAATGTGTAAACACGAGCACTATGGACAAAAATATTCAACCCATATCCAGTTATCATAACATGGGCATGGATCTTCTTTCCCTACTCAATAGATGTTAAGCTACTACGTCCACCCAGGGGACTTCACAAACATTCAATTGGTTTGATACATGCACATTTCATTTTCCAAAACAACTACACAACCTCTTCAACATTCATGTGGTAAGGATACCTTATGATCACCACCTTCCATGATACACAATCTCTCTCTATCGTTCTATCAAACGTGTGGCATGAATGATTTAATCTCGTACATTTTGCATATACATCAATAAGAGAATTGGCTACATAAATATTTGACTCAATTTTTTCTATAAAACTCAGATCATGTAGCCAATTATTGTTGGCGTTGTTTTATGATTGTGTGCATCCTTATTAATACTAGGGAGTTTAGACCCAAGGTTCATCCAAATTTGACCAACAAAAACCCAAAAGAATTGGCATATCAATCTTCAGCCAAGATAGAAGAAGGTCTCACCCAAGACGTAATGAGGATCACAGAGACCATATGGTCTTGTGATAAGGATGAAGGGATAAATACACAGGGATACATTCGAGATATCATTCATGCACTCCATTAACATCATCTTACTATTGATCAATAAGTAAAAAAAATACACACACATATCCAAATTACACATGAGTGACACACGATAAGTCATAATTGTTGCAGCTTTATTATTCCTTACATTCCATATAACACAAACATACATTAAGAAAACTATATTCAACAACAACATATTCTTATGTTCTCTTTATATAATTCCCCAGGGTTACAACGTATTGTGCTATGCACATCCTTTTAGACCTCAAACATATGACAAACTTAGACTTATATCCAACAACATTACAACATTAAAAAGGCTTGGAGTGAGCTCGACATACAACATACAACTTAATGAATACTATAAGTGAGTATCTAACTCTCTAACTCTATTTACGATGCCACTACTTCCTTTTATATATTTCTCTATTTGAGATCTTTGTCTCTTTCTTCTCTACTCCACTCTCTCTACTGACAAACTACCTTGCACTCTTCTGGCACTTGCATGTAGTCCACGTAGCTTTATGGAATCAGGGCAACCTTAACTGTCTTTCCAACTAATCTTCTATCAACTCCATGATCCCTTGTGTTGTTGCCAATAATCATTCAAGAATATTTCTCGATGATTTCATTCTTGATTTTGCTGCGTGTCTTCTTGATTTACGATGCAAATAACAAAACTCCGACCAACACACCCTTGGTAGACTTCAATCTTGGAGGGAAATATAAAAACTTGGTCTAGTGCATACTTCTTTTCCTTCTCCACGGATTATCTTAGGCATGCATAATATTGGACTGGGTGTGTACAAAACCTTGAATGAGTGCGCAAAAAACATAAAATGAGTGCGCACAACTTCGTTTGTGCACGCTTGTGATATTGACCCAAAACATTGGGTGAAAACTGGCCCCCGCCACTATTACTTGGCTCATCCTCGAGCCAACATCTTCATGGAATTATTGTCGTAATGGAAAAGATGATGTTTATGAGTTCCTGCACGAACTCCTTAAATAGGCACCCGGGCTCACTAATGTATCCCTAGATATCTTGTGTGAGATGAACAATGCCCCTAGATTCAATTGTTGTGACCTGAGAAGTTGTCAGGTTGGTTGTATTGATTTTCTCAATGAGAGGGCTAGTAGTAACCTACACATCGGAGAGCTACGTAAAAAAGAGAAAGGCCTTATCAACTGTAGAAGTGATCATCTTTGACATACTCTGATGCTCATATTGATATGCAATGATCTTCTTCATTTTTGTTGCAATTGCTAGAATCACAACGACTCACTCCTTGGAAGGAAAATATGCCACATCTCTCTTTTGTTGGGTGACCTCTGCCTCAACTTCTCAAACTCTATCAGAGATAGTAGTTATTTCTAGAGGAGCTTGTAAGTGGTCCCATAAAGTAAATCTTTGATTGATCAACGCTGAAAACTCTTGGGCATGGTTTCGACCATATTAGATGACTACTTCGACATGGGAAATCTTCCTCTTTAGTTTTGTCTCCTCTGACATTACCTATTGAATATGTGCCCAAAGTTCAAGATTCTAATATTGTAGGACATGAACGCGCTCCGTGACTGCTTACATTTTTTGCAGGGGCAGAAGCTCTTGTTGAACCTATTCATGTTGGTAAACCTGTGAATGCTCCTCTTTAAGATAAGTGACCATATCGATGTGACTATCGAGGATGACCACATATTGGCCATGATTTTCAATATGCATAACCACTTCAAAAATGTGTAAGCGTTGTAAAGTTTCTTGGGTTCCTTCAATTTCCTGATGTGAGGGAGATTCTTGTTGTAATTAGGATCTTGTGGCAACATGAATGGAGACTTCTTAGTCAAATTGAAGGTGAAGTTGGGCCTGCTCGCAAGTGATAGTTTGGTGGCGTTCCCCTAGCTCATGAATCATAGTAGAGATAAAGATTTGGATTTCAAAAGTAGGGACCTGTGACAAGTCAAGTTATGTTATGGTTGAGGCCGAGGGGATGATAGTGAGGGGATTGACACTTAGTACTCTACGTTGATTGGATCAAGGAGCACTGATGTCTTGGGTTGTTGGGGGTGGATATTCCAGCAGGGAGGGTTGAGCCAAGTGTTGGTATAGAGTATCCACCTTTTGCATCATGTCATTTTGAAAGAACTATTGTATAGATAACTACACGCAAATTTCCTTCATTATCTTTTCTACTTGTCGACTCTAAGTGGGGGAACCCACCTCTATTTTATTTTGGGATGTTGTATGCCAACATTTGTTGGGGCCAGAATAGAGTTTTGATTGGGTTGAGGGTAGGGTAACCTATTCTTCAAGGATGGTTTCCTATTGTGGATATGAAAGATCTATTTCTGAGCCATAGCTAATGTCAATATGAGTTGCATCCTGATTTTTGGTTGCTTTCTTTCATTTTTTGGCTCATGCGGCATTGGCGTCAGACCTAGCAGTGCTCTGGTTGTGTTCAGCTGAATTAAGAGACTCCCAGTCTCTGGATGACTATGTGTTGCCACAATTTGGGGCAATAGTCACGACCCTATTATGTTCATGGATATTCTTTATCCTTATATCAAATTCAGATTGCACCTCTGAGAAGGGAGGTTGATATTTGACTGACCGATTAGCAACTCCTTCTACGATATTCCAAAAATTAACTCTAGCTTTAATCTAATTCAGGAAAATCGTCCCCCTGTCAACAATCATTAATGAGCCTATATTCACGAAGTGTGAGGAAGTTGGTGTTGGCACAGGGGCAGACCCAGGGTTCAACGCTACAACAATGCACCAACAAAACCCTAACTACCTGCCCTTTCGGCAACACCTGCGAAGCAGATGAAGTCTCACCTGAGGTAGAGGCAGGGGTGGTTGCAGGACTCAGATGTCTGCAACCTTAGCTGGGACACAGATCTGTGATTCTAACAAACATAGTTACCAACTTAATGAGAATTGTGACCTCAAAATGAGAACTTTGGCCCAAAAAACCCATATTTTTGCATAAAAAACATCAAAATCAACCCCCAAATCAAAAAGTGGTGCTACAAGTAGCACCATTTTTAAAAACGGGGTCAAAATTACAACATTTTTCAAACATGGGCTTCAAAACTTAGACAGTAGCTCAGAAAAACCTTAAAATCAACACCTAAAAACAAATAAGATGTTTTTTATTTTATTTTTTATTTTCAAAACGTTAAATTTTGAGATCATTTTAAATCGTATTTTTATCACTTGGTACCATTAAAACCAAAGCCTCAAAATCAACCATCAAATTGGAAAGTATTGCTACCGGTAGCACCCATTTTAAAATTGGGGTATGAAAATGACACATTTTTATAATGTGGTAAAATAACTCATCATTACTATAAACAAAATCATAAAAGAAACCCTTAAATGTTTACTTTTAAAATGTTATTATCACGCAAAGCACAAGGTAATACATAATGCCATGAAAATATCACAATATACTTTAAAAATTCAACGTCACTTTTTAATATTTTTTTACTTTTAATAATAAAATAGTAAATACAAGTTACATTGAATGAAACATAAATAATTGTGAAAAACTAAGAAAAACTAGAAAGAAATGAAAAAAAATTAAAATTTCCCCGAAAAAACAATAATTAAAAAAAACAAAAATAGGTTTTTTTTGTAATAAAGAAGACCCAAAAATACCTTCAAACTTAAAAAAAAGAAAAAAAAAATAGAAAAAAATAACTAAAAAATAACCATAATTCAATAAAATTAAAAAAAAAACATTTAAAATAAAACAAAATTAACAAAAACATTAAAATTACCTAAGCTACAAATTTATTTAAATGTTTTTTTTTATAATATGTTAATAATGTAAGAATGCTATAATATAACATTGTTATATTATAACAATGTTAAGTGGGCCTAATGGTTAAGAACATGTGTTTCCTCCTAAGAGGTCACAAGTTCAAATCCAGAGGGGGGTAGAGCATGTATACCTCCGTAGACTTTACCAGTCAAATCGCTGGGCGGAGGGGGGTCCGTTGTCCCACAAACAAGGGGGTCTCATACACCAGTTTGGTGTCTGGCTTGGTCGTGACCTTAAAAATAGATTATTATTATTAATATAACAATGTTATATTATAACTATGTTATAATATAACATTGTTATATTATAACATAGTTATATTATAACATAGTTATAATATAACATAGTTATATTATAACATAGTTATAATATAACATAGTTATATTATAACATAGTTATTAAATGAATGGTACTTGGGCCAGGCCCGGGACGGGGGCGTTGAGGCGACGTCCAACATCACCCCCCCCCCGTGGGCCTGGACCAAGTCCCTTGGGCATCCACAAGAACTGGGCCAAGCTCGCGGGGGGCTGAGGCAATGCCCAACATCGGCTCAGCCCCCCTACGGGCCTGACCCAGGTCCTGTGGATGCCCAAGGGACCTGGGCTAGGCTTGTGGGGGGCTTGGACGATGCCGAGCATCACCTCAACCCCCCCACAGGCCTGGCCCAAGTCCCATTCATTTAATATCTCTGTTATAATATAACATAGTTATATTATAACTATGTTATATTATAAAAATGTTATAATATAATATAACTATGTTATATTATAACATAGTTATAATATAACATAGTTATAATATAACTATGTTATATTATAACATAGTTATAATATAACATAGTTATAATATAACTATGTTATATTATAATATGTTATTATAACTATGTTATGTTATAATATGTTATTATAACTATGTTATAAGATAACATTGTTATATTATAACAATGTTATATTATAACAATGTTATAATATAACAATGTTATATTATAACAATGTTATAATATAACAATGTTATATTATAACAATGTTATATTATAACAATGTTATATTATAACATTGTTTTTTTTTTACATAAGAAAGAGGTTTTTATATTAATAGCAGTGGTATGACCACTGTGGAAGAAACTACAAAATTCGGCCTTCCATTTTATGCATGGGTTTCAAGATTACATAAGGCTCTGCTCTGATATAGAGTTCCAGGATTCCAACTACTTTCGAGAATTCAAAAAATTCTAACCACAGACTGAGGTCCAACTTACAATGTGGCTGCCTGTAATACAAAGGGAGACTGTGCTCCTGCGTACAAAGAAAAACCTAGAGAACCAAAAGGGAGCTAGAGCCAGGAGAGAGATAAACCATAATTAAACCTTTGGATCTGGAGTGATGGAGCTTGCACTTGGAGACATCTTTGCACCTGCACTTGTTCGACGGCTTGAGTCTACATCTTGGAGTTCCTGCTTTTCAATTCGTGCCTCTAGTTCAACTATTTTGTTGTTAGTTTGTTGTGTTGTGTGAGTGAGAGCTTCGATCGCTTCCTCCCTAAGCTGGATGAGGTTTTCTTCCACCATTTCTAACCTTCGGTCACCTTCCCCGTCCAAACGAAGTAGGAAGCCTCTGTGTGCGTTGACTATATGCTTCAACCTACGAATTTCAAGTTACAGGGAGGGAGGGAGGTTGGGAGGGGAGGTTGAATTGGAGCTAGACACCATAGTACGAGAAAGGGAAGCAGACAAGAACTAGGTAGGGGACCAAGCCAAATCAGATGGCCAGGAGTGAGCAGGAGGAGGGACTGAACACACCAGCTAAGCGATAGACCAGGCAACATCAAGAGAGTAGGATAGGTAGGAGTAGGGAACCACCTTCCCGAATTTAACAATGCTTCGAGTGTGTGTTGCCATGAGAGGAGGTTGCTTCGCGCAAGTGCCATGCGGGAGGGGGATGGGTTCAGAGAAGAATGACATGAGTGATGGGAGGTGAAAGATGAGCGAGGAGTGATGAAGGGACGTGAATGGGTAAGTGAAGTACCTTCGTGCGAGATAGGGGGCAGACAAAGATAATGCCTGAGGGCTGCCACGCTTCGAGGATCTCAAGAGAAATTTGTGTCTCATGCCACGGGAGGTACAGGTGAGTGCCCTCCACGTGTCATTAAGGGAGAGGGTCGAAGTAAAGAATTCCATTGATGGAGACTTGGCCCCTTCTCAAGGGGGTGGAAGCTTTGGCAACCTGGTCTTCTTCGTCATTGAGTTGTCTAAGCACATGAAAAAAATCGATTTTATGAAAGGAGTGAGAGAGCCACAAGATTTTCTTGGTGATTTTCCAAAGGTTCATTTGATTTGGCAACATGTTTGTGGCCAAAGCTTGGATTAATATTCTGGAGTCTCTTATCACCATAATGTCTTGGATAGCTAGCTTATGGGCTTGGATGAGTCCTTGCCAAAGGCTTAGTGCTTCTGTGATGTTATCGGTTTCTCTCCTAACCCCCAGGAGTAGACTAGTTCCCAGAATTCAGCGGGGTCATAGATAACCCCTCCCCCTTGTGCCACCCCTGGGTTTCCTTTCGAAGCTCCGTCAAAGAACAAAATGTGTTTGTGATGAATGCATCTCCATTCTTTGAAGTCCTCGAGATGCTTGCACACCTTCCAAAGTTAGTGAGGGATGGAGAGAGGAGGGGCATATTTAAGATCTGGGGCAAGGCTAAGGAGCCATTCATCTTCAGGGAAGGAGTAATTTTGTGGTAAGGTGTTTGGCCACAGGAATGTGAGGCAGTCACCAAGTAAGGCTTTAGCTTTGACAGAGACGTGGGCAGGGGTGGAGCTTTGGTTTCTGAAGATCCGCGAGTTCCTTTCGAGCCAAAGTTTCTAGAGGATGAGTTTAGGGAGGGTCATCCCGCAACTTTTAAGGTGAGTTTTGGCCTTGAGGGTGAAAGGACAATAGGTGGTCCAGGATTTTAGCAAGGAAGTAATATCTGAGGGGAAAAGGTTGGTTGGGGTCCCTCCTGGGAGGGAAGTTTGACAAACTTCTTTAACAAAGGATCATCCAAGAAGCAGATGGTCTACAGTTTATTCATGGGATTGGCAAAGAGGGCATCTCGATGGTCCTTCCTAGCCTTTCCTCTGGAGATTATCACTTGTTAGGATGTTGTTATGAGCTAGAGTCCAAATGAATAAGTCCACTTTGGGTAGAATTTTGACCCGCCATATTTCTTTCCATAACACCGGATTTCTTGGGGCCCGTGGTTCAGTTGTGAGGAATTTATAGTCGACTGTTGTTGTGTAGCTTCTGAATTCTGTTCCCCATCCTTGTTGGTCCTTGAGTCTTTTGGAGATTGGGTATTTTCCTCGGAGAGTCAACTCTTTTTCTACCTGGATCTATGGAGGGCAGTAAGGGAAGTTACATATTTCCCAGTCATTTGTTCCATCGCTTTTCCAGAGGGAGATGTCCCAGCGGGTATTGTAATTTTGAGCTTTTAGGCAGGCTTTTTGATGCTCCAGTCCAGGCGCGTTGTCAAGCGGGGGGTCCCCCATTATAAAGTCTTCCCAGATGAGGATCTGCTTTCCATTACCCTGGATCCATGTAAGAGATGGGGTAAAGAAGTTATGTGCTTTTGAATAAATAGAATAGATAGGGTAGCATGAGAAGTTTTAGCCGATGATTCGAGGCATCGAAGCCTCGGGCTTGAGAAGTATTTATTCCAAATGGCCTTTTTGCACCAGGAGCTCCTTCCTGAGATTACGTTCCAGAACAGTTTTGCTCCAAGGGCCAGATTTTGGGAATGGAGATCGCAGAGCTAAAGTCCGCCTTCATATAGGGGGCGAGATATTTTCATCCAACTGACCAGTGGTATCTTGTTGTCATTGTTTCTCCCTCCTTTCCAGAGGAAACATTGAAGTAATGCATCGACTTTGGAGATGATTCCTTTCGGAGCTAGAAAAATTGAGCTTTGATAAATAGGAATGCTTGAAAGGATAAATTTTATGAGAATGATATTACTTTTTAGGTTTAACTAGCTTGAGCCCCAGGCGCTTATTCTGGATTTAATTTTATCAACAAGGGGAACCCAGCATGAATATTTGGCGGTAGCTTTGAAAATGGGGACCCCGAGATACTTGAAGGAGTCCCATTGAGTTTTGCCTGTTATTCCAAGGATTCGAGTAATGTCATTCATTTCACTCGTGGTGCAGTTCCACCCATAGATTTGTCTTTTTATATGATTGATCATACTTCTCGAAATGGCTTGGTATTTGTCTAGATAATTTTTGAATCTGATGGTCGATCTGATACTTGCACTTCCAAGTAGGATGGTGTCATCAGGAAACTGAGCATGGTTGATGTCCTTGACTCATCTGGCTATCCAAAGTCCCATCAGTTCTTGAATATGTTGTCTATGATCTAACTAGAAGCTCAACATCGAGGCATGGATGACATAGAGGAGGGGGGAAAGGGGGCAGCCTTACCGCAGACCTCGTGAGGCTTGAAAGAACCCAGTTGGTCGGCCATTTACAAGAGGTGCTATCCAAGGGATTCCTATGCAGGATTTTGTCCAGTTGATAAAGGCAGGGTCAAATCCGAGCCACTTCATTATCTGGAAAAGGAAGCTATGCCTTACCCTGTCAAAGGCACTTGCCAGGTCTAGTTTGATAACCATGCCTTTTTCCTTCCTGGTTTGACTAGAGTGGATGGCCTCCTAGAAAAGGATGATGTTGTCGTTGATGTTTCTTCCTTTGATGAAGCCTCCTTGATTATCCGAAATTATTCCAGGAAGGATATTCTTTAGCCTATTGGCCATGATTTTGGTAATAATCTTATAGCCAATGTTGCAAAGGGAAAAAGGTCTTAAGCAATCAAAGGAGGAGGCTCATTTTTCCTTTGGAATAAGAGATATAAAGGTGGAGTTGGTGCTACCTCCAATTTTATTGTAGGCTTGCAACTTTTGAATCATTCTATGGATGTCATGTTTGATAATTTTCCAGCAGACTTTGATGAATCGGGCTATAAATCCGTCTGGGCCGGGAGCTTTGTCAGAGTCCATATTTTCAATGGATTTTTTAATCTCTTTTTTGGAGATCAACTCTATGAAAGGTAAATTGTCTTCCATGGATATCCTGGCAGGTATGAGGTTGAGGATGTCATTGGCGATATCTTCCTGGGTGGTAGGGTCTTCAGTGTAGATGTTTATGAAGTGCTCGTGAGCAACAAGTTTGATGTCCTCGGAGTTGGTGAGATTTTTCTCTTGGAAGCAGACTTCTTTGATGGAGTTGAACTGCTTTCTTCCTTCCACCTGTTTGTGGAAGAAGTTTGTGTTTTTATCCCCCGATTTAAGCCACAGACTTCTTGATTTTTGCATCCAATATTCCTTCTCTTGGTAGCAAGCATGATGGAGGTTTCTATGGAGTTGTTGTTCTTTCTCTAGGGAGATGGAGTCAACTAGATGATTCTCTGCTTGGATTTGGTGTTGCTCTAGAATTTGTTGCACCTCCACCCTCTCAAGGCGTGGAGTTTTGAGAGACTTGGCCCACGCTTTAAGTGCTACTTTGAGTTTTAGTAATTTCGCTTCCCAGACGTAGAAAGGGTTGCATGTGATGGGTTCTTTCCAGATTGCGGAGACTGTGTCTAGGAAACCTTCCTGTTGGATCCAGGCTGGGCCGAAGCGGAAGGGAATGGGGCCTAGATTGTGGTCATGGGAGAGAGAGAGAAGAATAGGCTTATGGTCCGAGGCACTGAAAGGAAGGATAAAGGAGTCTAGAGTGAGGCCGAGGAGGAGGACAGAGTGTTGGACAAGAAATCTGTCGAGGCGGGATGCAATATGACTTGGTCCTAATCTTGGTCCTAATATTCTGTTGGACTAGGTGAACAATCCTTTGGTGGGTTTAATATCTCCCATATCCCAGTCCATGATTAGATCATCAACGATTTCTCTAAAGGGGTCCCTGACGGGAGATCCCCCTTTTTTCCCCCCAATGTTTAGAGTGAGGTTTAGGTCTCTTGCTATGATTATATTCTCCATATGAAAAATATGCAAATGCTCTTGGATAGAGTTCCAAAACACTCTTTTTTCTGCATGAAGGACTGGAGCATAAATGTTAAAGAGGCTTACTTGAAGATCTGTGTCTTTATGTCGAAGGACAATGAGGATCCAGTGTGAGATGGAGTGGGAATGGATCAACTCAGTTTTGTTGGGGTTCCAGAGGGTTCCCAAGCCTCCTAAGGCTCCTCGTGAGCTAATGGCGATTCCATCAGAGATGTTCCAGAAGGTCTTTCTGTCTTGGAAGAAATGTTGTTCTTCTAGCTTTGTCTCTTGGATTAGCAGGATGTTTGGAGTGGAGATGCACATCATTGCTTCAATTTTCTGTTTACTCTCGAGCCCTCTGCAATTCCAGGAGATGACTTTCATTACTTACCTTTGCTGGTGGTGATGGATCCTTTATGGAACTTCCCCTATTTCCTCATTGTTCTTGGGTTGATCATTCAATCTAGAGTTGATTTTCCCCCCTGTAGCTTGTCTTTATAGGTTTCATCTTCTCTGCGTTCTTTTGCGGGTTTCCTTCCCCTTTTTGAGGTTTTTTTTGTGCTTGTTTTCAGATCTATTTCCCCTTCCTCTTCTTCTGACAGATCTTCCTCTGATCCTTGGTCTGGTTGGGCTACCTCCTTGGGGGGGTATGCAATAGGTGGTGGGTTAGGCCCATGGCTTTATTTTTCTAGTTGGATCTAGATTACAATTGGCTTGGCTTTTGGGATGTTCCTTTTGACTTATGGTCCATCCTCGACCTCGAGATTGTTGCTCATTTCAGGCTGGGTTTTTTTTGGAGGATATTTTTTTTTTACAAGGAGGGGTTTGGAGCTTTTTCGTCTTGTCTGGAACCTGATTTGTTTAACTTATGTCTTTTTGGCTATTGCCATCCTTCGTCCAGGTCTTTTTCTTGCTGAGCTTGGGGGATTTTTGGGTAGTTTTTTTGGAAATGGCCATACTCATGGCAGTGTCGACATTTAAAAGGTAGTTGTTCATAGTCTAGCTTCTGGTAGTGTTTCCAGTCTCCTACTGTCGACTTTATTTCTTCCGAAAGACCCACTTCTAGATCAACTTCAGCACATATACGTGCACATGAGTATTGTTCTTTGGGTTTAGCTTTGTCAATGTACTTACCTAGCCCATTACCGATGAACTGCATCAACGAGGTGGACCGGCAATGGATCAGAAAGTTAGGAAGTCTGACCCACACCAGAATCACCTTAGGTACATCCAACGTTGGGTCAAAGTCTGGTGTCCAGTAGTTGAGGTAAAGTCCTTGGGGGCCCATGAAGTACGACCCATTTCTGAAAATCAGATCTCAGTCATCCTTGGAGATAAATTAGAAAAGGAAGAACCCTCGCCCAATCGCGTAGCAGGTGAGGCTGCTGGAAATCAGGGGCTGCCAATTTTTCTGAATCCAATTCTCAGTGGTGCGTGGCGAGGGCCAGAGCCCGGCAAACTGACCCACCAGAGCTCGATCTGCTAATCACAGCACGATCTGCATGGGTTGTTCCAGGGGGAGGGCAATTTAAGTGATTTCATCCAATTTTTTGACGAACTTGGAGGGGGGTTTGGAGGCCGAAAGTTTTCCTTTAGCGATGAGAAGGCGTCTGAAGGCATCGACAACAGGGAGAGGCGGCGGCTCGCCACACCTATCAGAATTCATGAGCGAGACCTAGCTACTAGGTTTACAGTGACTCAAAGCATGAGAGTGAAATTACTAGTTATATTATAACATTGTTATAATATAACTAGGTTTATAGTTTTTTTTTAGATTTTTGTGAATTTGTTTTGTGTAAATTTTAATTTTTTTAAGGTTTTTGATATAAATTTAAATTTTTTGTTGTAGTTTTAAGGTTTTTCAACTTATTTTTGTTAATTTTTATTTAAATTTTGTATTTCAAGTTTCTTAATTTGGGTTTTTTTGTACATGTTTTTAAATTTTGGGGGGGCTTTTTCAACTTTTAAAAGTTTTTTGGGCTATAAATTGTTTTTTACCTATTTCTTAGTTTTTTTTCTCATTTTTCTTACTTT
>JZKD02S2359994.1:105929-120369 GCA_000966675.3 Picea glauca
ATATATATATATATATATATATATATGGTTTTCTTTTTCTCTTTAGCCTTTTAGGTTTTTCTTCAATGCTTTTTTCTAATATAAATTTGTTTTTAAAATGTTTTTGTTTTTTTAATTTCTTGTTTTCTTAATTATTTTAGTTTTTAATTGATCCAAAAAAAATGAAATATATATATTTTTCTAAATATTTTAAAATATTGTTATTTAACAACACTTATTTTCTATTTATTGAAGTAAGGTAAAAAAAGTGTGTTAAAAATGATATTTTCTACTATATTTAAAATGTATGGAACCATAACTTAATTAAGGACAGATAATTATATGAAAAATCTTAATTTCAAAAAAATAAATAGTGTACAACATTTTTAACATTGGATGAAGCATGGAAATATGATTAAAAACACCATAGAATAAAAATAAAAATAAAAATAAAATAGAAAAGTTTGAAAATAGATGAAAAAACATCGTTGAGAAAAAAGAAAAAAGAAATTGAAAAAATTGAAAAATAATGAAAAAACAAGCATTTAAAAAAACAAAGTGGAAACCTTATGTATTGGAAAATTTAAAATATCAAAAACCACCTAAAAATGGAGGGGGATGCTACCGGTAGCACCATTTTTAAAAATGAGGTAAAAAACTTGACCCCCCCAAAAATGAGAACTCTGTAGAGTTCTCGTTAAGTTAGTAACTATGTTAACACTTAACAGAGCACTTAGCAGTTAACTTTCATCAATATCCAGTTCTTAATTACAACGTAGATAAACCCTAAACTACATAGCATCACATTATTCATTCAGATCTAGGGTGTTTAAGCACTAAGCATACTTACATAAGTCAGATCTAACGTTCATCTACATTATTAAGCACAAAGAATCAACATATCTATCTATCATTCATCTATATTAAAGAACTAAGAAAATAAACACATCAACACATCAGACGAAGCATAGAAACACAACATGTATGTGGTTCACCCCCACATTGGGGCTACGTCCACCAACTCTTCTCTTCTTTATTATCTTTGGTTAAGATTCTTACAGGCACATAGCATCAAAATCCTACTTCGCAGAAGACAGGAGATCTGCGCGCACTCCACCAGATCCTCCTTCTTCGAGCTAGGGTACAACACCAAGACTTTACATAGTGTCTTACTAACCTTTCAAGCTTCACACAGTATGCACAAACCATTTACAACTCTTGCTCACATAGATCGAACACTAGCACTTAGCATCCCATCACATAGATGCCTCTCTCCTTACATCACTTAGACATCTATTTATATATTACAAAATCGTGCCTATACATGGGTAACCCCATGGGCCGACATTCCCATACCCGTTACAAAATCCCAAAACCCAAAAATCACTAAAACAAGGCCGAGATCCCATGATCACTGCTTCATATTGCGCTCTGCCTTCGATAGCCTGTCGAAGTCCCAAAATAGGTCATTCGTGACCAAGAATCCTCAAAACTTGGTCAAGGGACAACAAGCCCCCAACACTCACCCGTGACTTGTCCCGAGTCACTCTAATATGATTAGTTCTGCTTCAAAATCCTCAATATTGGCTCGATATTCTTCGACTTGTTGTTGTGCCATGACCTCCTATTCATCGAACTCTTGGATGACTGCTTTGTTGACAAGTCCCTCTAGGCGTTGTTCAGCTGAAGTGACGACCTGCTCCAATTCTGCTCCTCGGCCTTTGATTTCTACGAACAATTGACAAGCCTCATCCTATATAGGTTGGAGCTTATAATTTACTTCCATGACTCTGCTCTAGATAGTGTGGACCTACTTCTGGGCAGTGCACTACTCCTGGGATTGCTTCTTTCTTTCCATAGCTAATAGGGGCTTCAACTATGCCTATATTGTCTCTGTTTGTTGCTTCGCTTCCTAGAGATTTGACTCCAATGCCTTCAGTTCCGGGTTCTCAGTGAGTCACTCATACGTCTGGGCACTGTGATCACTCAGTTTCTTGCACTCCATTGCAAGGGCCTTTATTCTCTTAACTGCGCTCCAGGCAGTTGCTTCTCTTTGATCCCTTACATCCTGTGGAGTGTCGGGCACTAAGCAAAGCTCTAATTTTGTTATTCTTTGTTGTAGATGTTGGATAGCTTCTGTGAGCTTCTCTACTTGATGCGTGACTCGGTCTTCTACCTGTGGCTCTAAGCTCGTCACAGAGTAAAGTGCTCTATTGACTGCCTCTTTCACTTTGAGTTTCTCTACGAGCAACTGTTCTTTTTCTTGTTTCATCTGTTCTTTCTCTTCGTCAAACTTTGCTTGGAGAGAAACCTTCTCCTGCTCCGTAACTCAACGTTTTTCTATGGGTGCTCCTTGCACTTGCTTCAAGTCCTGGGTGGTTTGTTCTATTTCTTCTTGTGCTCGTCAAAGGCGAGATTCGGTTGCATCTTCTATTCAACGGAGTTGGGTTGGCTCATCTCCCAAATCTGGTTCTCCCGATGGCAGGGGCGCAGTGGGGACTACGCGACTAGACTAAAGGGCATGTTGTACCCCTCGAAGTTAGACCTCAATTATATCATACATTTCCTCCTTCTTGGCTTCTTGTTTCTCTACGATTTCCAGTGACGCATCGTTTAGAGCTTCTATGATGAAGTCAAAATCATCGGTGGTGAGTACAGTCTACATCTTGGTCACGGTGGCTCTCGATTTCTTCCGGGAAGAAGGTTTAGAGGGAGAAACCTTCCTCTTCTTCAAGGGGTCAACCTCGTCTCTATGCGATGTTACTTTGCCTTGATTCTATTCATATTCTTTTCCATTTATCTCTTCTACTTCGTCATCACCCCCTCGGTCAGGTGATACTAAAGCAGTCTTTCCCGAGGCGTTGCTTAAATATTGAACCTCTTTAGTCTTCTTCCGTCTGCTAGCTCCGGGTGTGTTCTATTCTTTGTGAGTGGCCTCTGGGCTGTCCAGTTTAGGGTCGAACATCTCTACAGGGTCAGCAGGGATAAGGATATCTGCGAACCAGTCCTTAGTGATCTTTTCAAGGTTCTGTTCTGTGAGTTTATAGTACGACTAGAGATGCTCTTTATGTTCATCAGCTCATGTTGTAATGTAGATGAAGTGTCGATCTGCACATAACTTCATCAGGGGTCGAAACCTCTGTAGGGTGTTTGGAGACATGAGAGGTTCAGCCTCAATGGCTCTCTTCAGCTGAAGGTAATATGTATGAAAAACAACGTTCGACTGCCACTGTTTGTTCATATCACTCGAATACCAAAGTGTGATGAACTTCGCAGCAAGTGGCTCGAACGAATCGATGTCCGGGAAGGTCGCACCTTTCGGCAGTTCCTAGGAAATAAACGCGATGAGGACCAGGATCCAGCTGAAGTGAAACTCGTAGCCCTGATCCTGTGCTTCGTGGCAGTCTAGTTCAAGCTGATTGACTAGGTACTTCACCAAGTTCATCTGTAGACCTTCTACACACTTCCCCATGAGGTCAACGACAAAGCTTGTGACTTGCGTAGGTCTATTCTTCCTTACTATATTTCCATCTATTACTTGGCATGCTAGGCGCACTACGCCATTATGGATGGAAGATACCTTGTAGCCTCACGTCCCCTTCTCAACATCATTGTATGTATCCTTGATATTCTGTGCTAGTGTGCGATCTGTAGATTTTCCTAGATAGAAATATTGTGGGTCAGGTCCTTGAATACTCAACCCTATGATCCTATGGATCAATATCGAATCGACTGTGATATGGAGATCTAGCCATAAGTAGCCTCCATGGTATGAAAGTAGTATCTTGACACAGGCGTTGACTTCCTGGTGTCTTCCAAAGTGTGGGATTTTCATTACATTCAGCAAGGTGGACTGCGCAAGGTTCATCATCCACGGTTGGGGGATTATATTTGAGTTTTTCCCCTTCATCCTTGTCAAGTATTTGTATGGGGCAAGCATGATATGGTTCTTGCGATCTTCGAGATTTAATTTGTTGAACTTCAGCGTTGTGATCTTGTCTTGTTGTGCTCGAACTACGTGTATCCCCTTCGAGAGGTACATAGTAACCATGGTGTACTCGAAATCTCTTGGCACACTATCACGGCTCACTGCGCCATCTAGAGGTGGGATGTAGTTGGGTAATATGGTCGAGATCAGCTTCGCATTGGCTAGGTCATATTTTTGTTTGGTTCTCTTTTCTGTCGATGGTTGGGATGGTCTGGCTCCACGAGCAGTGGACAGAGAGGCTTGAACTCTTCTCATCGATGAAGCTTGTACACCCACATACATGATTCTCTCAGTCATGAGGTCGATGAGTACTTCCTTCACAAACTCTTCGACGATGCTGATTTCTTCGGACATACACGCTCATGGTTGAATATCTCGGGTTAGAAGAGTAACTACTCAATGCAACGGGATGGATTTCAATAATGCGATGATCACTGTGAGAAATCAACTATGCTGTGAGCCCAGATAATCACGGTTGGAAAAATTCTTCTCGGTGCATGGATCGATGGGTTAAATAGATGACTTGGAAATAGATCTCTCCAACAGGCGTGAAGCCTTCATTAACTCAGTTTTGTCCGTTACGGCGTGGTCCCAACGGTATGGTGGCGAGTTGTTTGACCATAAATTCCTTTCTACCCATTCGAGGTATCAGTCTAACGGTTATACTATTCCCAACGGATATATTTCTTCACCATGGCGAAGTGCCATGTGATATTGTTCTAATATCTCGACGAAGTTACAATTTTGCAAATTTTCCTTTTGCGAAGTTCCCTCTGGAACCTTATGTAACTTTTATATCTTAGCTCTCTTCTTACTTAGCTTTCTAGCCTTTTTCCCAGCGAGTTTCATCTCGATATTCCTTTTTCCATTCTGATTCTTATCTCCTCTTGGCATAGTAACTTCACATTGTTGAGATCTTTCCTAGAAATCAGGGGTAATACTTCATCTGTATCTGGAAGAGGTACTTCAGTCTTATGTGGGCCTTCTAGTGTTCTTCCAGCTTCGACATCCCATTCTCTGGTTTTAAATAGTTTCTATATGTTCTCCTGTTCTTCAATCAAGTGTGTGATCCCCCTAGTCATGAAATATTTTAACTCTTGCTTATTTTTTTATAAGATTTCTTCTTCCTTCCTTCTGGTCTGATCTCCTTCAATCCAATGTTTTCCTAGTAATATAGAAAATGGAGCGTTGTTTTCAGTGAAATTAACAATCTCAAAATATTCCTTTGTCAAAGTTTCATTGGCATTCATAGATATCTGGGCGAGCTTCCCACATAGTGTTATTAGTTTTCCTCTGAATAATCCTATTCCTCCCAATTAAGGAATCATAGTAGGCTTCCCTAAAAGTTCCCAAGTTCTTTTTTTCATGATATTCACCTAATTTTCCTCATCCAGAACACAGTCAATGTCGAAGTCTCCTATTCTTGCTTCTATGCATTATTTTTCTTTGAATATCTCTGATAAGATGATATGTCGGTGGTTATTCAGGGTTTCTTTCATCTGTAGAAATACTTTCTCTAATTCTTTCTGGGGTTCTTCCATGGCTTCAGTTTATTGACCTTCCTCATGGTCTTCTTGTCTCATATTCATCCTTTCAACCTTAGCAATCATTCTAGGGCAATCCAATACTTCATGGTCCATAGCATTGCAACAGAGGAAACTAGGTCTCCTTCCAGGGAATTCCTTAGCAAGATGTCCTGATTTTTTGCAACTGTAACAAAGGGTTAATCCTCTCTTTCTTTTAAATGATCCCCAACCTTTTATGTATTGCACGCTAGGATCATAGTAGCTAACCTGCAAAAAATTATTTCTAGGGTCCTGCATCCAATTGTTAGTTCAAAGATTCTCTCTATGCATAGGTATAACATATCTTTCACTATTCTTATCAGATCTACTTATATCGGATATCTATTCATCTATTCATGCCCTAGTTTTCAAGCTAGGACATAATCTATTAACCATACCTAGATCCATATTCTAGAAACTAAAATTTCCACTTATTTTACTTCTACAGAGCACAAAGCTTACACATCTTACCTCTTTAGTCTCAAGCTCCTAGATATTACCTCTTTTCTTTATATCTGATCTATTTTCTTCATATCTGACCTATTTTCTTCAGATCTGACCTCTTTTCTTTGGATCTGACCTCTTTTCTTCAGATCCGACCTCTTTTCTTCAGATCTGACCCTTCCTCTTGGCATGGAGCTCCACATATCAAGTAGTATTGCATATTAGGGCAGCAGTTCTATGCACAGAGCTTTTCTCTTTTTCAGTTCGGATCTTTGCGCAAAGCTTCTTATTCCTCAGTTCCCAGCAATCACAGTTTCAGGTCCTGGCAATGGAACCATTTGTTGTCACAGGGGCAGACCCAGGGTTCAACACTACAACAATGCACCAACAAAACCCTAACTACTAGCCCTTTCGACAACACCTGCAAAGAAGATGAAGTCTCACCCGAGGTAGAGTAAGGGGTGGTTGTAGGACTAAGATGTCTACAACCTTAGCTGGGACACAGATCTTTGATTCTAACACTTAACAAAGAACTTAGCAATTAACATTCATCAATATCCAGTTCTTAGTTACAACACGGATAAACCCTAAACTATAGAGCATCACAATATTCATTTAGATCTAGGGTGTTTAAGCACTAAGCATACTTACATAAGTCATATCTAATGTTCATCTACATTATTAAGCAAAAATCATCAACACATCTATCTATCATTTATTTATATTAAAGCATTAAGAAAATAAACACATCAACACATCACACAAATCATAGCAACACATGTACGTGGTTCACCCCCACCTTGGGGCTACGTCCACCAACTCTTCTCTTATTTATTATCTTTGTTTAAGCTTCTTATAGACACATAGCATCAAAATCCTACTCCACAGAAGACAGGAGATCTGTGCGCACTCCGCCAGATCCTCCTTCTTCGAGCTAGGGTACAACACCAAGCCTTTACACAGTGTCTTACTAGCCTTACAATCTTCACACAGTATGCACAAAGAATTTACAACTCTTGATCACATAGATCGAACACTATCACTTATCATCCCATCACATAGATGCCTCTCTCCTTACATCTCTTAGACATCTATTTATACACTACAAAATTGGGCCTATACATGGGTAACCCCATGGGTCGACATTCCCATACCCGTTACATAAGCCCAAAACCCAAAAATCCTTAAAAAGGGGACGAGATCCCGTGATCTCCACTCTGTCTTGCACTTCGCCTTCGACAACCTGTTGAAGTCCCAAAATAGGTGAATCGTGACTAAGAATCCTCAAAACTGTGTCAAGGGCCAACAGTTGGTAGAAATACCTGTCACACCGATCGTTATGATCACAAATCCATTTTCTCCGAAAAATATTCTAAATTAATGATGTATTAGATCACATGACACATGTGCAAGTTTTAACCTTTTGGGTAATTTTGCATGTTCCTATGCACCCCAACGATCTTTCAATTGAATCTCATGTGGACGTAGTGACCCCTGGTGGGTTGTTGTGTTTTCTCGCATGGGTGGAACTAGTGAAATTACACCAGGGAGGTATGGGACTAGGCTTGGTCAGTTCTTCTAAGACCCATTAATTAACTAGTTCCTCTGCAGTGATTCCCAAGTCATCTATTGGCTCAATGGGGTTGGGTAAGAGTAGTGTAGGATACATCTCTATGTGAGGTATTGAGAGAGTATACCCAATATCCCTCTTCGGTGCATGTGGCCATTTTATCTTCTCAATAGAGAATTGGGAATTTGGGGATATAGGGTGTTTCTTTGGTAGTACGTATTGTACATTCATATATCGGTTGCACATGTTGCGTCATTCTTTAGTTATCCATCATTTTTTTCAAGGAAAAGTGTATCGATGAAGGTCTATATCTATTCTAAACCTTTCCCACATGGATGATTCTACAACTTCTCATTCACGATAAGGTTCTCGATGCGCTTCCCACAATCTCGCAAGAATTCCTGTGAGCACTATGTCAAGAGCGAGAGGCCTGTGATGTTCGGGAATGTGTCATATCTATGTAATAGATGTGCCCACCAGTTCCAAGCCATCATATAGATAGTATCCAAATTCTTCCTTGCACACTTCTGCAGATATATGAGCACACCTCCTTATTGACACTTCATATATATTATGTTGCCACCTTTCCATAACATCTTCAAAATTAGTTTCATAAGACTTGACACTACTCCAACTTAATTGTTTATCTATGGTAGGGTTTATGTAATCCTCCATGTTCCCAATGATCTTATATTTTTTTTTCAATAGCCGAGATTTGTGCATCCTCATCCATTGGATCATTATATATGTCTCCTTTATAAGGATCCAGACGTGTGACTGTGCGTAGGGTATCAATTTCAAAGGACATTTGCCTCTTCTTCAAATTCATCATTGCATTATTGTCGAAGGCCCATTAAATTCCAAGAAATATAGGTTATGGGTAATATTCATCCATATTCTCTATCGCCTCAAATTTAGCCTTTGTTTTTACCCCTTCTATATTTACTTTCACCCGCTCCAGTTGGCCTATCAATTAGATCTTGTATTGGTTTTCCAACCACGTATGGATGGACGACCATAATAATTATGTTTTACCCATCACATCCTAGGACTTATTTGGTAGAATATTCACGTCGGTACCCAGATCCAACATGACTCCATCCATATCATAGCCACCAAGTTCTGTTGTCATCTTGAATTCATGCCCTGTGCACTTTTGCTTACTAACTTTACACATATCTCTTTTTAGTTGGGGAGATGATATATTCGTCTCTTTTAGCTCCTTACCCATACAAGTGGCTAGCATCTGTGTCAAATTATTTGTAGCATCAGGAAAATTGATCAATCTCAATCATCAATGTAATAGATTACTTATTTGATTCTTTGTGTATGTTTCATGACCTAAGTCACACAATGCTTCTTCACGCGTTGTGCGCTTCAACTCTTCAAGCTAATGATCCTCAATTTCTCTTTCCTTGGTGTGTTGCAACTCTTCCTTCCTGTGTGTTTCTCCCTCCAACCTTGCGTTGCATGTAGTAAATCCTTATGCATACAAGCTTATTCCAATTATTGTTGTGTCATGCGTTGCAACTCTTCCCAGGCGCAATCCTCTTCTAGTGACCTCTGTGTCACCTTTTGTACTTCTTCCTGGATCTGTGCCTCCTCCAATGACCTTTGTATCACTCATTAAACTTCTTCATGGATCTGATCCTCCTCAAGTGATGTTTGTGTTGCACGTCGCAACTCTTTGCATGCTCTTTCTTCTTCAATAGTTATTTTCGCGTCATACATGAAATAATTTTTTTGGCAAGCATCGAACTTAGGAGGGGGTTATGTTGTTGTTTTTATCTCCCCCTCCAGTTTTTGACCCGATCTCTCAACTTGCTCGAAGTCCTTTCCTTTTTTTTCTTCTCCTTAAGTTACCACCTAAACATCGACTTCTTCCTCTCTCTTCTTATTTTTGCATGGCTCCACGTGCACCATATTGCAATATGTATTATTTTCTTCCCACTTCTTCACTAAGTCGAGACAGTCCTCTGTGACATGTTCAGGACTGTAGAAATATTCACAAAGCACTCGCGGTTTGGTACAAAACATTGATACATGACCAATTTCTCCACAATTGAAACAAGTGGGGGGTCTTCCTCCCTCTTCGTCATGTCCTTGGTCCCAACTGCACCCATATCCACCTCTGGGACCTCCTTGGTATATGTCTCTTTTAGCACCACCACGATCACCACCCTTTTATTCTTCCTCTACTCAAAATGCATCGTGGGTATTGTCTTGCATCAACTTGAGTGACAAACATTTATTCATATCATGTCCCACAAATTTATAGAATTCACAGAACAAAGTGTGATGTATCTTTTGATACTTCTGCAAGGTTGGGAAGTGAGGTGGTACATGGACCCATTGTTGGTGTATCTCATACCATTCTATTTGTCCAGTTGGGAATGGACTCGACATGCCCATTTCCACATAATTAAGAAGTATAGGACACTCATCCCTACGATTCCACTGAGCATGACATGTGGTACACCAAACATGCTCGTTCACAACTTTCATCTTTTCCATATCTTTCAATTGCATCGCCAAGATGGATAGTTGCAACTACACTTGCTCCATTCTCGTCGACGTCTCTACCCCTCCCGTCGTAGCTTCTAGGTGCATTGCAATTTCTACCTCCTTTGCTTAGGTCATCACCTTCTACTAGGTGAGTGGGACTCATATATGGGGAAGTAACCCCACAATAAGCCATTCTCTATGTTTCACATCCTAGATTTGAAACGCCAGCCTATCCAACAAAATATTAAACCATTGGTCATAATCCCACACAATTTCTCCTTATTTTTTTTCTTAATGTCCTTGATCTCGATAATACAATGAGATACAGACTTGGGATTTTGAAATTCCTTCAATAAATCCCTCTTGATCTATGTCAGAGACCTCATCTATCTTATCAATGTAGTGGGCTTGTACTTCATGTACCACATCAAGGATTTGTCCTTGAATGTGGTTTCTAGTTGCACAATCTTTGTTACTTCATATGTGATCCTCTTCACAAACCATATTCCTTCACACATGAACCAATGTTGTTTTGCATCATCTTTACCCGTTTCGTGGAACACATGTGGCCTCAAGGTGCTATCCTGATTTGCCATCTTTATTGTCAAACCAACTCCTTTGATTTAATTGTTGGTTGTGAAATTCCTTGCTATTGATACTCCTCTTGGAGAAGTGGAACTGGCTTTGCCTTCTTCTTCACTAATCTCTTCTCTATTAAAATAATAGATGTGCTTGTTTCACCATAGACAATATCACTATATTTTCACCCGACCATAGGCACAAAGGCTAGCCCTGAGCACCTTAACCTTGAAAGACAAAATAATTTCATAAGAAATCACTATAACCAATAGCCAACCAAGGTAGCATACCTCTCTCCAAATATAGTGTACCAATCAGAATTTCCAAACCATAACCAAAGACCAAGTCACCACTACAACAACTGCAACTATCCTCTAGTCATGCACACCATTAGTCCTTATGAATTCGTGAGAGCGAGTGAGTACAAATGAGCTCAAGCACCCTCTATTTATAGTCCTCCAATTCACTTAACTAGGCTGAATTCTTCTCTTTGAGGCTAATAACTTAATATAAATTATTATCTTGAGACGACTTGTCTTCTATGTTTATTGACCAACTATTTAGGGTTTCTCTTGCTTCTCGAAATATTCTAGTCTCTTCAAAGGTTACACATAGAGGTTAATACTTCCCACAACTACCGTAACATCAACACCCCCTCCTATCTAGGGAGGTATTAAATGAAATGGTATTGAGAACAAACAAAAAATTCAATCCGTAGCATCATCATAGCCACACAGGCTATCTCAGGATCACATATATCAAATCATGATCACAATCATCACTATCCATCTAGATAGCCTCCATGCAAATCAGAACAATTCCATCCAATAGAACAAAATTGTGTCTATCCATAGTAGTATACAACTACTATCCAGTGGTACACAACCACTCCTAGTAGCACACATCTACTAACTAGTGACACACAATCACTATAGTGGATCACATCCACCACAGTAGCATACAACTATTGTCCAGAAACATACAGTCTCCACAAAAATCAAATTATATCATTTGATATCATCCTACATCAACAATGTCATCAGATGCATCACCTCTAATTCGTACTAGCATGATGCAAATTCATCATATCTAAGTTGTACTAGCATGATCCAAAGTATCATCTACATCATCTCTAAGTTGTACTAGCATGATGCCAATGCATCATATCTAAGTTGTATGCCACCTCTAAGTTGTACTTGCATGATGTAGATCAGTGCCTCACTGTGTCATCTCTAAGATATATGATCATCTCTAAGTCGTACCAGCATGCCATATCTAACATGATGTCAATGCATCATATCTAAGTTGTATGCCAACTCTAAGTTGTACTCGCATGATCATATCTAGCATGACACGATCCCCTTGCATCATCTCTAATCTATATGGTCAGCTCTAAGCCATACTAGCATGACATATCTAGCATGATGTCAATACATCATATAGAAGTTTTATTTTATATCTAAGTTGTACTCGCATGGCCATAACTAGCATGATGCAGCTCACCGGAATCGTCTCTAAGTTGTACTAGCATGATGTCAATACATCATATCTAAGTTGTATGTCCACCTCTAATTTGTACTAGAATGATGCTCCTCAGGCCACTGTATCAAAAAATCCAACCATCTTTATCATATATGAGCTATACTAGTATGATCATATCTATCATGATGCAAGCATCATCTCTAAGTTGTACTAGCATGATACAGATATACATCTCACTAATAGTCCATGATGCCACATATCAATGCTCCCTCCCAACCAAGGAATTCATCTCCTCACTTTCAACCAAAGGAGAAATCTCCACGAGCCCCAACTTGTCCCTCAAGTATGAAAAATTTATCTTGGACAAAGGAGTCTTAAAAATATATGCAGTCTTCTCATCAGTGGAGATATACTAGAGAACCACCTCTCCCTTCTGGACTTTATCACAAAGAAAATAGTTCTTAATCTCAATGTGCTTCAACCTGTCATGGAACACTAGGTTCTCTGAGAGCTTCACACATCTCTAGTTATCATAATATATCATGGAATCTAGCACTTGATCAAACAGTCCAGAAACTAGCTTACAGAGCCACACTTCTTTTGTATAAGCACCACAAGATGCAATATACTCTGCTTCTGCAGTGTTGGGTGCAACATACTTCTGTTTTCTGCTAGCCCGTGATATCATAGCAGATCCCATACTAAAACACATACCAGAATTACTATTTCTGTCATTTTCACTCCCTTCCCAATCTAAATCAGTAAATCCATGCAGTTGTACATCACTGTTTTAGGCATATCTCAAACCATAAGTTATCATACCATGAAGATATATCAAGATATGCTTTGCAGCTATCCAATGTTCTTGTCTAGGTTCCACTTGGAATTAGATCAACATGTTCACAACAACAAAAAATGTTTGTCCTAGTATTCACAAAATACATCAAGGAGCTAATCAACTGTACGTACATGGAAGAGTCTACTGGATCAGAATCAAAGTCTCTCAACTTCCTTAAATATGTTACCATGGGAGTTGCAATGGATTTGCAATCCATCATCCCAAACTTCTAAAGGATCTTTATGACATACTTCCCTTGTCCTAGGATGACTTCACAATGCTTCTTCCATACTTCTAATCCCAAGTATTAGTGCATGAGACCGAGATCCTTCATATCAAATCCAGTGGCTAGCTCCTTCTTTGATCAGGGGATCAAATTTTGCTCAATTTTCAAAGTGCTCAGAATGCGATGAAAACGGTTCCATTGCTTCCGTCTCGTCTTCCTGATTCCGGAGGTATATTTACTTTTTCAAATGGACGTCGTATGAAGAAGATATCGCGATCTGTTCGCCAAGCCAAACAGGCAAAAATTTGATGTTGACTGTACCTGTCTGTACAGTCCGTACAGTCCATATGGTCTAACGTGGCAGGGCCGTACAAATCGTATGATGATGACATGGTAGTTTTTTATTGGTTGATTTTTGGCGAATCGGGTGTTGACACGTGTCCGGTTGGTGGCAAATGATATGAGGACACGTGGCCCAATCTATGGGAGCTACGTGTCCCCCTCATTGTTTGGTTTATGTTGTTATTTAAAATGTAATGGGAGTCCGCGGGGTTCGACCCCTGGACCTCCCCTCCTATGTAAAGAATTCACAACCTTCCGCTAACCACTATGTCGGCCTTGTTCCTTGTTTCATATATCCACACGCCTATATTTAAACTTGATTGTTGTATTCAATGGAAAGGGGGGCGGGCCGGGGCTTAGCCCCGACCCGTGGTTTCATACCACAACATATGACCATGTTATATATAATATAGGCGACCATTTGGTATGTGCGCGTGATTTGAAACTTAACCCTTGGTCATATAAACGTGTACCATATGACTTGGAGCGTGGGGTTAGTTGCACGGTTTGGTAACGACCTAACCACCTTTGCCTAGCGCACGGTCATATGCTCTCATACGCCTAGGTGCCGAGGCGGTTAGGGGCTGGCGCGCCCTTAACCATCCTACAATTTGCACCGTTGGCACGGTTGCACCTGGTGCTGGGTTTTTGCGCTTAAAAGAGCATGTGAGCCAGGTTCATTCAAGGAGGGTGCGAATTGTAGAACCAGAGACAACAAGCTTGAAGAAGGAGACTTCCAGGAGGTCTATCTTTCTCATTTTTCGACCGATTGAGGTGCCAAAAGAGCCCAGACAGGGGTTTTAGAATGCTGGGAAGCCATTGGAGCATTCGGTTTGTCAGTTTGAGCATTGTAAGACATGTTTTTGAGCACTTTTTGAGAAATTAATAATAATGATCCATTGGAAGCTGGACCAGGAGATGT
>JZKD02S2359994.1:134880-158081 GCA_000966675.3 Picea glauca
ATGAACTGTGGTATGGGAGACCTGCTTCAATCAAACACTTCAAAGTCTTTGGGATTAAATGTTACATAAAGAATAATGATGAGAACCTTGGAAAATATGATGACAGGGTTGATGAGGGTATCTTCTTAGGGTATGCTACAAACAACAAAGCATACAAATGCTATAATAAGAGGATGCATAAAATGGTTGACTGTATTGACGTAAAAGTTGATGAAGGAATCCCAACAAGAGAGGTGTACAGTAATGAGTCTTCTACAGAGGACATAGCTAAAGATGAAGATGAACAGGTCCAAGAATAAAAAAATGAAGACTCTGAATCAGATGAAGACACAGATACTCAGACAGACTCAAATCAGCAGACAACTTCAAATTCCTCCTCCAGAATCACTCAAAAGAATCATCCTGCAAGTCAGATAATTGGTGAAAAAGACAAACGTGTACAAACTAGGAGAAAGATAATAAAAAACACCGAACAATCACATATAGCTTTCATATCCATGCTAGAACCCAAGAATTTTAATGAAGCTAGCAAACATGACCATTGGGTTAAATCAATGAATGATGAACTTGATCAGATTGAGAACAACAATACGTGGGAGATGGTTCATAGACCTGAAGGTAAAAATATCATTGGTTCCAAATGGATCTTTAAGAATAAGTTGAATGAGCAGGGACATGTTTTTAGGAACAAAGCAAGATTGGTCTGTAAAGGCTATGCTCAAATAGAAGGACTGGATTTTGATGAAAAATTTGCGCCCGTAGCAAGATTAGAAGCTATCAGAATATTTCTTGCATATGCTTGTCATAAAAGGTTTAAAGTCTATCAAATGGATGTCAAGTCAACCTTTCTAAATGGATATTTAAATGAAGAAGTCTATATGGAACAACCAGAGGGTTTCGAACTGTCTGATAACCCTGACTTAGTATGAAAGCTGAAGAAATATTTATATGGGTTAAAAAAAGAACCTCATGCCTGGTATCAAAGACTGGATACGTATCTCAAAGACAAAGGGTTCAAGAGAGGAACAGTTGACAACAATATATATATATATATATATATATATATATATATCAAAATAGAGGATAATGATTTGCTCATCATGTTGGTCTATGTAGATGACATCATCTTCGAATGTAATAAGGATTCATTGGTACAATGGTTTGCTTCTGCCATAGAGTCTGAGTTTGAAATGTCTATGATAGGTGAACTGTCATTTTTTCTTGGTCTGCAAATTACTCAGAGATCTGAAGGCATGTTCATTTCTCAAGAAAAATATCTAAGAGAAATGTTGAAAAGGTTTCAAATGGAAGATTCTAAATCTGTGGGCACACCTATGGTTACTGGATGCAAATTAAACAAGGATGTTGACTCACCTGATGTTGATCAAAGTTCATATAGGTCAATGATAGGCAGTTTGTTTTACATCACAGCATCTCGTCCATACATAATTCATGTTGTTGGGATGGTAGGAAGATATCGGTCTGCACTTAAATAGAGTCATTTGCTAGCTGTCAAAAGGATATTCAGATATTTGAAAGAAATAATTAACTATGACCTATGGTATCCTAAGAATTAGAATTTTCAATTATCAGTCTACTCGGATGTTTATTGGGATAACTATGTGGATGAAAGGAAAAACACGAGTGGAGGTGTGTTCTTCTTAGAAGATTCTCTAGTAGCATGGTTGAGTAAAAAGAAAGGTTCCATTTCTTTATCAAATACAGAGGCAGAGTACATTATTGCTGCTACCTATTGCGCTCAGGTATTATGGATGATTCAGACACTTGTAGACTTAGAGGTAAAATACACTGCACCGATCCCAATTCATTGTGATAACACTAGTGCCATCAATGTGTCTAAGAATCCTGTATTCCACTCGAAGAACAAGAATATTCCCATAAAATACCATTTTCTAAGAGAGTAGGTCACCAATCAGGTTGTTCAGGTCCATTACATTCCAACCAAAAAACAAATTGTAGACATCTTTACTAAACCCCTAGCCAAGACACCATTTGAATATCTCCGACAGAAGCTGGGTATCATCCCGTCTCACACCTAAGAGAGTTCATCCTGTTAGGGGGAGCTTTGTATGGATTGAATATCTGATACCTCCTAAAAATACTGCAACAGCTCAGGGGGAGAATGTTTTCTTTGACATTGATGTCAAAGGGGGAGAAAAGGAGTGGTCCGGACCATATGCTACAGTTGGAGGTCCAAACAAATTAGTGCAGTCATTCAGGTTTGCCATCAATGCTAAAGGGGGAGATTGTTGGCATGTTTACAGGCATGTGTGCTTGTCATTGATGGCAAGATCAGAGTATGCAATGATGGAAAAATAGTCACAACGTAAGCTTAGGAGGATATGTGCAGAGGTTCACGTAGAGTGCAAGAGTGTTCTTGATCATTTGATGGTTTACAGGTAGGCAAGGAAGATCAGGGATAAATTGATCTGACTCCATTTCAGAGTTTCGGATACCGGGAGGTGGAGGTGTCAAGGACACTCCTGACAAGTCCCGAAATCGTGAAATGTGAAACGCCAAAATCCCAAAAGAAGGAAACAGTTTCGGATACCGGGAGTTGGGGATGTCAAGAACTCTTACTACAAGAGTCCCAAAGTCGCGAAATGCGAAATCGCGATATGCTAAACCACGATATAATCTCAACCATTGGATCGAGGACAAAGCTGGACCGTCTATCTAAGAAGGATACATGGCGAAAGATCATCCTTTCGCTGACTGGAAAGTCAAAGGAACAGGGTTCCCTAACCTCTCGAACTCACGATATGCAAAATCGTGAAATAATCTTAGTCATCAGATCAAAGTTTGATTTGGACCGTTGATCTGACTCCATTTCAGAGTTTTGAATACTGAGAGATGGAGGAGTCAAGTGTCGAGACTCCTCATCATAGGAGTCCCGAAGTTGCGAAGTGCGAAAAGCCGAAAAGATGATCTGACTCCATTTTGGGGTTTCACAGACCTGGACTTGGAAGTGTTGAGAACATTCACATCAAGAATGCTGAAATCATGATATGTGAAATCATGAAGTGATCTGGGCCAACAGATCCAGGAGGTGAATGTGGCAGACCACATCAGAAAGAATAGGTGGAAGACTATGACATGTGGCACGATCAGACAACGACAAGTGTCAAGTTGATTTGACATTTTAGGCCACTAGAAATCACAATTCTGAGTGACATGTGACAGCCACTTGGGTCATAACACGTCATCGAGTGACGCAAGACTGACCTCACTCCGGGAGTTTTTGCTTTGGGAATTTTAACTCCATCACTCCCCCAAAGTCCCTAAGGATGAAGTCCCGAGGCAGAGGATAGTCGTTCGATCACCACAGATCGAGGACCGTTGATATAGAGATCTAAGTGCTTGTGTGATTGGAGAGTGGTCATATTCCGGTGGTCACATCATTGAAGAACTGTAGAAGAGAGCTCGAAGTGGTAAGCTCCATTTCGAAGTTTCAGGGATCGGGACATGGAGCGTAAAGAAATGTTCACATCAAGGATGCTGAAATGTCGAATTGTGAAATCGCAAAAGCGCTTTATGGATAAGCACTCAGTCACTGATGGTGGTCACATCATCGAAGAGTTGTAGAGAAAATATTGAAGCGGTAAGCTCCATTTCGGAGTTTTGGGGACCGCAACTTGGAGAGTCAAGATGCCTCGCAATAGGAATTGTCGAAATGCGAAAACACCTTTTAGTGTAGGCTATGGTCACAGCAATTGGTCACATCGACGGAAGATGGAGGAAGGATCTAGTGCAACCAAGATCCATTTCAGAGTTTCGGGGATCGGTACATGAAGCATAAAGAAACCTTAACCACAGGAATCACGAAATGCCGAAATGAAAAACGGAAAAATAAACACAAGACCCTACGGATTCCATCCAACGATTCAAGTGATGTTGAATATGATCGGAGGGCTACTATTGCACATCACAGTGTAACTGCTATAAATGAATGATGGTCTCTGCCAGAGGATGAGCTTGACTATGATGAAGAAGATGAAGAGTCTCAACTGCCAGAGAGGCCAAGGAATCTTAGCATAACACCCAGTGATGATGGATGCGTGGGTTGAACTGCCAGAGAAGTTGAAGGATTGCAATGATGATCAGGCAGAGCAATTGACATGAGGATAAGATGCAAAATAGACAGAGGGTGTGGAATTGGGGAGTGGAGTGAACACCCCGAGGTGGAGAACTAGGGCATGGGAGAGCATGCAGAAGCATGGTGCATATTGCATGCACAAGGAGAACATAGACTATAAGTATGTTGAACAAAGAAGAGATGAAAGTGGTTGTTGTTGAGTGTGATTGACATGTGAAGAATGAGGCAGAGCACAGTAGTAGAAATGCACAAAAGAGGTGTGGTGAATTGAATGGACATGGAACATAGAGCAGAAATGGCAGAAGAACATAAAGCGTAAGAGGAGTGTGCAAAAGACACTGATGCAAACAGAGAAACGCAGTGTAGCAGATCAGTGATGAGACTGGTAAGTTTTTGAAGAACTTTATATCACTGTAATAAGTGTTATTAGCAAAGATTTATATTTTGGGGTGCTAGGGAGGTGCTAGGGAGGATGGTTGTCCTCAGAGGTTCAAGTGCCTGCTTTAACGCAGGGATTTGTAGCTTCCATTTGGTTGCATCCAGAGAAACCAGGTTGGCAGGGTGGTGCAAGGGAGAACTGTTGTTCTCTATTATGCAGGTTGGTGCATGTATGACTGGAAGTTGGTGCTTCCATCCAGTTGGTGCTGGAACACTTGGGGAGTTGGTGCTTCCTTCTAGTTGGTGCTAGAGAAACCAGAGAGTTGGTACTCTCATCAAGTAGCAGGTTGCAAAACAGAGGTTGTAGCCTTATTAGGAGTTGGTGCTCATATGTATGATAATGTAAAGAATGTAAAGATTACTTATCATATAAAGAAGAAGAGTTTTTTACCCTTTATGGGTTTCCTCAAGAAATATTTGTCTCAGGGTATCTCATATGTGTGATTGATGATGAATGTTCTATTTCTTATTTCCCTGCATTATTGTGATTGTCATTGAGAGATTTAAAAAGAGTTTAAAATAAGCATAATTGTTTAAGCACAGTAACAACTGATTCACCCCCCCCTCTCAGTTGTCCAACAACTATACTGGCATAGGACCACATACATCTGAATGTATTAGGTCTAATATCCCTTTGGATCTATTCCCACTACTTGGAAATGGTTTCTTAATATTCTTCCCAAGTGCACATCCTCTGCACACACCTTCATGTATTGATTGTAAATATGGTATGCCTACAACCATCTATTTTAGGGATGGAAAGGCTTGATAATGAAGGTGATCATACCTTATATTCCATAACTCACTAGGGTTTATTTCATCATGTACTAGACCTTGATTATTCTGACCTAGGAGTTTATACCATCTTTCTTCATGAATTCCAATGACTCTAGCATCTTCTATATTTGAATCTTTAGACCATACAAGAACTTTTCCATCCACAAAAGCTACTCTATCTCCTTTCTCTTCCAAACAAGAAATAGATACTACATTCTTTTTCAAACCAGGAACATATAAATTCATTTCCATACTTCTAATCACATGTAGTAGTGCATGAGACTGATATCCTTCATATCAAATACAATAACCAACTCCTTCTTACACTAAATAATGAGAGGATTTGCACATGTTAGGAACAAATCATCAACATATAACAGTAGAATCACAGGTGCATTATTCACAACTTTGTAGTAGAGATTTGGATCGGCGTAAATCTTGGAAAATCCAAGTCTTGTCAAGTATCTATCAATACATTCATACCAAGCTCTTGGAGCTTGCTTGAGTCCATACAAGGCCTTCTTCAATATGCATACATGGGTTTATTTTGGGTGTACCCCTAAACCTTGAGGTTTCTCTATGTATACTTCTTCCTCAATCACTCCATTGAGAAAGGTGTTCTTTACATCCATTTGATGTAAACTCCAACCCATGGAAGCTGTTAGAGATATGATGGCTCTGATAGATGTACATCTGGCAGCCAAAGAAAATGTCTCATCATAATATTCTCCCTCCTAATGAGAGAATCCTCTAGACACAACTCTTGCCTTGTATTTATCAATACTTCCATCTACAACATGTTTTATATTATAAACCCACTTTGAAGTGACTACAAACTTCTCTTTAGATCTAGGCACAAGTTCCCATACATCATTTTTCATAATAGATTGGTATTCCTCCATCATGGCCTCCTTCCATTCTTTCTACTTGACTGCTTCCTCAAAGGTTGAAGGTTCTACATTGACAATACTTGTCATGAGCGCTGCATAACTGGAAAACCTTTTGGGTTTCTTACCTTCTCTGAAGGTTCCACTAGGATATTTATGCTTTTATTATTTATTGCAAGGTGGATTCAAGCCATGCTGGTCTCTTTCTAATATTAGGTGCAATAATCGGTTCCACATGTTGATGTGGTGGTTCTTGTTCTTCACTGGAGTTTTTTGGAGAACATGTACTTTCTTCTTTGGTATCTTTGTGGTCTTCAATATTCTATGTGGACTTCTATTCTGAATATAAAAAATTGTCATGGATGCTTCTCCCCATAGGGACATAGATATATTTTGAGCATTCATTGTTGCCTTGATTGATTCTTCAATAGTTATGTTCTTTCTTTCAACCACACCATTATGTTGAGGATTGTGAGGGGCAATGAGCTCCCTCCTAATCCCAAATTATTTACAAAAGAAAACAATATCCTTGGAGGTGTATTCTCCTCCATTATAGGATCTTATTATATTGATCTTCTTATCTATTAGGTTCTCTACTTCAGCCTTTAATTCTTGGAGTTTTATAAATACTTCATTCTTAGTCTTTAATAGATACAACCATGTCTTTCTTGAGAAGTCATCTATAAGCATGACATAGTAAAGAGATCATCCTAGAGACTACACTAGCATAGGACCACATACATCTGAATGCATTAGGTCTAAGATCCCTTTGGATCTATTCCCACTACTTGGAAATGGTTTCTTAATATTCTTCCCAAGTGCACATCCTCTACACACACCTTCATGTACTAATTGTAAATATAGTATGCCTATAACCATATGTTTAAGGGATGTAAAGGCTTGATAATGAAGGTGAGCATACCTTATATGCCATAACTCACTAGGGTTTATTCCATCATGTACTAGAGCTTGAGTATTCTGAGCTAGGAGTTTATACAATCTTCCTTCATAAATTCCAATGAATCTAGCATCTTCTATATTTGAATCTTTAGACCATACACAAACTTTTCCATCCACAAAAGCTAGTCTATCTCCTTTCTCTTCCAAGGAAGAAATAGATACTATATTCTTTTTCAAACCAGGAACATATAATTTTTTTTCCATACTTCTAATCCCAAGTAGTAGTGCATGAGACCGAGATCCTTCATATCAAATCCAGTGGCTAGCTCCTTCTTACCCTAAATAATGAGAGGATTTGCACATATTAGGAACAAATCATCAACATATAACAGTAGAATCACAGGTGCATTATTCACAACTTTGTAGTAGAGATTTGGATCGGCGTGACTCTTGGAAAATCCAAGTCTTGTCAAGTATCTATCAATACATTCATACCAAGCTCTTAGATCTTGCTTGAGTCCATACAAGGCCTTCTTCAATATGCATACATGGGTTTCTTTTGGGTGTACCTCAAAACCTTGAGGTTTCTCTATGTATACTTCTTCCCCAATCACTCCATTTAGAAAAGTGGTCTTTACATCCATCTGATATAAACTCCAACCCATGGAAGTTGCTAGAGATATGATGGTTCTGATAGATGCATATTTGGAATACAGAGAAAACGTCTCATCATAATATTCTCCCTCCTACTGAGAGAATCCTCTAGCCACAAATCTCGCCTTGTATTTATCAATACTTTCATATACAACATGTTTTATATTATAAACCCACTTTGAAGTGACTACAAACTTCTCTTTAGATATAGGCAGAACTTCACATACATCATTTTTCATAATAGATTGGTATTCCTCCATTAGGGCCTCCTTCCATTCTTTATGATTGACTGCTTCCTCAAAGGTTGAAGGTTCTACATTAACAATACTTGTCACGAGCGCTTCATAACTGGAGAAATTTTTGGGTTTCTTAACTTGTCTGAAGGTTCCACTAGAATATTTATGCTTTTCTTCTTTCTACAAGGTGGATTCAATCCATGTTGGTCTCTTTCTAATATTAGGTGCAATAACCAGTTCCACATGTTGATGTGGTAGTTCTTGTTCTTCACTGGATTTTTCTGGAAATTTTTTACTTTCCTCTTTGGTATCTTCATGGTCTTCAATATTCTATGTGGGCTTCTATTCCAAATATAAAAAGTTTCCATGGATGCTTCTCCCCATAGGAATTGAGAATTCATTGTTGCCTTGATTGATTCTTCAATAGTTATGTTCTTACTTTTAGCCACGCCATTATGTTGAGGATTGTGAGGGGCAATGAGATCCCTCCTAATCCCAACTTCTTTACAAAAGGAAACAAGCTCCTTGGAGGTGTATTCTCCTCCATTATAGGATATTATTATATTGATCTTCTTATCTATTAGGTTCTCTACTTCAGCCTTGAATTCTTGGAGTTTTATAAATACTTCATGCTTAGTCTTTAATAGATACAACCATATCTTTATTGAGAATTCATCTATAAACATGACATAGTAAAGAGATCATCCTAGAGACTACATTGGCATAGGACCAGATACATCTGAATGTATTAGGTCTAAGATCCCTTTGGATCTATTCCCACTACTTGGAAATGGTTTCTTAATATTCTTCCCAAGTGCACATCCTCTGCACACACCTTCATGTACTGATTGTAAATATGATATTCCTACAACCATTTTTTTTAGGGATGGAAATGCTTGATAATGAAGGTGAGCATACCTTATATTTCATAACTCACTAGGGTTTATTCCATCATGTACTAGAGCTTGAGTATTCTAACCTAGGAGTTTATACAATCTTCCTTCATGAATTCCAATGACTCTAGCGTCTTTTATATTTAAATATTTAGACCATATAAGAACATTTCCATCCACAAAAGCTACTCTATCTCCTTTCTCTTCCAAAAAATAAATAGATACTAGATTCTTTTTCAAACCAAGAACAAATAAAACATTACTAAGATGAATAGAGTTACTTGATTCCATCTTGATAGTATTTTTTCCAATTCTTTTGACTACATAAGAGTTCTTGTCTCCAAGCTCCACTTTATGAGGTGCCTCATTTTCCTTCATGCTTGATAAATTCTTACGGTCACCTATCAGATGTCTTGAATCTCCACTATCAATCATCCACACGTAATCTTCAATGTTTCCAGTAAGAGATGAATGATAGAAGCAATATGTTGCATCATGATTTGTCTTCTGTGAAGGTTCTTCATCATTGGAAGCTGATGTGTGATGTCTCTCTTTTCTCTTATTTGTTAGTTTAGGTAAATTCCTTTTGTAGTGGCCATAATCATGACATTCAAAACATTTTACCTTTGACATATCTCTCTTGAACTTCTTTTTTGAATCATATTATTTTTTACCTCCATGTCTTTTAAAATTTGTTTCAAAGGATTGAGCATCTTCTTCCTTTTGAGGTTTTCCCTTGAAGTTTAACCTTGTATCTTCTTGTGCACAATAGGTCCAAACTTCTTCTAACATTGGAAACTCCTTCCTTGTATTCATGCTTGCAAAAAATGCATCCCATGATCTAGAGAGACCATTGAGTGCTATGTTCACAACTTCCTTTTCTAGGATAGATTCTTCAATAGCTTGTGGTTGATCTCTCAAATGAGAAATCTTCACAAAGTATGAAGATATGGTGTCATTCTTTTTCATATTTGTGTCACGAAGTTCATTCTTCAGACTCATCACTTGTCCAATATTTCTAACTAAGAAAAGGTTTGTTAGGGTATTGTACATATTCCTAGATGAGTCAAGATGAGAAATGTAGGGTATCAAGTGATCCTTTATAGAGTCCACTATGATACTCATACCATTAATATCATTATCCTTGAACTTCTCCAGTGCTTCAACGTTCTGAGGTTCCTTCTCTTTTCCTGCTTCAAACTGTGGTTCCATGGTATTGCCTTTCACGATATCTAGGACTTTGTTCTTGAAAAGGATGAATTCAATCCTTGTATTCCATGCTCTGAAGTTTAAATCCCCTTCTAAATTTCTTTTTTACTTCATAGAGTAAGTCATGGTTGTGTTGACTTTGAATTTGACTTGGTCAACCTTTAACTTTGACCAAAAACTCAAACTTGACACCTTGTCTTGCTGAGAGTACTAGGAGGTGCACTTGGCTAGGGTGCACTAGGCTATCCAGGAATTAGGTCAAGCACTTCACTTAAGGTGTCTCAACAAGAGGGTTAGGGTTTTTTTGCTGCAACAAAACTCTGACTGCAACTGCAACTACAACTGAGAAAATTCTCCCAATCTACCTTCCAGTGGTTAGACTGTTAGAAGATATTGTGGGCCCATAACTTGTTAAAATAATAGATGTGCTCATTTCACCATAGACAATATCACTATATTTTCACCCAATCATAGGCACAAAGGCCACCCTTGAGCACCTTAACCTTGACAGATGGAATAATTTTGAAAGAAATCACTATAACCACTAGCCAACCAAGGTAGTGTACCTCTTTCCAAAGCTATTATACCAAGAAGAAAGTTCAAACCATAACCAAATACCAAGTCACCATTGCAGCAAATGCAACTCTCCTCTAGTCATGCGCACCACTAGTCCTTATGAATTCGTGAGAGTGAGCAAGTAAAAATGAGCTCAAACGCCCTCTATTTATAGTCCTCCAAGTCACTTAACTGGGTCAACTTCTTCTCTTGGAAGATAATAACCTAATATAAATTATTCTCTGTATTTGACTTGTCTTCTAGGGTTATTAACCAATTATTTAGGGTTTCTCTTGCTTCCCAAAATATTCTACTCTCATCAAAGTTTACACGTAGATGTTAATACCTCTCGTAGCTACTGTAACATCAACATTATCTTCTATCTTCTTCTACTTTAATCAATTCACTATCTTTTCTTCTTTCTTCTTGATTACAAACACATAAGGGGGTGGTTCAAAGGGGGGGTAATTCCATCTCCTTCTGAAATTTCTTATGAGGGGACCCAGAGAGTTTCCTACCTGCAACCACATAATACCATCTACAATCGTCAATTCATCTCCCCCACCACTAGGGGATCCTCTATCTTATTTCCTTTATCCTAAACCTTTACTTTATGCTTCATCTTCTTCCAAGGTTGCAACACTTCGTAATAGCCTCTTCATGGGCCTATCTATAGTTGTGCTCCTCTCTTGCACAACACATTCTTCCACACTTCCTCCCAGTGTGGTCTATTTTCTCTTCATCTCGGGTGTGAACCCCAACTGTGCACCCCTTACTCTATGTTTTCGACCTCTCTTCTCTTATTTCCTTCTTAAATCAACTCGTCTTGCATATATTTCGTCACTCTTACTCCTCTACTCTTATGGGTCCATCCTATTCCTCACCTTATCTCAAAAATTTATGGATCCTCTCTCATTTTCCCCTATATTTGCAACCCCTCCCCCCACCCCACAACTCTAGGATATTTTACCCAACCATTCTGTTGGGATCCATGTGCATAAACCCTTTCTCTACAAATGACATATTTATCCAATGTGGAATCTCTTTTGGCAGTCATTTCCTCAGACCTTCCACAAAATTTATTTCATCCCCATAGAAATAATTAATGTATTCCATAATAAATTCAATAATATATCCCTCTTTTACTCAATCAAACCAAAATTCAATGTCTTGATTCCACTTATTTTCCAACACCTTCAATCTATCAAGCATGGCTCGATCCCAAACCATTGTTTTTAAAGACCACATTGTAGAATTGGTAGCAGTTTTCCTTTTCAACCATTCATATAAAAAACAAGGGAATTCAACAAAGAAAATCTCATGCATATTAGTATAAATATATTTATCTTTCCATCTCGTTACATTCACTCTCATATCATGAGTTTCACGCAGGGAAAAATCATGCTCCTTTGTAGTTAGACAGTCTTGAATTTCCTCCCAAGACAGATAACACCTCATCTCTTTCCTTCATCATTCCTTACAAAAATTTCAGGTTCCAACAATAGAACAATTTTTTGGCGTCATTCCATGCTTACACAAATAATTCTTAATGTTAGGGAGTTTATACCCAAGGTTCATCTAGAGTTGACCAGCAAAAACCCCAAGGCACTGGCATATCAATATTCATCCAGGGACGAAGAAGGTCTCACCCAAGACGCAATGAGGATCATAGTGACCATCTGGTCTTGTGACAGGGATAAAGGTATAAATACATAGGGATCCATTTGGGATATCATTCATGCACTCCATTAACATCATCTTACCATTGATCAATAAGTAAAATAATACACACATATATCCAAATAACACATAAGTTACACACGATAGATCATAACTGCTACAACTTTATTATTCCTTCCATTCCATAGAACACAAACATACATTAACAAGCCTATATTCAAGATCAACAGAGTCACATGTACTCTTTAGATAATTCCTTAGGGTTACAACATACTGCGCTATGCACATTCGTTTAGACCTAAAACATATGACATACTCAGAATTATATCCAACAACATTGCAGCATTACAAAGCCTCGAAGTGAGCTCGACATATAATAGACAACTTAATGAATCATCTAAGTGAGTGTCCAACTCTCTATCTTTATTTTTTATGTCACTACTTCCTTTTTTATCTTTCTCTACTCAGGATATCTGTCTCTTTATGCTCTACTCCACTCGCTCTATTGACAAACTACCTCGCATGCTTTTGGCACATGCTTACATTCCATGTAGCCTTTTCGAATCGAGGCAATATTAACTATCTTTCCATCTCATCCTCTGTCAGCTCCACGTTCCCTTGTGTTGTTGGCAGTATTCATTCAATAGTATTTTTCGATGATTCCTTTCTTGATTCTAGCATGCGTCTTCTTGATTTCTGGTGCAACTGAAAAAACGTTGGTTGGCGCGCCCTTGGTAGAATTAATTCTTGGTGAAAATTATCAAAACTCGGTCTAGCGCACACTTCTTGTCCTTATCCGCACATTATCTTAGGCATGCATAAAATTGGAATGGGTGCATACAAAACTTGGGCTGAGTGTGCACAAAAATTGAAATGAGAACGTACAACTTCGTTTGTGCACATGCACAATATTAACACAAAAATTTGGGTGCCAACAATTTCCTTGATTCAAAGATCGATCTCTCTCTCTCTCACACACACACTAAGAAAACTATTGGCTTCATACTAGTATGCCACATTCCACAACACATATCCATAACCCCGTGATTTCTTGTGGCGAGTATATGTCGAAATCATATAATTCCATGTAAATTAATCTTCAATGTGATTGACATCTGGTATATCATGGTGAAAAAAAAGAAATAAGCATACATGTGTTTCTTCCCCATAAGCACCCCTTCTATTCTATCTAAATTTAGGAGTTGCATATCCTAGCAAAAGTTTCCAATTGAAATTCAATTTGCTCTCCTTCTCATGTTCTTCATATTTGCTCAACTTCATTCTTGATCCTCCACTAGATTTGAAGGAGGAGACTCTAATTTTTCACAATTCATGGGGATTTGACATTGAACACCCCTAAATTTCCATAATTTCATTATGTTAACTTCATTTTTCTATGGGTCCCTATTAATGTTGGAAACTCTAATATGTCCTCAAAATGTTTAGATTCCCAACTCCTACTTTCTTCCACAAAAACCTCTAATTTTAGGATGTTAACTAAAAATGAGGATGTTGGTGATACAGATGACTTCATTTGTGTGGAAAGATATAATTATTTTCCTCCTTCAAATCATGGAACTTGTATTGAATCTTGATTGCAACTTTTCAAGCAAAGGTTTTAAGTGTATATATACCAAACTTTTCCTTAGTGGGTTCTTTAGTTCAAGAACATATGGTGTTACAAGCACACTTACATTGAATGTTATATTATCTATTCTAAAACTACAAGGGTGAACTAAATAACAATTGCACTCTTCTTCATATAACAAGGATGATTCATCACTAACCCCCAAAACTGTAGTTTCTCTCGAGTTCATCCTCAAGCAAAAAAATGAATAGCTAGCATAGTTCTTATTAAATGACATTGCAATAATAAATAAAATGGGCTTTGCCCAAAGTGTATAACTCTACATGATATGCCTTTCCTAGGAATTTAACCAGGTATCTCATTTAAAACCTATAGGTTTACTCATTCATTGAATTTAAACCTTGAACATCTTGAATTCACATTGGATTCAACACCTTAATAAATTCAAGGACCCTATTTCCAATATTGTGAATTCCCACCATTATCACATCCCATGAGAATGAAACATAAACTTATAACCAGTCCTCATTTATGGTTTTCATCAAACACTTTATATGAAAATTGCAATTTCCATCTGAATAACTAGACTTTATGCCTAATACAGTGCAGTGTTATAACTAATGGATATGTAACCTCTTTTTCACATACCCAACAACCTCTACATTGTTGAGGCTATAGAGCACCTAAAAACCCACCAAAACCATACCAAATCTTTCTTTGATATCAATATCAACATGAAATTCTCTGCAAGGAAAATTTTAGGGGTTGAATTTTGTAAGCAATTGAGAGAGAGAGAGAGAGAGAGAGAGAGAGAGAGAGAGAGAGAGAGAGAGGGTGGGAGAGGGGGGGAAGAGATTGNGAGAGAGAGAGAGAGAGAGAGAGAGAGAGAGGGGGGGAGAGGGGGGGAAGAGATTGAATGGGAGAGAAAGAGTTTTGGATGTATATATATGGGGAGAGATAAAGGGAGAGGGAGGGGGATACATGTTGGGCTAAAATATATGCACTAATTTACCAACATTAAATTATTAACCAGGGAGTCGTAGACTTAGAGGTACAAACACAGTAAATGCAGGATTGGAGCCTAGTCTATCCTATTGCTGGAAAACACACTTCAAAATGTAATGAATGCAAGTAAGACAAGCTCAAATGGAAATTCACACTACAATATGTAGCTTAACACTACAAGATGATACAATGAGCCAAATGGTTGTAGAAGAAATGCAAAAAGAATTTGATATGTCCATGCTTAGAGAATTGTCATTCTTTCTGGGGTTGAATATTTCTCAATCCATCAAAATCATATTTATTTATCAAACCAAATATGTCAAGGAAATGTTGAAGAAATTCAAAATGAAAAATTGTGCACCTATCAATACACCATTGATCACAAGATGCAAGTTAAGAAAAGATGATGAATCTTCAGAAGAAAATCAAACATTGTACATGTCAATGATTGGAAACCTACTATATGTGTGACAACATCAAGGCCAGACATCATGCAAGTAGTAGGATTGGTTGCAAGATTTAAATCTACAACAAAGGAGACATGAAATTAGTAAAAACAATATTTAGATATTTGAAAGGAAACTGAGACTTTGGCCTGTGGTATTCATGAAGTAAGGACTTCACTGTAACATCATATACAAATGCATATTGGGTAGGAAGTATTGATGACAAAAAAATTACCAGTGGAGGAGTGTTCTTTCTAGGAAATTGTCTAGTATCATGGTTGAGAAAGAAGTAAACTTCAATGTCTCTATACACAACAGAAACCAAATATATTGCAACAACAACATGTTGCACACAAGTTCTTTGGATGGAGCATACATTGAAGGATATCAAGGTAGAATATGATCAACCAATCTAAATCATCTAAGACAACACAAGTCCAATCAAAATTTCAAATAATCATGGTATGAACTTAAAGACGAAGCATATTCCAATCAAGTACCACTTCCTAAGAGAACATCTAGTCAAGCAAAGTGCCAAGCTAGAATACATTACCACGAAAGAACATGTTGCATATATTTTTACCAAACCCCTTCCCAGAGACACATTTGAATATATCAGACATAATTTGGGAGTGATATCCCTCTGATATCGTTAGTAAAGGGAAGCACAAGCTCAAGGGGATAATTTATTTTCCATTGATGTCAAAGGGGGAGAAGTTGTAGAGAAAGGAAGAATTATTGACACAAAGAAAGTTGTAGAAAGGGGGAGTATTAGAATAAACTAAGGGTTGCCATCAATGACAAAGGGGGATATTGTTGGAAATATGTTGTCATTGATGTCAAAGATAGGGGGATACTATGGATGTCCACTATAAATATTGCAAGATGGATAGTGTTGGAAACATTACTTTTGGATTGTTGATGCTCATTTTAGATACAATATCTTTGAAGGAATTTTTACCCTAAATACCTATCTCAAATGGGAGCATAGTTTATATGGTTTGAAATATTATTCTAAGACCTTTCCAATGGTGTATGGAATTACCTCTAAATCCATAGTAATGAGGATATATGAAGTTTTTCATTTGAAAACCGAGCCAAAAAATTTAGGTCGACTCAACTAGTATTTGCAAGTTAGTCTTGAAAGTGAGGACATGAATACTATAAATATAGGAAATAAGTGTGCATATGTAGTGTATCCAAGAAAGAGATAAATTCTAAGGTGTGATAAAGAAGTTGGGTTGTCTTTTTTGGATCTAAAGGTGTGCAAGAGAAGTATGAGGGATTTTTTTGTTCTTAAGGTGCGTTATGAAGGATCGAAGGCCTGTGATGATGCAATCTACGTTTTTTTGAGGTTGTGATGTTGCAATGTGAAATATTTCAAGATTGTGATGTTGCATTCTAGGATCATATTCTGGGAATGATTCTATGAGGCTTATTGGAGCATGAAGGCTAAATGTTACTAGGGTTTGAAGCTATGTCTGAAGTATGAAGCATGCAGGTGAAGTCAAAAGTACTGTGTGTATGAAGATCTTGTATTGGTGTCTATATAGGTCTTAATGAATTGATTCTTAGCTGAGGATATTGGTGTCTCAAGTAGGTTGGTTCCTACACAATATCATGTTGATTTGGTGCTTAGCTAAGGAGATTGGTGTCTCTAGTAGGTTAGTTGATCCAAGAGGATATATGATCGAGGAAGAAATTATGTTTCCAAATGATTTTTAAAATGGCACCAAGTTGAAGAGCTTGTTGAAATATTTCCAACGATGCTTGAATGACCTCAAATGGGCACCATAAGCAGAAGTTATGATGTTCTGAAGTTTTCAACAAACAGGTAAAAAAACATCAATAGGGTAGTACACGTGGCATCTCTAGGAGGTGAAACGTGGCACTGTAGGACTATATGAAAGTGATGACATGGTATGTAAGGATGAATGAAATATTGCATGTACAGATGAATGAAACATGACATGCATGGATGATTGACATGTGGCATGCACGGATGACTGACACATGGCATGTATGGATGGATGACACATGGCAAGGTGTTGACATGGCAGGGTGACTATGTGACACATGGCAGTATAGTCTAGTGACATGGTAGCATAATTTTTGGTGATGTGGCATCGTGATTGGGCAATGACTATGTGTTGATTGTGCAACAGGTGGACCAACGGGATGGTGACATGTTTCCTAATCAGTGTTGGAATATTGTTTAATACTGAGAGAGGATGTGAATCACTATTTATTCTTTTTCCAATATTTAACACCACTTAATAATTAAACTTATTAAACACAACAAATGATCAACAAATAAGAATTGTACACATAATTTTAACATGAAACACCATAAATGTTATTTTTATGTATTTATATAAAGTTTACTTTTCATTCAGAAGCTACAACTTGTAGGAGACACCAATATCCTCTTTTGAGAACCAACTCAAGGAGACAACAATCCCCTATTTTTCAAGCACCAACTTGAGGAAGCTACAACTCCTTGTTGTTCAGGCTCCAACTTGTAGAGGACTTTAGTCCTCCCTTGCTCTGCCTTTCCACCTTCACTGCAATTTTTTAATCTTCAAACTTCAATTTCTTCCTTTGGACTCTTCTTGTGTTTAGATCTTCTTATTAAATCATTGAGTCACACCTTCTTTCAACATATTTTCTTGTTTATATAGTCATCCAACAGGTATATGGCATTCAACCATTGTGTCTCTTTGTAAATAACAATGAACCAATGTGCGTCTTCAATATAGGAATGTAACTCTTAATTATAAGTATGTGTCTTTTCAATATACTATATTAATCATACTATTTTAATTAATACAATGTCAATGAACCATTGTGCATTTTAAATCGTTCACTCGCGTTTTCAATTGGGTCAATAGATTTTGACTATAATGATTTAGTTCAATTTTTACCTTACCATAGGTAAACACCACCATGGGTTGAAAATACCATGTGCACATACCATGTTCTCTTTCACTTTTACCCTTTTTTTTTAACTCTACTTCACTTTTACATTTTTCTTTAATCCAATTTCACTTTTACCATTTTCTTTATTCCACTTTCATATTTACTCCTCTTTTAAGTAAACTCCACTTCCACTTAACTTTTGAACTTTTGTTATTTATTAAAGTCATATTTATATTTAATCCACTTTCATTTCCACTTTTGCATAAACTTTGTTTCTACTTAAATTTTGTATTTTTGTATTTATTAAAGTGATACCAAGGTCACATTTATATTTAATCACTTGCTAACCTTTGACATATATTTGATCACTTACTAACCTTTGACATTAATGAAAATTTATTCAACAATTGACTGCATGAGTGGATCCAACCATTGGTGGCTACTTGAAGTTTTTTGGGTTTGAAGGGTCGTCCAACTTCAGCCTAGCAAGAATGATGACCAAAACTTGCTACAGAATATTGATTACTATATGATCTGACAGACTCAATGGTTCTTGGTGTTGCATAAACAAATTTCCCTTCAACTACACTATGAAATTATAGTGCATGAGAAAGTATTCAAGAGGGAAACTCACCAGTATTCATTTTTTTCATCATGATCATGTTTCAATAGATTATACAGTCACCAAGACAACTCAACTCGACCAGTGTAGTAATTGCAATATTTCATTCTTTCATTCTTTCAAATCACTCGACTAGGCAATCACATGTATTCTAGTAGTCCATTGTGTTCATGTAACTAAGTATTCCTATATATTTTACTGCATTTCCATGTCATACTCCACTATGGTACTTCTTGTCTTCATGTTCACATCAATGCCAACACGATATTTCCATCAATTAGATGGTGTCATGCGGCACCTCAAAAATGGCTAATATGGCTTAGGTCAAAAAAATTATTATGGATCAGTCGGGGGGAGATTCGAACCCATGACCAAATGTAAAAAAATTATGTGCCTTACCACTAGGCCATGGGGTGGTTCTTGCAAACACATGGAAATTTTTTTATATTTGAAATTGATTTGTTGTAGGATAACCAACAAAAGCATCGATGGGATGTTTGACCCCATGACCTCTCTGACACAAACAACTTCGCTTATATCCATTTCCAATACAACACATGCGTCTGACTTGTTCAGACTACCAAATAAATATGGTTATTAAAATATATTGTTTTGGTTATTAAAATATATATATGGTTACATACCATATATTCCATTACCCATAAAAGTGGATTGACCATATCGCATATGGTTATAACAAATATTATATGCGGTTATCATATTATTTCGTTGGGATATACCATATAATATATGGAATTAATAATATTTTTTGGTTATTATAATAATATATCATTGTTAACCATATATTTCAAATCCCATGAAATTTGGATCAAATCAAGAATTGAGCCATGGACCCTTTGGTATTTAATCAAAGGTATTTTTCAATTCCGGAGAGTTCATTTTTGGTGAGGAATTGTTATGTAAATAAAGAGATATTTCTTGCATAAAATACATTGGGTAAAGGGGGTTTGAAGCCATTTTTGAGCCAATATTTTTGGGAAAAGATTTAAGTCGAGCATTGTAAGCCTTTGCAGTAGAGAAGAGAGAAAATTGTTGATAGGTTGAGGCCTTTTATGGATGTAAAATCATTTTGAGACATTCTAATGGAGCGGTCAGTCATTGGAAGTGGACCCGTAAACGTAGCCCAGGATGGGTGAAATCCGTTATCAACTTTGTCTTCTTAGTTTTTTTTTCTACTATGTCATTTCTTATTTTCTGCATTATTTGTTTATGTATCATAATTCTTGATCCAAATGCAATTTAAACACATAAACTAACTTGTAAATCAATCAGTAATACCTTCACTTTCGGATCATTGGTGCCTACATCTTGTTGATTTGGTGCTTATATAAGGAGATTGGTGTCTCTATTAGGTTGGTGCCTACGAACTTTACAACGGTAGGTTGGTTCCCACAAACATTTATAAAGATCATTTTTTGTGGTTTTCTCTCGCAATGGTTTCAACATTAAACTTTGTGCATTGTGATTTGAGCTTATATGTGATTATTGTTTCTCGGCTAATGAATGATTCATGAATTGTTAAATAAAGTAAAATAATCATAAATCGATTCACCCCTCCCCCCCAACTCAATATAAGCACAAATTCAACACAAACAATGCTGACATGGATGAGAATGGAAAAATAGATAGACTTTAGGGGAGAGGATTTCTAAAAGTGGAGGAAACACTAACAATTGCATGTTGTGACTACAAAATGACAGTGGGTGGATGAAATATGGCACATAATACAAGAATAATTCATAACATAGATGAGGGGTGAAAGAAATAATTAGAGAGACAAATGCTCATGGGAGAGATACTTGTAAAGGTATTTTTGCACACAATCATGGAGTTAAAATTGCTTTGATACAATTGTTAGGAAAAATATGGATAGAGGAATAATTAACTCCAGACTTGATTAACATGAGACATTCATAAACACAAAGTGAGGTGGCCTTTGGTTTCATCTTCCAAGAGGTCTGAATGACTCTTCCTAATCGCCTATGAGTCTTCATATTCTCCTAAATATTATTTTCAAGATTATTTACAAAATACCATAATCACGAGGATTAGGTATCCAATAGGCTCCATTAAAATATAAATTATAGGATGGAATTGAAAAGAATTAAAAAAAATTGTATTTATTTTCTTAATTTTAGAACTTAAGTAGTGTAATAATAAAAATTGGACATAAAAACCTACCTGAAATTCGAAGCAATGATAGAGAATACATTCTACCATTGTCAAAAACAATGATTGGTAGTGATTGAAGCCTCCCTCATCCACATCATTCTAAGATGCATTGCTCCATTTCCTTAGAACTCACCTTCTTCTCTTAATAAGTGTGATCGTAGTTTAGAAATAATGAACAAGCCCCATTTGTTTTTTAAATTCATAGACAGAGGAATACAAACACTTAGGAACATGCAAGAATTATTAACGTGTGCACATTCCTAGAACGTGCATATGTTATTTTAAATATGACTTGTTGACCTAGTTGGAAAGTTTGTGTGGTTGTTCGGACAAGTCCAAGGCTAATGTAAAAGGAACACTTGCATGTTTTTAAGAATGTGGATGCATTCCAGCATGAGCATCTTCCTCATATTCCCATTGCCACTTTATTTCCCATCATCTTCATGCGAGGGCCCTTTCACAAGTCTTACTTAAGTTTATGGTAACCCAATGGTAATTAGTCTTACAATGTTGTCAATTTGAAACATTACAAATTAAACTTTTCATATGTATCCCATAACAAATAAAACATTGTAATATTATCTAAATGGTATCATTGATAAATGTAATTATAAAGGAAATCGAAGGAGATTACCTTGTGAACTCATCTCTTTTATCTAGCACCCCACCATGGGAGTTTAGGGAGTGGAGATGACATTTTTTATGGAAAAGTGAGAGTTACAAAGGAACTTAGACAAGATTCTTCATTGTTCATAATGAGTAAGGGTTACAAAGAAGCTTAAGAAGAATCTTCATTGTACATAACTAGCAAGACAAGTTATTCACAAATTACAATGTCCATGGACCAATATACTTTTATAGTAACCTAGAGTTTATGATGGTAGTCCGATAAGAAAGTGATATGGAGATGTGGAACATGAAATTGAATATGTAGACATAGGATCTCAATCTCAATACATTTGTAACATTGTTGACCTTCCTAACTCATTAATTCATCAAAACTATGAAGATTTAATAAAACTTATCTCAAGTATTCTAGAGAATAAAGATAAAATATTAAAGCAAACCAATTAATTCCTTATGGTTTTTCTTAAAATCCGAACAACATTGTTTTCTATAATACACATAAATATTATAAAGAAATAAGACTTATATAATATTATTTAATAAGATGGAAAACATAAATAAATTTTAATTTTATTTTAACTGATATTTTTGTTTAAGCCATAATTAAAAGTTAAGACAAAGACAAGTATATTTTTATCAACTCAAATCTAAATAGAGTGACAATGTTTTTGTGAACATTCCATGGATCGTAACCATCACTTAGATTGTTTTTTTGAATTAGTATCACCAAAAAATTACAAAAACCACATATAACATAAAATATTTCAAACAAAAAAATTTGTTTTGTAAATGCATATACAATGATCTTCGTAAAAATACATCAGACATGAAATACCTAGAACATTCCATTGTTCTCCCACAAGAATATTGTGATTTTAAATTTTTTGGATATGTACAATGTTGACCATCAAAATTTGTGTTCTGTGAAAACTGCATAGAAGTTAGAATCAGGTTGTGGAAAAAGCACATGGTCATGCAAAGGGAGGGAACTACTCTGCTTTTCTTTTCCATGCCATGCATCTAGAGAAAGAGGGTGTTAGAAAAACAGGACTGCAGAGCAATAAAATAAAACAAATGCGGAAACAAAACACAATAGATACACAATACAAGAGAGACACAGATTTACATATTTCACCCAGTGTGGGCTACGTCCACCAGAGAAATTGCGAGGTCTTTCCTTTATTATTATCCAACAAATGAAAGGATACAACCTATAGCAAAACCCGTTGTAACTTCCTCTTCTTTCTCTCACGGTCTCCTCTCTCAGAATACAATATTTGCCATCAAACATAGCCGCAATACATTTCTCTCATAAAAGAGGGTTTCCTTCTAGGGCAAAAACCCTAATATAATTTCTACTGTTAGATCTATGACCTTATAATGAACGGTCCAGGTTTACAATGAAATTACAATATACTTTTACAAGGCAATTTTTCCTTCGGGGGCTTCGCCCCC
>JZKD02S2359994.1:166745-180575 GCA_000966675.3 Picea glauca
TTTACACATGATATACTCTGTATAACTCAATGAGTTCGACTTGAGGTGAACCAAGTCACCATAGTGGTGGTCTAGAGTGATCTGGACACACACCAGCAGTTACGGGAGTGAACTGGCACCTATTCTAGTCTCTCAAGTAGTTACGGGAGTGAAGTGCCACCTAGTTGAGTTAACTGGTCAACTAGTCTTTAGTTAACTGACTGAACAAAAAGTAGTGAGGAGTTAACTCAAGGAATCAAGGCTAATGCGCCACTTTGGTGATGATACCAAGGCAAGGTCTAATTAGCATGGTGATGATCCCAATGTTGCATGGTGATGATCCCAATGCAACATCTAAACTCAACTCAACTAGTCAAACTGAAGTGTGAACTGAAAGAGAATAGTCTCTAGGTGGAATATTCTCTCCTAAAATATAGGAGACTGGATAATGACTAATTATGACTAATAAACAAATAAAAACCTTAGGAAAAAAAATTCCTAGGTGTGTGTGAAGTAACTCCCACAATTCCTACATGCTATATATATATATATCCATCGTTGTGATGGGAAATATGTGAATGGAAACTAGGATCACAAGTTAATAGTTGAATGAAAGGGAAATAACCCAAAGAAAAATCCTTGAATCGTCTAAGTGCTTAATTCAGATGAAAAAACATATTTTGAGCTTGAAGGAATCACAATCGTTGGACCAACAGAGCGAATAGATCTAGACCCTTTATTGGAATAGGCTACCATGACTGCAGATAATGTACCCGAGTTAATATGGATCGTTAATCATGGATTAACCCAGAATAAACCCTTGTCGTAGATCACGGTGGTCTCATTTAAGCGATATTTAGGGGAGATATAACGTCATCATGATGTACCATGCTAACCTAGAACGCCAAAGTTTCCATAGCAAGATAGGTTTCAGCCTGTAAATGACAACAGGTATTTGGCCGGTGAGCCATAACACAAGTCCTTGGGTGAACAATGTCTTAAACCTTTGTTTTATCGTTGGACGTTGGACCAAAAGTTTCAAAGATCTCGACCATTGATTGGAGTACATTTGGGATGTGATCTCAGTCATTGATTGACGTGGAGGCCTATAATTGGTTGATTTAATAGGGAGTGGGTCTTTTTCGAGTTTAAGGGTTGTAAAGGTGAGATGAATGGGCCTGTGATTCCTCCAACCCATGAACCCGTCAAACTCACAAAATAAGATAAGTGTTGAGACTCTTTGGACAAACTTACGAAGGGAAGAATTATGCATTCATGATTCCACGAGTATGTGAGTCCACGTAGATGGAAACATAATGTAAGTGTTGATACTTTTCAGACGGACTTATGAAAGGAAGAATTATGCATCCATGAGTTCGTGAGTTCACATAGATGGAAAAGTAATATAAGTGTTGAGAATTTTTTAGCGGACTTATGAAAGGAAGAATTATGAATTCGTGAGTCTGTGTAGATGGAAAATTAATCCAAGTGTTGAGAATTTTCAAGTGGAATTATGAAAGGAATAATTATGCATTCACAATTCTGTAAGTCTGCAAGCCCACATAGATGGAAAAATGACTAAGGGTTGAGGCTTTCGGACAATCTTATGAAGAGGAGGTACAGAATTATACATCCACAAGTCCACAAGTATGAATATATGTAAAAGTGGCTAAGTGTAGAGACTCTTTGTATGGACTTATGAAGGGAAGGATTATGCATTTGTGAGTCTATGATTATGTGAATCTGTGAATCCACGTAGATGGGAAAATGGCTAATTGTATAGACCTTTCGGATGAACTTATGAAGGGGAGGTACAAAATTATGCATCTATGAGTTCGTGAAGGAAAAACAAGCTAAGTGTTGGTGGAGAGTTCATGAAGAGTATGAATATAGACCATGAGCCTATAAGACCTCCACCCATGACTCTATCAATAAATTAAGGTGATTAGGACACCATTAGGATGGAAAATTTACATTACTAATGAGAGGACACACTGAGTGGGATTCCACTGTGGCAAGCTATTATAGTACCATGTCATGAGCCGGGTGTTTCCACGTCAACTGGTATGAAAATGAAACATTATGTGGATGCCACGTGATAGTAAGAGAAATGTTGTTTATGAAAAAACAAGAAATTTGAGAGGTCATATATTTCATTCCAGAGATCAATTTTAAGTGAAATTACCAACATTGGAAATATCTTGATGAACAAAAGAGGAGGGAGCTATGATAGAGACGATTCAATGTTTTTAAGAGAAGAAAAAATTTAATACCGCATCCCTTAAAAAGGTACTTAGGGGGTTGGGTCTATTACAAAGTGGTGTCAGAGCAGGTTACAATACTAGTCCTGGATGGGACAGAGATTAGTCATGGGACTATTACATCAAAATTTAGAGGAGCTTGTTGTTGGGGCTCAGAAATGTCATATTTTCATCCACCTTTCCCTTCATCATTCTTCACATTTCATCACCCCATTAACCTTTCACAATATCATTTCCATAAATATACTTGGTTTCACCTTATTGTTCTCCACTTTATTCATTTTAGTATTTAAAAATAATTTGTGATTAAATGTTATAAAATCAACATGTTTTCATATATATCTCAAATATGTGTGAGCTTTGTAATGTGTAGGAATATGAGAAGGAATAATTAAAAAGTGTTGGCATGTTTACAGGCAGGTGTGCTTGTCGTTGATGGCAAGATAAGAGTATGCAGCGATGGCAAAATAGGGACAACGTAAGCTCAGGAGGATAAGTGCAGAGGTGCACACAGAGTGCAAGAGTGTGCTTGATAATTTGATGGTTTACAGGTAGGCAAGGAAGATCAGGGATAAATTGATCCGATTCCATTTCATAGTTTCAGATACCAGGAGGTGAAGGTGTCAAGGACACTCACGAAAAGTCCTAGAATCACGAAATGCAAAACGCTGAAATCCCGATAGCAGGAGACAGTTCCGGATACCGGGAGTTGAAGTGTCGAAACACTTCACCACAGGAGTCCCAGAATCGCGAAATGTGAAACGCCGAAATCAGGAGACAGTTTCGGATACCGGGATTTGCGGATGTCAAGAACTCTTACTACAGGAGTCCTGAAGTCGCAAAATATGAAATCGTGATATGCTAAACCATGATATAATCTCAACCATTGGATCGAGGAAAAAAATGGACCGTCGATCCAAGAAGGATACGTGGCGAAAGATCATCCTTTCGTTGACTGGAAAGTCAAAGGAACGGGGTTCCATAACCTCTCGAACTCATGATATGCGAAATCACGAAATAACCTTAGCCGTCAGATCGAAGTTTGATTTGGACTATTGATCTGACTCCATTTCAGAGTTTTGGATACCAAGAGATGGAGGATTCAAGTGTCGAGACTCCTCATCATAGGAGTCCTGAAGTTGCGAAGTTTGAAAAGCCGAAAAGTTGATCTGACTCCATTTCGCAGTTTCGCAGACCGAGACTTGGAAGTGTCGAGAAAATTCACATCAAGAATGTCGAAATCGTGATATGCAAAATCGCTAAGTGATCTGGTCTGATAGATCCAGGAGGTGAATGTGGCAGACCACGTCAGAAAGGACAGGTGGAAGACTATGAAACGTGGCACGATCAGACAACGACAAGTGTCAAGTTGATTTGGCATTTCAGGCCACTGGAAATCAAAATTATGAGTGACACATGATAGCCACTCAGGTCATGACACGTCATCGAGTGATGCAAAACTGACCTCACTACGGGAGTTTTTGCTTCGGGAGTTTTAACTCCATCACTCCCCCAAAGCCTCTAAGGATGAAGTCTCGGGGTAGAGGATAGTTGTCTGATCACCCCAGATCGAGGACCATTGATCTAGAGATAGAAGTTCTTGTGTGATTGGAGAGTGGTCATATTTTGGTGGTCACATCATCGAAGAATTGTAAAAGAGAGCTCGAAGTGGCAAGCTCCATTTCAGAGTTTTGGGGATCAGGACATGGAGTGTAAAGAAATATTCACATCAAGGATGTCGAAATTCCAAATTGTGAAATCGTGAAAGTGCTTTATGGATAAACACTTGGTCACTAATGATGGTCACATCGTCGAAGAGCTGTAGAGAAAAGCTTGAAGCGGCAAGCTCCATTTCGGAGTTTCAGGGACCGTGACTTGGAGAGTAGAGATGCCTCGCAACAGGAATCGCCAAAATGTGAAAAAACCTTTTGGTGTAGGCTATGGTCACAGCCATTGGTCACATCGACGGAATATGGAGGAAGGATCTAGTGCAACCAAGATCCATTTCGGAGTTTCAGGGATCGGTGCGTGAAGGGTAAAGAAACCTTAACCATAGGAATCGTGAAATGTTGAAATGTGAAACAGAGAAATAAACGCAAGACCCTATGGATTCCATCCAATGGTGCATGTGGTTTTGAATATGATCGAAGGGCTACTGTTGCACTTCACAGTGTAACTGCTAGAAAAGACTGATGGTCTCTGCCAGAGGATGAGCTCGACTATGATGAAGAAGACGAAGAGTCTCAACTACCAGAGAGGCCAAGGAATATTAGGATAACACCCAGTGATGATGGGCGCATGGATTGAACTGCTAGAGAAGATGAAGGATTGCAATGATGATCAGGCACACAGAGAACATAGACTATAAGTATGTTGAACAAAGAAGAGATGGTTGTCATTGTTGTTGAGGGTGATTGATGTGTGAAGAAGGAGGAAGAGTGCAGCATCAGAAATGCAAAGAAGAGGTGTGTTGCATTGAATGGACATGGCACACAGAGAAGAAATGGAAGAAGAACATAAAGTGTAAGAGGAGTGTGCAGAGACACTGATGCAGATAGAGCAGCGCAGTGTAGCAAATCAGTGATGAGACTGGTAAGTTTTTGAAGAAATTTATATCACTGTAATAAGTGTTATTAGAAAATATTTATATTTCAGGGTGTTAGGGAGGTGCTAGGGAGGACGGTTGTCCTCAGAGGTTCAAGTGGGTGCTTGAACGCAGGGAGTTGTATCTTCCATCTGGTTTCATCCAGAGAAACTAGGGTGGCAGGGTGGTGCAAGGGAGAACTGTTGTTCTTTGTTATGCAGGTTGGTGCTTGTATGACTGTAAGTTGGTGCTTCCATCCAGTTGGTGTTGGAACACTTGAGGAGTTGGTGCTTCCTTCTAGTTGGTGCTAGAGAAACCAAGGAGTTGGTGCTTCCTTCTAGTTGGTGCTAGAGAAACCAGGGAGTTGGTGTTTCCTTCTAGTTGGTGCTAGAGAAACCAGAGAGTTGGTGCTCTCAGCAAGTAGCATGTTGCAAAACAGAGGTTTTAGCCTCATTATGAGTTGGTGCTCATTTTTACCCTTTATGGATTTCCTCGGGTAATATCTGTCTCAGGGTATCTCATATGTGTGATTGATATTGAATGTTCTATTGCTTATTTCCTTGCATTATTGTGATTGTCATTGATTTCTTTGAAAAGAGTTTAAAATAAGCATAATTGTTTAAGCACAATAACAACTTATTCACCCCCCCCCCCCTTATCTAAGGGTAGATCCTAAGGGTAGATCCTAGAGATTAAACATGTCAAGCCATGAAGGAAATTCAACCAATAAGGCCCCTCTGTTCAATGGAACAAACTTTGCCTTCTGGAAAGTTAGAATGAGAACCTACATAATGGCTTTAGGTGAAGATGTCTGGGATGTGGTAGATATTGGTTATGTAAAGCCAGTTGTACTAGATAATAAGGATGACAAGCTAGAATTTTTCTTCAACGCTAAGGCTATGAATGATATCTTGAGTGGGCTTGCAAAAGCAGAATTCGTAAAAGTTATGTACCTAGGAACTGCCAAAGAAATGTGGGACAAACTCATTAGTAGTTATGAAGGTAATGAGAAGGTAAAGGACGCCAAGCTTCAAACCTACAGAGTACAGTTTGAACAATTGAAGATGAAAGAAGATGAAATTGTTGGAAAATACTTTCTGAGAGTTGAAGAAATGGTAAATGCAATGAAAGCACTTGGTGAAAAAATTGAGGAACCTTCTTTAGTTCAGAAAATTTTGAGATATCTCCCAGATATGTTCAACCCGAAGGTATCTACTATAGAAGAACTTAATGATTTAAAAACCTTGGAGTTTGATCAACTTCTAGGAACATTGACTGCATATGAAATGAGAATAGTTAAAGATAAACCCACCTCCAGAGAAGCATCATTTAAGACAGACAAGAATGAGGATTTTGAGCCTAATGAAATTGAAGAAAAAATTGTGAAGAGACTGAAGAAGGGATCAGGAAAATACAAAGGTAAACTGCCTTTCAAATGTTTCAACTATGGTAAGATAGTTCATTTTGCAAATACATGTCCTCACAAAATAAATGATCAGACATGTGATGATGAGGAGAAGCACAAACACAGAAATTTCTTTAAAGAGAATAATTTTAAGAAGAAAAGTCTTTGTGTAAACAATGATTATGATCCTTCAGATGATGAAGACAATGACTCCTCTATTGAAGATAAACTAAATGACTTCATACTTATGGCCAAAGAGGATTATGATAATAAAACCACAGGAAGTCAGGCTAATGAAGAAGAAGCGGTGGTTGATATGGAAGGAGAATTGATCAGTGCACTAGAAGAGATTGACAGACTCAGAATTAAGAACAAAAAGCAAAAGCAATTATTGATATAGTTCGAGAAAGACAATAAAGAACCTGATGAAGACCTTGTCCTACTAMAAGTGGAATTAGAAGAGGCAAAGAAAATCAAAGACATTCTGAAACGACAATTATCAGAAAAGAAGGCAAGATGTGAATCATTAGAACAAGAAGTAGTGAAAACTAGAAAAGAGATGGCGAAGTTTCAAGCCTTTTACAATAAGAATCTGTCAAGTATCAAAGCCTCAGAAGGATTAGCCACCATTCTGAATCAGCAAAGGAATCCAAAGCTGAAAACTGGTTTGGGGTATGAAGAGGGATCAAGTAGTGCTAAGCCAAGAAACGAAGAACCCATCAAGTTTGTCAAATCTATAACCAATGACAACAACAAATATACATAAACGAAGGAAGACAATCAGCCACCTAGGAAGAGTAAAGAAAAAGGTGACAGGGATGAATTTGTAGAACAAATAAATAATGCACTCCCGGCTCAAAGACATCATCAGCATGGAAGAAATCGATTTTCTCCAAGAAGACAACCATTTTCGAGGTACAAAGAATTCTTCTATGGATATTGTTTCTACTATTATAACTTTGGTCACAAAGATATAAATTGTTCCTTAAGACTTAGACATGAGCAATTAAGATTTCAAAGAAATAAATATCTGCCACAACAAAGAATGATACAGCCAAGTAACAAACCATCACAGACTGCAAATTGTCAAATTAAGTCTAGAGACATGCAACTAAGGAGGTCAAGAAATAATAAGCAGTCAATGAGTAGACAACGTTGCAACAATAACTTTGACCTATTGAACAACGAGATTGAATGCTACATCTATCATAATAGGACAGAAAGCTGCAGATTGTTGCTTAAAGAATTACAAGCCAGATTTGATCCCCACTGCTGAAAATGTCAAGGTTTGGAAGAAGAAAGCAGATGACAAGTGTGGACTAGTGTTATCAGCCCAAAGACAAAAGAATCCATGGTATATTGAAAGTGAATGTTCCAAACATATGACTGGAGAAAAAAGTAAGTTTCTAACTCTAAGTGAAAGCAAATCAGAGAATGTAACTTTTGGAAATGATGCACTAGGAAAAATTAAAGGTAAAGGAATGGTAAGGCTGAGTAATGGTAAAGGGAAAGATCAAGATGTTTTGTTAGTAGAGGGTCTGAAAAATAATCTCCTTAGTGTCATTCAAGTTTGTGACCGAGGATGTGAAGTCGTTTTTACCTCTAAAGACTGTAGAATAAAATCTGTGAATTCAGGACTGCTAGTTGCAAAAGGGATAAGAACAAAAAACAATGTCTATGTGTTAAAAGAGGAAAAAGAAGAATGCCACTTAAGAAAGTGTGATGAAAGATGGTTATGGCATAGGAGACTTGGACATATAAACTTTGACCACTTAATCAAGCTCAAAAATCTCGAGGCAGTAAAATATCTTCCGAGAATATCAAATCCCCAAGATTCTATGTGTAAACCCTACCAAGTAGGAACGCTAACCAGGACACAGTTTAAGTCCAAGAGCTCTACTTCAACAGAGAAACCACTCCAACTAGTTCATATGGATTTATGTGGGCCATCAAGACAGGAAGGCATGGGGAAAGAAAACTACTTCATGTTGATTATTGATGATTACTCCAGACTTACTTGGGTTGCCTTTCTCAAGGAAAAAGTTGAAGCATTTGAGAAGTTTAAAATAATTAAGGCTTTAACTGAGACTCAAATAGGCAAGAGGTTAAAGGCAATAAGATCAGACAGAGGAGGAGAGTTTATGTCAAGTGATTTCAAGGAATTCTGTGATAAGCATGGGATCAAGAGAGAATACACAATCCCAAGAACTCCACAACAAAATGGAGTAGTTGAGAGGCAAAACAGAACAGTGCAGCAAATGGCCAGGTTAATGATGAATGAGAAGAACATTGGTCAAACCTACTGGGTAGAAGAAATACACATAGCAGTCCATGTATGGGAAACCTGCTTCAATCAAAAACTTCAAAGTCTTTGGGAGTAAATGTTACATAAAGAATAATGATGAGAACCTTGGCAAATATGATGACAGGGATGATGAGGGTGTCTTCTTAGGGTATGCTACAAACAAAAAAGGATACAGATGTTATAATAAGAGGCTGCATAAAATGGTTGATTGTATTGACGTAAAAGTTGATGAAGGAATCCCAGCAAGGGAGGTGTACAATAATGAGTCTTCTACAGAGGACACAGTTAAAGCTGAAGATAACAAGACCAAGAATCAGAAAATGAAGACTCTGAATCAGATGAAGACACAGATACTCAGACAGACTCAAATCAGCAGACAACTTCAAATTCCTCCTCCAGAATCACTCAAAAGAATCATCCTGCAAGTCAGATAATTGGTGAAAAATACAAAGGTGTACAAACCAGGAGAAAGATAATCAAAAACACCGAACAATCACATATAGCTTTCATATCCATGCGGGAACCCAAGAATTTTAATGAAGCTAGAAAAGATGACCATTGGGTTAAAGTAATGAATGATGAACTTGATCAGATAGAGAAAAACAATACGTGGGAGATGGTTCATAGACCTGAAGGTAAAAATATCATTGGCTCCAAATGGATCTTTAAGAATAAGTTGAATGAGCAGGGACAAGTTGTCAGGAACAAAGCAAGATTGGTCTGTAAAGGGTATGTGTAAATAGAAGGACTAAATTTTGATGAAACATTTGCGCCCGTAGCAAGATTAGAAGCTATCAGAATATTTCTTGCCTATGCTTGTCATAAAAGGTTTAAAGTCTATCAAATGGATGTCAAATCAGCTTTTCTAAATGGATATTTAAGAGAATAAGTCTATATGGAACAACCAGAGGCTTTTGAACTGTCTGATAACACTGACTTAGTATGCAAGCTGAAGAAAGATTTATATGGGTTAAAACAAGCCCCTCGTGCCTGGTATCACAGACTGGATACGTATCTCAAAGAAAAATGGTTCAAGAGAGGAACAGTTGACAACAATCTATATATCAAAACAGAAGATAATTATTTTCTCATCGTGTTGGTCTATGCAAATGACATCATCTTCAAATGTAATAAGGATTCATTGGTATAATGGTTTGCTTCTGCCATGGAGTCTGAGTTTGAAATGTCTATGATAGGTGAACTGTCATTTTTACTTAGTCTGCAAATTACTCAGAGGTCTGAAGGGATGTTCATTTCTCAAGAAAAATGTCTAAGAGAAACGTTGAAAAGTTTCAAATGGAATATTCTAAACCTGTAGGCACACCTATGGTTACGGGATGCAAATTAAGTAAGGATGATGACTCACCTGATGTTGATCAAAGTTCATATAGGTCAATGATAGGCAGTCTATTGTACATCACAGCATCTCGTCTAGACATAATGCATGTTGTTGGAATGGTAGGAATATATGACTCTATACCTAAACAGAGTCATTTGCTAGTTGTCAAAAGGATATTTAGATATTTGAAAGAAACAATGAACTATGGCCTATGGTATCCTAAGAATCAGAATTTTCAATTATCAGTCTACTCAGATGTTGATTGGGATAACTGCATGAATGAAAGGAAAAGCACAAGTGGAGGTGCGTTCTTCTTAGGAGATTCTCTAGTAGCATGGTTAAGTAAAAAGCAAGGTTCCATTTCTTAATCAACTACAGAGGCAGAGTGCATTGCTGCTGCTACCTGCACTCAGGTATTATGGATGATTCAAACACTTGCAGACTTGGAGGTAAAATACATTGCACCGATCCCAATTCATTGTGATAACACTAGTGCCATCAGTGTGTCTAAGAATCCTGTATTCCACTCCAAGACCAAGCATATTCCCATAAAATACCATTTTCTGAGAGAGCATGTCACCAATCAGGTTGTTCAGGTCCATTACATTCCAACCAAAAAACAAATTGCAGACATCTTTACTAAACTCCTAGCCAAGACACCATTTGAATATCTCCAACAGAAGTTAGGTGTCATCCTGTCTCACACCTAAGAGAGTTCATCTTGTTAGGGGGAGCTTTGTATGGATTGAATATCTAATACCTCCTAAAAATACTGCAACATCTCAGGGGGAGCATGTTTTCTTTGACATTGATGTCAAAGGGGGAGAAAAGGAGTGGTCCGGATAGGATGCTACAGTTGGAGGTCCAAACATATTAGCACAGTCGTTCAGGTTTTCCATCAATTCCAAAGGGGGAGATTGTTGGCATGTTTACAGGCAGGTGTGCTTGTCATTGATGGAAAGATCAAAGTATGCATCAATGGAAAAATAGGGACAATGTAAGCTCATGAGGATAAGTGCAGAGGTGCACAAAGAGTGTAAGAGTGTGCTTGATCATTTGATGGTTTACAGGCAGGCAAGGAAGATCAGGGATAAATTGATCTGACTCCATTTCGGAGTTTTGGATACCGGGAGGTGGAGGTGTCAAGGACACTCACGACAAGTCCCGGAATCGCTAAATGCGAAACGCCAAAATCCTGAAAGTAGGAGACAATTCCTGATACCAGGAGTTGAAGTGTCGAAACACTTCACCACAGGAGTCTCGGAATCGCGAAATGCGAAACGCCGAAATCCCGAAAGCAGGAGACTGTTTCGGATACCGGGATTTCGGATACCTAGAGTTGGGGATGTCAAGAACTCTTACTACAGGAATCCCGAAGTTGCGAAATGTGAAATCGTGATATGCTAAACCATGATATAATCTCAACTGTTGGATCGAGGACAAAACTGGACCGTCGATCCAAGAAGGATACGTGGCGAAAGATCATCCTTTTGTTGACTGGAAAGTCAAAGGAATAGGGTTCCCTAACCTCTCGAACTCGCGATATGCGAAATCATGAAATAACCTTAGCTGTTAGATTGAAGTTTGATCTGGACCATTGATTTGACTCCATTTCGGAGTTCCGGATACTGGGAGATGGAGGAGTCAAGTGTTGAGACTCCTCATCACAGGAGTCCCGAAGTTGCGAAGTGAGAAAATCCGAAAAGTTAATCTGACTCCATTTCGGAGTTTCACAGACCAGGACTTGGAAGTGTCGAGAACATTCACATCAAGAATGTTGAAATCCTGATATGTGAAATCGCGAAGTGATCTGGGCCGACAGATCTAGGAGGTGAATGTGGCAGACCACGTCAGAAAGGACAGGTGGAATACTATGACACGTGGAACGATCAGACAACGACAAGTGTCAAGTTGATTTGGCATTTTAGGCCACTGGAAATCACAATTCTGAGTGACATGTGACAACCACTCGGGTCACTACATGTCATCGAGTGACGCAAGACTGACATCACTCCGGGAGTTTTTGCTTCAGGAGTTTTAACTCCATCACTCCCCCAAAGTCTCGAAGGCTGAAGTCTCGGGGTAGAGGATAGTCATTCGATCACCATGGATCGAGGACCGTTGATCTGGAGATCGAAGTGCTTGTCTGATTGGAGACTGGTCATATTCTGGTGGTCACATCGTCGAAGAACTGTAAAAGAGAGCTCGAAGCGGCAAGCTCGATTTCGGAGTTTCGAGGATCAAGACATGGAGCGTAAAGAAATCTTCACATCAAGGATGTCGAAATGTCAAATTGTGAAATCGCGAAATTGCTTTATGGATAAGTGCTTGGTCACCGATGGTGGTCACATCGTCGAAGAGCTATAGAGAAAATCTTGAAGCAGCAAGCTCCATTTCGTAGTTTCAGGGACCTCGACTTGGAGAGTCGAGATGCCTCGCAACAGGAATCGTCAAAATGCGAAAAAACATTTTGGTGTAGACTATGGTCACAACCATTGGTCACATCAATGGAAGATGGAGGAAGGATCTAGTGCAACCAAGCTCCATTTCGGAGTTTCAGGGATCGGTACATGAAGCGTAAGGAAACTTTAACCACAGGAATCGTGAAATGTCGAAATGCGAAATGGAGAAATAAACGCAAGACCCTATGGATTCCATCCAACAGTGCAGGTGATTTTGAATATGATCAGAGGGCTACTGTTGCAATTCAAAGTGTAACTGCTAGAAATGACTGATGGTCTCTGCCAAAGGATGAGCTCGACTATGATGAAGAAGACGAAGAGTCTCAACTGCCAGAGAGGCCAAGGAATCTTAGGATAACACCCAATGATGATGGACACGTGGGTTGAACCGCCAGAGAAGCTGAAGGATTGCAATGATGATCAGGTAGAGCACTCGACATGAGGAGCAGATGTAGAATAGAGAGAAAGGGGGGGATTGTCGAGTAGGGTAATGACCCCGAGGTGGAGAACATTGGCATGGTGAGAGCATGCAGAAGGATGGTGCATATTGCATGCACAAGGATAACAGACACTATAAGTATGTTGAACAAAGAAGAGATGGTTGTCGTTGTTGTTGAGGGTGACTGACGTATGAAGAAGGAGGCAGAGTGCAACAGTAGAAATGCACAGAAGAGGTGTGGTGCATTGAATGGACATGGCACATAGAGAAGAAATGGCAGAAGAACATAAAGCGTAAGAGGAGTGTGCAAAAGACACTGATGCAGACAGAGCAACATAGTGTAGCAGATCAGTGATGAGACTGGTAAGTTTTTGAAGAACTTTATATCACTGTAATAAGTGTTATTAGAAAAGATTTATATTTCAGGGTGGTAGGGAGGTGCTAGGGAGGAAAGTTGTCCTCATAGGTTCAAGTGGGTGCTTGAACACAGGGAGTTGTAGCTTCCATCTGGTTGCATCCAGAGAAACCAGGGTGGCAGGGTGGTGCAAGGGAGAACTGTTGTTCTCTGTTATGCAGGTTGGTGCTTGTATGACTAGAAGTTGGTGCTTCCATCCAGTTGGTGCTGGAACACTTGGGGATTTGGTGCTTCCTTCTAGTTGGTGCTAGAGAAACCAGGGAGTTGGTGCTTCCTTCTAGTTGGTGCTAGAGAAACCAGGGAGTTGGTGCTTCCTTTTAGTTGGTGCTAGAGAAGCCAGAGAGTTGGTTCTCTCAACAATTAGCAGGTTGCAAAACAGAGGTTGTAGCCTCATTATGAGTTGGTGCTCATATGTATGATAATGTAAAGAATGTAAAAATTACTTATCATATAAAGAATAAGAGGTTTTTACCCTTTATGGGTTTCCTCAGGAAATATCTGTCTCAGGGTATCTCATATGTGTGACTGATGTTGAATGTTCTATTGCTTATTTCCCTGCATTATTGTGATTGTCATTGAATGCTTTGAAAAGAGTTTAAAATAAGCATAATTGTTTAAGCACGGTAACAACTGATTCACCC